>VZSR01001283.1:9490056-9537556 GCA_013398615.1 Brachypodius melanocephalos
ACCCCGAAAGGCACAAAGGGGGTCACGTGACACAGCGGGGCGGCCGCCATTTTGTGTCTCGGTCCTTGGGCCGGGCCTGGTGCGGCAGCCGCGAGGAGCAGACGGGGCCCGGCGGCGGCGCCGTGCGCGCGCTGCCCCGCCGGGGGGCGCTGCCGAGCCGGACGGCGCCGCGGGGGGCGCGCGGCGGCGGGAGCGCGCGCCGGCCCGGCTGCCCTCCCGGGAGCAAGAGCAGGGCCCGGTGGGGTCCTTGCCTTTTGCTTTTCCTCTGCTAGAGATAAATAGTGGAAGGGTTTGTGTTTAGTGTTATCTAAGAACCCTGCAAGTGCCTTCAGTCAGGCGCCGTGTAAGTAAAGTTGTGATGGTCCCCACGAAAGTCAGTTCTGAAGCACTACTCAGTGCAAGGAAATTTGTGTTGGAGGCTAAAAGTCTATCACTTCCTGCTCGATTTTGCTGTCTCAGAGGAGGATGAAACTTTAAACCATTTTGAACTTCAGGGTCATTTAATCATTCACTCAGCACTTTCCAAGATAGGTAAAACAATCAGTAGCTGTAATTGCTGAAGGTAAAACACTTGGTAACTATTATTGTTGAAGGCTCTGTTCTGAAGTGCGTTATTTGCAGTGTTGTAAATCTTTAATTATTTCCGTAGTATAATCAGTTTTCCCCATCTGTGCATTGGGCACAGCAAATAGGGAAGTATTGTAGAAATACAGTTATGTAAGCACGTTTTGAAATTTGGTGCTAAGAACAAAGGTGACACTAGCTCAGTTGGTTAGACCAGCGTGCTAATAATGCCAAGGTTGTGGGTTCCATCCTCGGATGGACCATTCACTTAAGCGTTGGACTCGATGATCCTTGTGGGTCCCTTCCAACTCAGAATATTCAGTTATTCTATGACAGTTTCATAGTCCTGAGTTTTTCCAGCTGTCAGACTTCCATTGTCCTTTGAAGGTGACAGGCTGTAAAGTTTCTGTTGGTAGTTCTAGATGTGGCAAACTTAAGAGTTACATTTGTTTTAAAAGAGAGATCATCTTTAAATGGAGTTTCCTCTTTGTGGCACTATTGCTCTTGGTTATGGTTTCAGTGAATTTTTATCAAATGTCTTTGGGCAGGAAGATTTCTAGAGAGTAGTGCACTTTGTATGTTGTTGTCCGTAGAGTAACCACTCTCTGAGGCTTTCTGTAGCATAACTCTCTACCATTTTAACATAATTTGGTATTTCCAAGTCTTCTGCAAGTCATAAGTTGCTTTACATATCTGCTAAAATGTATATTGTGAAGTGTAGTGGTTTTATGGTTTTATTATTATTATTTTTCTAATTGGTAGGTTTTGGTTTTGTCGGGTTGTTTTGGTGGTGTTTATTTCTGTGAAGATGATTAAAACTTCAGCATGGTATCGATTGAGAAATGTTTAAACAGTAGGTAGCAGTACTTAGAATGCTTGTGTTTTGGGCACACTAGGTATATTTTGAACTGATACCTGTAGATTCTGAATATGAGAGAAAGCACCTTTAATTTCCTCTTGTACCAGAGTTTTAAATTTTGTTCTTTGCTATGATGATTGCTGTGTTTATCCCTCAGTTCAAGAGAGTGAGAGTGCATGCATGCATTTATTTATGTAGAAATGTCGGGTTGCTGTCTTTCTCTTTTACTGTTTGCCTGGCAGTTAAAAGTTTTCAGGCTAGAAAATTACATGGACTGTCTGTATAGTCTCCCTAAACCCAGACATATATGTCCTAGCTAAGTAAAAGTAGTTAGGGGAAAGGAAAAGATTTTAAACATTAATTATAACACTTGTGTTTGTGGTTAATGTGATGCTTTTGTTTCCTAAATTTAGCTCTGAGGGTTAACTCTAGGAGTAAGTAGACACTTCCCACAGCTGAAGTTTACTCCTGCATTTGTTTTGAATATGTGTGTACACACACAACACACACCCCTAAAAGAAATTTGTTTGCCATCAGTAAGCACAGATGTCTTTCTGAATCTTTTGGACCTAAAATAGTTGCTGTTAAACTCTTGTTCCTTATTGTTTCTGCAAACTTGCTAAATTTCCTTCCTTCTCTCTTGTTGCCTAAAAAGCTTTCTTCTCAGTTTTTATTAATATTGACAACAGAGAGCCCAATTCTATGACTTCAGCTGTGGGAAACCTCATAGGTTTAACATACTAATGTGTTCTGTTTCCCAAACTTCAGGCCATGCAGGATTTTGCAAAGTTCATAGTTTGTGTTAGGTAGCTGAAGACTTGAGTTGGAGGATTTTTTCCCTAATGCTTACAAAAACAATAGATGTTTTATTACAAACAGATGGCAAAAGTGTCCATAAGATTCTGGAGGAGAGGGTGTCTTCAACTAGTGTGAATTAGCATTTAGAACTTTTTATAAATAGAATTCTAACATTGGTTTGAGTTTTGCATAAATGTAATTTTAAATGAACAGATATTTGGAGCTAAGAGCTCTCCTCTTGACTAAATAACTTTCCCTAGGGAAAAATGCAATCAAAGAGATTTGATATTCAGGCATCGAGTCACAAGATATTTAAATGACTAATTACTGTTTTGATGCACAAAAAAGAATCTTATTTTACTTCCCTTTCATCTTAACTTTCTCCCATCCTGTTCCTACAAAGAAGTAAATAGCGAAAATAGTACATCTTCCTTATTACAGCTGGAAACTTCAGTTCAGAAGTGATATTCTCAAAGAGCCTTCTGAAGTAAAAACAACCTTGCTGAGTCTATGGGAGTTGTAAAATATGCAATTGATCCAGGGGTATAGTAACCCTTTAAAAGGAAATGACAGCTAAGGACCTTAAGTGGTTTAATTCTGTTACAAGGAGAGTGTGCCTTGCTTCAAGCCATAGCTTCAGTCAGTGGTTTTGTTTGGAGGCAAAGGACTAGTAAAAAAACTCTTTGACATGCAGACAGTAGTACTGGGGGCTACCAACTGATCCTGTGTTCTGACAATTGGTTTAGCTGTCAGGTTTCTGAGATAAACACATTGTGGCTCTTGCCAAGTCTGTTGCTACATCTCAGAAACTAAAAAGTATCATGAGACATATACATCTAAAATAAAAAACCCCTTCAAAATGTAATGAATCTTCTTATGTAACACTAAACATCCACTATATTATTTCAAAATGCTTTTTTTTTTGAGCAAAACAGATGCTCGGTGCTGTAATTGTGAGAACCAGACAACAGACCACTGTCATTAATACAGTAATGCAGATTTGTCTATCAAATCCATTGATAACTGTGAATAAGCAAGTAGGTGGAGTAGATTTATCATTTATAAATGATTTTTTAAAAGGTGTTGCTTTCTGTATCCTGTGGTTTTCTATTTCTGAAGAGGATGTTGCACTTTTTTTAACTAGAAATTCAGATTCTAGACTGAAAGAAGACAGCTGGAAAAGCAGAGCAGAGGTAACTTTAGTTAAGCAAGATAAAAAGTGAAAAGCTTTTTGAACATGTTCAGTGACATTTCAGAAAGAAAGCATGCATAGCTCTACAGGCAGCCTAGATTTGATGGTCTCCAACCAAACCAGGGAAAACTACAAAATTTGTTTTCCTTGCATTTTTTGAAAGGAAAACAGAAAGAACACACACTACATCCCTAGCCTCTAGATTCTCTTAAAAAATAGAGAGGGGGCGGGGGGAGGGAGTGGGAAATGAGGAAGGGGTGCTGAGACTTTGTGGATAATTTTAAAAATATATCCTTATGGAAAATGAGTATAGTTGGCTGGGTTTTTAGTTTGTTAGGGTTTTGGGGTTTTTTTTTTTTTTTTTTTTTTTTTTTTTTTTTTTTTTTTTTTTTTTTTTTTGTTTGTTTTTTGTTTTTTGTTTTTTAAGAGAGTTTTAAGAAGGAACAAAGCTATGTGTTTGAAGGACACCATATCAACATTATAAGGCATTATTAAAATGTTGGGAAGTTAAAATTTCTTAGTTGAAGCAGTGCCCTAGCAAAGATTAGCATGAGAAGAGATACTTTTAATTAAGTCCCTTAGATCTGAGAAATTAATTACCTAATAGAAAAATTTGTCTGTGTTGGTGACATTTCCAGCATTAATAACAGCCCTAGGGTTGTGGGAATTATCATGAGCTTGTGGAGGGGGGTCGTTTGACTTTTTCCTTGAGTGAGTTTGTTATCCTCATGTAAATTCTGATAGTACTATGGTCTGCTAAGGTTTTGGATGTTAGTTTTGATTTTTGTCTTCTGTGTGTTTATATAGGTTAAATGCACTTTCTCCCTCAGGTCAAGTTTTTTAAATGGCAGTATCTCTGGCATTTGGTGTTGAAGCAGGAGAGAGTGAGTTTTGTTCCTTTATTGAATTATTCCTATCTCCTTCTTCTGGCTGGGATCCTGGTCTGGTGATGAATCCTTGTCCTCACCTTAGCTCTGGAGTAGTTGCTTGCTTGTCCTACTAGATTTCTGACAGTGATGCACTACGTGGAGTTGTTTTCTTGTGGAACACAGTTTAAATTTAAAGCTTGTTTTCTAATATTAGTTAGTGTTGCTAGTTACAGATAGAAGAATTAAGCACCCAGAGTTCAAAATTATAATCTGTACAGCTGTTCATTCAGTTCTTACAGTTTTCCTTTTTTATGTGTCATGGTGTAATTGACAGCTTGCACAGCAGGTGGAATTAAGTATGTATGTGTAATTATCATTTCTGGATACTGTCATACTCTGTTACCTGGTATTTGAGCAAACTGTTGAAATAGTTTAAACTGTGCTTTCAATCTCTTTAAATCCACAGTTGTATTATCTTTCTTGCACTGCCTTTGTTTAAGAAAAGCTTATCTGTTAAAATTTCATTGTTAGATGTAGTTTTCCCCCTTCTTCACCCTTCAGCATGACCTGTCAGCATTTGCTAAATGGTATAGACCACCAAGTGAAGATAAGCTAATGTTCATTCAAATGCTTCAGAACACTTCAAACTCTAATAGAATGTGTCTTAATTTAACAAAGCACTGCATGGTAAATTTTCATTTACATAGTTTGGACAGGCTCAAGGATCACATCCTTTCAATGGAACTGCCTTGGGCACTGCTAGCACAGATCTCTGCCAAGCCATATCTGCACAGAAAAATGTCTTTCTCCTCCCAAATCCATACTGCAGGCATTGGGAGGCTACCATATCCAGGGTCTCTTGCTGCTGAAACAGCTGTTTTTAGCTTATCAAGGGAAAAAGTTGGTAAGGAATGTACAAAAAGACACCCATATGTTACCATCTAAGCCCTAATGAATTCAAAATGTGTGAAGTAAGCATGTAGCTGAGGTGTAGTGAGTCACTGTATTAACAGTGTTAACTTACAGATGGAAATTTCACTAAGGATTCTCCAGTCTTTTTTGTTTATTACATTCTTGCCAGCTTGAAAAACTGCATTCTATGAGTGGATCCATGGAAGTGTGTATTTCTAATTGTGTGTATGGTGCCTTGAATACTCCTAAAATAACCACTGCTTTACTCATGCACGATTCACAGATGTTGAGTATTTTAGAATCTTGTTGGGGCCATCAGAATTACGTAAATGTAAAATCATAGCAGATACTGTAGCTGAATCTTTAGTTTCCAGTCTGGGTTTGTTTTTTGTTTTGTGGGTGGTTTTTTTCCCCTTTGATGCAGTGTTAGGAAACTCTATGAAGATTTTTGCTTACTAACAGAAGAGAATCTGTGTCTGCCTCTCCAGCTGTAGAAGTTCTGAAATCTTAAGCAGAACAACTGAACTCCTTTAGTGGTCTCATTTTAGAAAAGGACAAGTGAAACATTAAAGGATTTTGAAGTAAATGGGAAGAGTAGAGACACCTCTTTTTGCATAGTTTTTGAATGTAAGTCCCGTAAACTGGAAGAGTATTTTTTTTTGTTGATGTTATGTTCCCCTTTGTGCATCTTTTCTGCTCACTCATAGCAAAGGCATTAATTTTGTATGCCAGTCTAACTTTTTTTTAGTGCCTAATTTTAAATACACTGAACTCGTAGATTAGATTTCCAATAACCTGCGTGGTTGATACCAGGGGAACACAGAAACAAGGGCTTTTTGCAATTCTGTCTAGAGTATCTCACTATCACTGAGGTATAGACACCTCAGTTGGTAATGAAGAGATTTTTCTGTGAGCTCATGTCATGACCTTAACTTTACTGTTCAGTTTGATACTGAGCTTAGTCATTTGCTTCACATACACCTGTGTGAAAGGTTTGAAATGCTTAGAGAATTTTGAGAGGAACAAAATGTGGCAGCTCATGACAAGTGGGGCCAGACTTCGAGTGTACAAGTAATAGTGATGACTTTCTGCACATTCCGTCTTTGCTTACAGCAAAGTTTTCTGTTTGATGTTATTTGAGTTGTATGCATTCTGTGCACCTGAGCATTCATGCAAGTTAGGAAATCTGGCAGATCATAAGAAGTAGCTTCTCTAGTGAGCAATTCATGCACCACCTTCAGCTACATGAAGAATGTTAATGCTGTCATGTGAAACCCACCTGTAGCAGCAGTGTTCCCTTCAGAGTCAGAGAGATGGTGGTGGCACAGACTTCTATTACAGGTTGGTGCAATTTGAGTCTGGAATGAGATGGAGTAAATAGTAAATTTTCCTTCTGGTTTGTCACTGGGATGGACCTTCATCTGTGAAGAAGATGTATGGATTATGCCTTTGGGATTTGACAACTTCCCAGAAGCTGACAGTTCTGTGTAAAACTTGAGGAATCATGATGTATTTCCTGTTGTTACACCACAGGAAAGTCAGGCACTAACTTGAAGTTGTGAATGGGGGACTGCTATGAAAGTTGTTTGATAAGGTGATGTTTTGTATATGCTGTCAGTTAAGCATGTGATAATGGTAGAGGTGTGTATGCTGTACTCTAAAGTGATGCTGAAAATACTTTCAGAAAATAGCAGGAGTTGCTTACACATGTCAGAGGCTTCTCCAGGAGGTCCAGATTCTCTTTTGAAATTAAGGAGGATATGAATTTGCAGACTTCAGTTTGATTATTGTCTACAATGCTAATATTGAAAGAGGTTTTTCTTCTGAAAGTAGGATAATTAAGACATTTTCAATAATCTCAATAGCATGAAGCTGTATTAAGTAATTCTTAGGGTGTATATTAGCAAAAGCATCTTGATTCAGAGCACCTGTTCCAGTTGGGCACTGGAACAGGTTCCCCATGAAAGTGGTCACAGCACCAAACCCGACAGAGTTGAAGAAGCATCTGGACAGTGTTCTCAGGCACATGGTGTAACTCTCTTGGATTGTTCTGGGCAGAGCCAGGAGTTGGACTTTATGATTCCAGTGGGTCTCTTCCACCTCTGAATATTCTGTGACTCTGTGAGCTACATATGTATACAAAAGCAGTATAGTTCCTCTTAAGAAAGCTGTTCCAGGGAAGCTGTAGGTGGACTGCTTTTACAGAATCCATTTGATGAATAAATTTTCAGCTTATTTTTGCCCTGTTGTGCACATCCCAATAATTGCAGACAGAGAAGTCATGTAACAGCAGTGGCTTTCTGCATAGCAGAGTTTACTACAGTGAGGCCAGTTGTCTATGCTCACACTTGAGGTTAAAAAGGTTAGATGTACTTAGTACTCACTTATTTGTAATGAGCATGTTTAACAGTTGGAAGAGTTTGAAAATGTGTCTCAAATTGCTTATAGTAAGCCAGGAAAAGGAGGATACTCACAAATACAACTTTCTTAGCAGTATTCTTGAGAGCACAAGAAGTAATATAACTGACAGGGATTTGGAGGAGAGGAGTTTGTCAGGGTAAACTGTAAATCATTTTAAAGTCAGACTTCTATGGAAAAGCTTAGGGAATTTTCACAGCTGTCCTTAAAGAGGACCCTCAAAATGTTATGTTCCTGACTCTTTCTCAGCTTTGATCCATCATGTATCGTATTTCAGCAAAGGATTGGGTATTAATTGTATGCAGAAGAATATGAATAATGGTAGGGACAATAATACAGTAACCTTAATGTTTGAGAAGTGTAGTGATGTGTCCTTAGTTTTCTTTTCTTTTTAGTAGCTAACATTCTGTGTTTATTCCAGTAAAATTTTAGTTATTCATAGGAACCTGCCTACTATTAATTTGCTTCAGGTAGGAACAATATGCAATGTAGCAAGCCCTTAAATCTGCTAGTCTTTTCATTGAGTAGACCACTTTGCTTGTAGCCATCACAATAATTGTGCCTTGATTATATTCTTCAGAAATGTATATGCAATTATTTAACAATTTGTTAAGGGTATTTAGTCTGAGTATTGAATCCCTCTAAGTCAATGCATTATTTCTTCAAGTTTTTGTTTTATAGGACCAAGTGTGTTTTTATGTGTGGGCATCTACTATGCTAGAACAGAATATTGTAATTGGCAGGCCATAGGTGTATGTAATAAGTTACTTGTTCTTTTTCTACTACTTTTCCACGTTGTGTTTGTAAGAGGAAACACTAGCTTTAGTATCAAGGAACACATCAAATGACTGATGTACCAGTCAGAAGATGCTGGCTGCTGCTTTTGTGTCTGTAGATGTACTCTTCCTGTTCCATGAGTATGCTCTGCTCTCCCATCCACTTGCACATGTGTATTTCTGTGTATTCAGCTTTATGTGCTTTCAAGGACTAAGCCTGTTCTGAGTAAACAGATATGTGAAGGTGAATTGCATCAATTGAGGCTGGAAAAAAGTTTGAAAACTTTCTGCTCTGTCAGTTTCTTCAAGCACAGGTAGATAGTTTGAGTGAGAGAGGAAACGATCCTCTTCAGGTTTAAGTACCATACTTAAAGATTCGTTTCCTTTATATTTAATCAGCTATTAAGAAATTAATGCTTTTTGAATTGGAAGCTTTCAAGAGGGTTTATTTGGAGAGGATTGCTTTCCAACATCTGTTAGAGTTTGTACTTTATATCAATTTCTAGACTTCAAAGTTCCTTCCAAGTTGTAAACACGAATCACTGATCTTGTAGCCTGCCTGGAAGACTTACAAAGCTTACATTTGAGGAGAAGGATTGGTAGTAGAGGCTGCCCTATACACACATTTTGTGCTGCTGTTTGTCTTTTGTGATAATATCTGTAGTCTTCAGGTTTTTTGTTGGTCAGATGTTCAGTTCAGAACATGGCTGCTAGGAAGGTCTTAGCATGCAAAGACGAATTCTGCACAGGCTTCTGTTTCCAGATTTTACTTTTCAAAACACAAGGATTCTGTGCCAGGTGTGTTTTTGTGAAAGTGTAAATGATTGTGAATTAAAGATATTTAGGAAGGGGAAGAAAGGGTGCCTGTTGCTTTTTCAAACTCTATTGATCTGTAATTAGTCTCACTGCAAATGCCTTTCTTGGCAAAAGCACTTTGCATGACCTGATTTTTTTTCCTTTTACTCTTCGTGCCATTATCATTCCCCATGTTACTCTATCTACATAGTATATAGCATCTTCCAGGCATTTCCCAGGATTTACTTGTTTGAAATTCCTCGTTCTCTTGTATTTCTAAATTCTCTATAGTTTTGTTCTCATTTTTAAGTTTCTTTAAACACTGATGGTAAAGTTGGATTTATTTCCCCTGTGCCCTTGTTTTGCTTAAGAAATGAAGCTTTTCGCTGTGAGGTGAGGCTATTCTCCACAGCCCCAGTCTTGTATCAGTATTTGAGCAGGACATGTCCTGTGTGCGTTTTTGGTACATGATTTTTCTCAGTACTTAAATACAAGAAAGAGAATTCTGGAAAGAATGTCAGAAAATACGAACCGGCTTCAGAATAAGACTTTGCAGTATTCTAATGTGACTTAACAATACTTACAATTCAATAACCTAGATACAATATGTCATGTAAAAAAGCAGAATTCAAGATAACAGGGTGGTTTTATTGGAAAGTTCATGAGTAAGGCTACAGATAAAAGCCACTGAATCTGAGTCCTGCAGAATGTTTCGTATTATGTGCAGAATCCTGTAAGCAGGTTACTAATACAACAGTGTTGGATCTTTCAGATACTTAGAGGTGCACTTATGTACTCTTTCATGGTTCTCAAAGATTTTTTTTGGTTTTGCTTTCATGTGTTCTTTGCTAAAGATGATGACCTTGCTTGCCCTTCTCTTGCTATTTATCTTGTTCAGTTAGAAGGAAGTTATTACTAATATTGGTGTACTTGCATTGTTTTCTGATGAAGATGCTGTGGTCTTGAAGTAGGCTAAGTACAAAATGAGGCTGTTGAAGTATTAGGATTAAAGGTAGTTTAATACAGTCCCTCTTGGGGAACTAATGTTTTTCATAGTACTTCAAGTCAGTAGGCAAGAATTTATGCTCTTGGTGTATGTATGAGGTGAAGGAACTTGAGCTACTAAAACTGAAGTAAAACAGCCTCTCTTTTCTTGTCAGTAATGTAAGGCTTGTACTGTGAGAAGGAAGTGTGTGGGGGAAATCAGTAAAACATGCATGTTTACAAAGCACCTCTGTCAAATAAGTCTTTACCAGAGTTGTAGGATAAGAATGATTAACAGAAATTTCTGTTCCATTTCATGCTCTCAGCCTTCCACTGAAGGAATATTATTTATTTTGAGATACCTTGTCTTGAGAAGAAGTTCAGAATAGTGAAAAAAGAATTGGCACATCTTGGACTAGAACAGAAAACGTAAGGTTTGTTGCAATTAATGCTTAAACCCTTATGTCTGGCCTGGTTTTCCACAGCTGTACTTCACTACAGAAGGACCTTTTGCTGGTAGTTGTGAAATGTTTTCTTTGAGGGATTTAGCTGTCTTTAAGTGATTGGGATGTGGGCTGCAGAATGTCTTAAAAATAAAGACAAAACCTTACTGGGGAAGCTGGTGAAGAAAGAGAAGCTCTGAAGTGGTCCTAACAAGTTCCTGTTACTGAGGAAAGTGAACCTCTACTAGCTTTAGCTTTCAGGAATTGCTGTCAAGGGTAGGTTGTGGAACAAGTCTCATCAGAAGGTAACAGTTTTGATATTATGTGGCAGGATAATATGAAATTCTGAAGCCATCCTGAAGCAGTAAGAAAAATATTCATAGGTAGTATCACTGGTAAATAAGAGCCTATCAAAAAACCAAACTTGTGAAACCAAGTCATCGACCTATTCATTATTCATTCATTTCATCAGGTAAAAAAGGTCCCTGTGCATGATTTGGTAACCTGATTATTTTTAATTGTTGTATCCAGAAGTTGGCTTAACTCAGTAATTTTAACAATTCAAGTAGGGAGGCATCTGACATTTTATTTTGGCTTGTATTAAATTGTGATTTCACTAATATAAGTTTCTGGAAAATAATAGTTTGAATGTTTACCAGTGTTGATTTTCTCAGGAAAATCATTGTCCTGTCTCTCAGCAAAGTAAGTTTGACTTCTTATTAGACTTATACTCAAGAGGGACACTGTATGAGAAGCACTTGTTTTACTTAGTAGAGGGGAGGGGAAGACTTAGCGATAATTTTGCTGGAGAGAGTGTCTTACCCCCAGTTGTTTTGTTCTGTGGTCAGGTGTCTAGTAGCATTCACATCTGTGTTTATACTGGCTGGATGTTTGTTTTGTTTTTGTGGTTTATTCCCACCATTACCAAGAAGAGTGAGTGTGAACTATTTAGGCTGTGGTGTAATTTCTCTTCAGAAGTTCTTAGGGTTAAATACTGGCTGATAAGTTAACTCTGAATTGTTTCAACACTTTGCTCTTGCACATTTGTTAAATATGAATTACACATTCACATTACCTAAGAATGTTAGATAGGATTTATTGCTGAGAGTTTGAAGGAAGTAAAGCCCACCTCTTTAGCAGATAGCACTGTCTGCACAGGTGGAACTGGAACTTGAGGTCCTGACTCAGCTTTTGGCAACAGTATCATTTATTTCCAGGGATTGAGGGAACCTCAGTTTACTTTGGCTTGCAGATACTATAAGTCAAATCAAGCCATTTAATGTGGTAAGTGGTATGAAACTGAAGCTGCAGTTTGTAATTCAAAAGCATAACGTTAGGCAGCTCTGAATTTCATTCTCTGAGAATGTATGCAGCATCAAGTTGTGCTAAATAATACTTTATAAGTATACTCATTAATGGAGATGTAGCTAAAATAGTCCTTGCACAGAAGGGATGTGATGAATTAATGACAAGTACAAATACCTGACAGCCTCTGGTGATTTGCATGGCATCAAGTAGTGAGAGAGACAGGTATCATGTCTGGCACAAGGGTATTCCCTGGAGTCCTCTAACTGTGTTTCTCTGCTGATACATGGGCTGTATTTTCGGACTCTGTCTGAGAAGGGCAGAAGGCAATCTCTAAAGTGTCTTGTGCTTGATATGTTTATATATTTTGTAGATTTCTATATCTTCTGTAGACACATCAAATTATGGCTATTCAAACCACTGTAACCTGATTCCTGTGCAGCCAGGAATGGCCCATTGAGCAGCTGCACGTGCAGTGGAAAAGCCTCTGTGTTGGGACTGGAACAATGGAATTTGGCTGACTCTCCTTGTCCATGACGTTGGGCCATCCAGTTTTGTCTTGCTCAGACACTTAACTCTCACTGAGTGCACGGAGAGAATAACAATGTCACTTAAAATACACTGAGCTTACAAGTATTAAGGAAATGCTTGTCCTTAGAGGAAACCTTTCCCATTCATTTCTGTTCTTCTTTTTTTCCTACCTTCCCGTGTATGATTTTACTTCATTGCTGAGTGTCTATACATTGAAAACAGGTTTGATCATAATTGCAGGTAGAACGTCATGAATTTAAATTGCCAGTCTGTCCTGCATTTTTAAAGGCAATCTAAATAAACTTGGGGGTTACAAAGCACGATGAATAGCTGGTGTTTGACTCATAGGAGTTTATAATTCAAAGTGTACGTTACTGATCAGGAAACTTCTAAGCTGGTATTTTGTCTAAGCTTTTCAGCTTCACATAGGCCTCTGCTCTAGGTAGCATCTTTGTATTGAGATGTAGCGATGTTTATCCTAAGTGAAGCAAAATTGTCTACACATGCAGGTTTACAAACTGAAGACTGACATCTATAGCAGGAAATACATATATTCATTGGAAAGTCTGTTGTAAGTTATTCAGTATTGCACCTCTCACTTTTGGAGAAGCACCTTCTCATCTTCGTGGCATCAGACCTGAAATGCTGATCTGTTGGTGTTGCAAATACAGAAGCTCAGAGTGATAGTTGAAAAGTATGGGTAGGTTTTATTTGAATTTTCATGAATGTACTTTGGCAAAATTTATTGGCGAGAGCACTTCTAAGTAATTGCTAAGCAAGTTTTTTCTTTGCTAGATGCTTTATGTAGTAAAAAAAATTATGTCTCTGCTGGTGTTTGTGCTTAGTGGGGGCTTCAATTTTCTCAAATGCCTTTATCAGCTCTCTTCATATCTTGCTGTCTCGATACTTAAAAAGTTGCTTTTACTAAGTTACAAACTACAATGCCTTTTTTTTTTTTTTTTTCTTATAACAAGAATTACAATTTGGAGAAGTATGAGATAGGAACTTTGATACCATTGCCGCTGACAGTTATTCAAAGGCAAGGTTAGGTGTACTCTGCCATCCTGTGTGTGCTTATGCAGCTCACATTTCTGCTCAGCAGTATACAGCAATTTATTTCCATTGTGTGACATACAGAGTAGTAAAGTACTTAAATGAAGATATTGTGAAGTCTGCAAAAGGGCTTGTTTAACAGATTAGCATTTAGTCATGGCTA
Source organism: Brachypodius melanocephalos (assembly GCA_013398615.1). Taxonomy (NCBI): domain Eukaryota; kingdom Metazoa; phylum Chordata; class Aves; order Passeriformes; family Pycnonotidae; genus Brachypodius; species Brachypodius melanocephalos. Next base: position 9,503,719 of record VZSR01001283.1, read on the forward strand.
TGGTGCACTGTGTGCTTTTTTGGCAAACTTTTTCTTCCCCATAGCACTGAAGTGGTTAATGTGTAAAAAGTTTGTTTGTTTGTTTATTTTTGAAATCTATATATAAGCTTGATAGTTTAAGACAATATGCTGTAAGCTTCTTTTCTTTGAATTTTTTTTAATGCAACCGTTATATATGAACTTCTTATGTGGAATGCACATGTGACTTAAATGGTGTTTAGATTGTTTAGGTCTTAAGGCAAATTTCTTTTTGCTTACCTGACATGAGATGCTGAGCCTCAGCTCATGAGTGAATGAACTTAGACAAATGTTGATACTTGGTTTTCTTGTTAATGGTTTTAATGTTTTTCTGTCCCATATTATTGTATAATGTTCAGGAGAAACACCTATTAAATTCTATTACTGTGAATGACTGCTTGAGGTAATGAAACTGTACTTTGCAGAAGAGGTAGTTAAACCTGACAGGCATGTTGTAAATGAAGCGGTCTTAGGGGGGGTACAGCTGGTTTAGTTTTGTGTGTTAGAGATCCTGTGTAAACCCTATTCACTCACTAATTTTTTTTTTAATTGCTATTTTTTGTTGAAGGGAAAGGTAAGTGGACAAAATATAAAGATGGAAATGTATTGGATTTCTTTGAAGCCTCTTTAACATTAAAGTTGAATAGCGCATACTGGCCTGAAAAGTTCATAGAGAAAAGAAATTATTGGACTACTAAACACAAAGACTAAAACAAGACTAAAGATTCCCAGCTTCCAATACCTTGTCGCTCAGAGAAAACAGCTGTGGAAGTATGGCTGTGGGTTTTGTGCTTTTTTTACTCTCCTTGGTAATGATGCCTATGGGCTCCTTTTTGAGATGGTGCTAGGTGAAGTGGTATTCTGCTAAAATGCACTCTTGTTCTGCAGTTAGTGTCCAAAAATGTTTCTGCGTTCTGTGAAGAGTTTGCTTACTAATGATGCCTGGCATTTATGCTGCCCCAGTCAATCAGATTGGACATTTGTTTATATGAAGTCCTTGGATAGTTTTGCAATTTGGTGTTTAGAGAGATGACAGTCAAGCTGTAGGTAATGTTGAGTTTTTAGTCTTACTGCAAATTCTGAGGAGAAAAATAGTAGCTCTAGGTAGACAGTTTTCAAGATCTGTTTTTAATACTTCTAAAAAAAACCCCAAACCAACTAGACCCTGTTCTTAGACTTGTTTTTTCTTCAGACTTTGATAATATGTAGATCTGGGAAACTGTTGATTTTTGCAGTTTGTGATGTGTGGCCTATGAAAGGGAATATTTTTCAGCCCTTGGTAGACTTAATGCTAGGAAGATAGGGGTGCTGCTCAGAGTGCTATGGCTTTGTCTTACTTGTCTTGATTCTACTTTGTACTGCTGCCAGGTTCGCTGGTGGATCCCGACTGAGAGATGTCTGAACTGCGAAGGGAGAAGAGGATTGGTTTAATGAGGGTCATTTGAAAACCCGATCTGAAGAACAAAGCTTATGGAAGCAGTGACGGGCATACTGTTTTTCATAGTTAATGTAAAAAATTTGGAGAGAGATGTAAAATATTTCATTCAGCTGAGTTGACTTCTTTTGAATTCTGCTGTATGTTGAAATACAGATTCTTAGCTTAGCTTTTAGCTTCACCCGGTGCTATGAATAATATTAAGTGACGATTGGAGGAGTTGAGGCTCTTGTCTCTGGTGGAGTGCACAACCCTATGTGTATCTGCACATGGAAGAATAGTGAAACAGAATAGAAACTTGTTTGTAGCAAAATTGGGTTACCATGTTGTATTTAGATGACAAAAATGACTCTGCTCTTTTATCAGTGCTGAACACCATTAACGATAGTATCAAATGCCATAACTAATAAAAATGCTGGAATCCAGGTGTAAGCTTTGCCTTGCAAAATTATCTGACTTACACAGTATTGCTAATGCACAGAAATGTTTTAAGCAAGTAGCAAGATAGATGTATCTTTTAATTTTGGAACTTGATACAATTATTAGTCAATTGAATGAAATTATCTTGAAGTTCCACTTCCATAGTCCATATGAGGCAAGAGTAATTTTGCTATAAAGCTTTATTGAGGTTGTTCTGAATGGCTTTAGAGCTAAAAACTCTGGAAAGGAAAGGTTAAATTGAAAGAGCTGTTCTCATTCAGTTGTAGACTACATCCTGAAAGCTATATTCTTGTGAACTGTATAAAATCGCAGTTCACTTTGTTTTACAGTCTGATTTCAGTGTGGAGGTCATGCCCTGGACATGTATTTACATAATACGTTAAAAGCATCTTAGTGTGCTCTTTAGAACCCTTTATTTAAGGGAAAATTACTTTGTTCACTATAGATGACAAATAATTTTCCTTCATTGCAGTCTCAGATGAGCATACAGCTGGAGTAGCAGTAAGTCTGAGGTAAGGAAGGGGCTCTTGGACAAGTTTGCAGTTAAGTCTGGTGTGGCAAAGTTGTTTGAGATGAGCTGAGCTGGTTTAAATGTGCTTTGTGAGAAGAGGCAAGTTCCAGTGTTTTCCTAGAGTTTGTCCTACTCTTCGCATTACCTGTGAACTGATTTAGCTCAAGAGAAGATTCGCCTAAGAGTAACTTCCCTTCTCTTTGTGGTCTGTGGGTTACAAGGCTGTCTAGGCTGAGGAGTTCATGAGACTCAAAGTGATTACAGAAGAATGGATGGGCGTGGCCATTACCAACACTGAGGAGATGGTTTAGTGTCTTCTGCCACTTTCGATCTTTAGCAATTCCTAAATGAAGTAATTCAAATTGATACCAAGGCCTGTGCTTCTGAATTTGTCATGCAGTGGCAATTTGGCAGGCCAGACAAGTCTTTTTAGGTGGTCTGAATGGGACCTGAGCTTGGGAAAGGTAGAGGTGCTAAATTATGTTTGTGAACTATACTGCATAATTAATTATGTGTTAAACACTTGAATTTTCCTGATTCCTAGGGTTCCCAGGTTGTGTATCTTATCCTCTCTGGGATGTATTGAGCCACCAGTCTCATTTATTTCTTCATCTCTGCCTGTCTGTTTTGCACAGTGATTTAAAACATGAATCTGACTTAGTCTTCTGGTAACAGGGTAACAAATCACTCTCCATTTCTTCTGATGTTGTCATAAGCTCTACTACTGATGTTAGATTTCTGGGTCAGATGTCCTGTGTGCCCTCCACCTGTCTACCACCATTCACTGAACAAGAATAGCAGGTGGAAACTTCCTATAAGTTGTGAGTAATTTGCTGCTGGGAGTCTACAAATACAGAAGCAAGATTCCTTCCAGTGAAAGGGCAGACTGTTTCCATGCTCTTAGAAATGTCTAGTTTGAACAAGGGGAAAGTAGTCTACTATGGTGCTCAAGATGGTGTGGCTCATTTCAGACCAGTGTTCTAGAGAAAAGTCTAATCATTACCAAGGGTTTTTTGATACTTTTTTAATTACAAACCCATGCGTTTTTAGAAGTAAAATAGATTCCATTTTCACTGAGTAATTGCTATTAAAACCTGTGCAACTATTTTAAGTTGGCATTTCTAGCAGAGATCTAATTATTACGGTGATTACAGTAGAATCCTTCTTAACTGACTACTTGAGAGACTGACTTCAGTTGATAGAAGTGACTTCCACAGTTTTCCTTTGTGAAGGGACAGCTTTAGGCAAAAAGAAAACATTTTCTCTACTGTGTAGAATGATTCAGGCCATTGAGAGATCTTGGCAGAAGAGCTTCAGAAGGGAAGATCTAAAGCCATGTGGTGTGGGTGAACCTGCAGGCAGCTTTAGCTGATCTGAGAAGGTGTTCACCATGTGTCCATATATACTGAGAGTCATAATAGAAGGAGGGCTACGATTGCTTGTGGGCCATATGAGGGATACAAGTGATCTGCTGTGTTCCTTCATAGGAAGGAACAAGGAAGGCTGCTTCGCTGACCCACCATTTCAGTCCTGTTTTGATCATGTGTGCTTCTTGTGACCAGATTTAAACTATTACTAACACTTCCATGACATTCATGTACTTGAGTTGAAGAGGGTCAGAGCTGCAGTTATGCTTACCAACAGTAACTATTGCATTGCAATTATCAAAGGCCAGATCTATCAGCTGTTATTCAGGAGTTGGGTTCTGGGTTTCAGTCAAGGATCAGTGTAACTCAGGGACTGATACTGTGCCAGAATACCCATTGAAGACTTCAGTGCATTGCAAGGCAGACTCAGATTGCCATCATCAGTATGGCTTCAGTAGGGTTTGGAACTTTTCAGCAGCAGTTGTTTGGAAACAAGTGCTGTAATTAGCTTGTCAAAATGTCTTTGTTGTTTTGCAAGTAGTTAGGTGTGACTGTATATGTGTGTGAGGAACTAAAGGCAGAAATGTGGTATGTTACTGTGATAAGTGCTTCTGTAATAACCTGTGGAGCTGCTGTTCAGGAGCAGCTGAGCATTTTTGCTTTCAGTCATACTAGAAGCCACTAGAGCTGCTCTCTGCCCTGAAGGTAAGAGTAATGCAAGGGATGTATCTCTGAACAGTTTGCATTCATCTAAGATGGCTTCTGTGTTCTGGCTGTGCATTCTGTACATTCTCTTGCAGCATTGCTGGTGCTTGCCTGTCCCTGGGTGAGCTCTCTCTATTATGGTGGCATTTAACTACCTGAGTCCCACAAAAACATATTTCCAGTGCCTGAACTGGATCTGGGAAGGGAGAAGGAATTATGTGAGTATGGAATAAGGCATGTCATTAAAAAAAAAACAGGTATCTTTGTTTTACACAATTCTCTGATATTACTCTTCGTGTTCTCCCAGTCTTGGATATAAATTGTCTGATTAGTAAGTTACAGGACAGTAATATCTGATAACAGGAGGAGCAGGTGCAGAGAATGAGCCAGTTCGGGTGTTTTATTCCTGTCTACTTTGTGGACAGATTTATTGGATTGAATCTGTAGACAAATTTTCACTAGTATAACTTGACCATCAGGCTTCCAAGAGGCTGTCTTCCCTGATCATGCAGGTTACTGAGATCCTTATATGGCTGAGGGACAGGGTATATATCCTGTAGGTCACTCAACAAGCAGAGGTGGAGGCTGTAGAGTGACTTGTGTGCAGTAGGTCATAGAAGTGCTTCAGCAGTCCCTCCTGTGTGTTTTGGAGTGAGTTAGGTGGAAAGGTCTTGGTCTGCAGCAGAGTGTCTGAGCAACTTTGCTGTGTTTTCCTCCACTGCCCTTCTACCAGTAAATACTGCTGATGTGAGGATCTTCATCTCTGTGAATTTAGCAGCCAAAAATACCTTAAAAGCCTGAAATCAGGTTGCTTGTATACCAGTTTACTACCTCTTGATGACATGATGAACAACTTCTGATTTTTCGATACTTATCCACTTCTGATAAGAAAACTTTGTTTTCTTATTTGATCTTTATTATAGAGTAATGTGTTTGTGTTTCAAATGAGCTGCAATTTTGTTGCTGTGTATTTAGAGGTTTTTTTGGACCATATGGTCCAAGCTATTAGGAGGTAAAACGTGTATTAAAAAAGACAGGTCTAGGAGTTTGTATGGCCTTGATTGTGTGTCAGCCGTAATCTGTTTCAGTGTAACTGTTGTGAACCTAATGCTTCTTGACAACTGTCTATGGAAACTGGTATCCCTTTCGGTTCTTACACCTCAAACATTGCAAGTGCTGTGGAGTGGTAGGCTTGGGAAATTGCTTTTGTCGGGATGGATGTGAGAGGATTTTGCCCAGTCATACTGATTTAAATCAGCAGTTCTGCAGAGACCAGTAGGTGGGCAGTGGTTTGCTTTAGTTCCCAGTAATGACACAATCAGTTGTGGTGTGTTTTTGTATAGGTTTTGTTTCAGAGGCAAGGATGTGATTCTGATCTGCACAGGCTTGAACTCAGTCCTGTGTGCTTTGTAAAAGTACCACTACTTTTAAAAACTTTCTACTTGTCCACCCCACTTTTTGCTTCCCCCAGCAAAGACACCAGTCCCTTGCTTAGGGTAGGCTTGGAGTATTAGGAGACTTCCTGTTCTGCACACTGGACTTGAGAGCTGCCTCTTTTGGTAATTTCCATAAGCAAATGTGCTTTAAATTATTATTTCTAAGAGCTCTGAAATAATTGGAGAAATTATTTGAGGAAACAACAATCAAATTACAAAAAGTGGATTTTTCCTTTATTTCTTGAGAAAATGCACTCATTGCTACTGCAGTAACATTTTTTTACTTGTCTTTTTAAAAGGGTAATATGTATTCTGTCCTTTTGGTTTGTTTGACTGTAATGGCAGGTTATGTCTTTTAATGCCTTGTGCTGTTGGTTATCTTACTTGGAATATGGTCTCCAGAGTACTGCGGAGTAGATATTTCATCAAAGAAACTTCTGTGCTCTCTGTAAGTGCCAGTTTTCTTTTAGGAACTATAACTAACTTAGAATCCCACAGTCATGTTGCCAAAAATTTAAGAAGTATTACCAAAATGTGAAAGAAGACAGATACTGCTGGCTGTCAGTTGCGGTTCTTCTGCTTGTTTCTGCTTGCAAGCAGTGGTGCCTGCTGGTAGCCAGGTTGAGCCACAATCACAGTATCCATTCTTTTGTGTTCTAATTATTGTAATTCAGATTCTTTGAATATACTGTGCTATAAATGCATCAACCATGCAAGTACTGGACTTGTGACAAAAAATTAGCCCTATATCCTTCTGCTTTGTCATTTGAGGGAGGTCCTGCTGCCCCCTCCACAAAGCAGCACTGACTGCAAGTTTCTGGTTCCTTCAGGCCATAATGAGAGCTGCTCTGCTATGTTTTGGTTTCCCCTCTTGCCTTTGTTGTTGTCAACTTGTTTTAGATTGTCCTTTCACTTGGATGTTTTGGAGCATACATGGTGATACTAGTGTGCAGTAAGAGTGAATACAAGGGACAAACTCACTATCCTAAAATTAACAGGAGGGAAGACCACAGAATGACAAATGGTGCCAGTGGCATAATTTAGCTTACAAAATTGCATTATATTTTTTTATATTCTACATAGTCAGAAAAAGAGTTGCTATTTTGGTGGGCTTTTCCTGTAGACTCTCTTAATTAGAGGAAAACTAAGGGAGGATAGTGGTTATCGAGCTTTTGGTTATTTAAACAACTGACAGTGTAATCTGTTAAGTATTGGTGTTTTAACTGTCCAGATAATTCTCTGGAAAGGGATATAGTGTGGAGAATAAGGTGGAGTTCATGGAATCATGGAATATCCAGAGTTGGAAGGGACCCACAAGGGCCATCAAGTCCAGCTCCTGACCCTGCACAGCACAAGCCCAGTAGTGACACCATGTGCCCAAGGGTGTTGTCCAAGCACTTCTTGACCTCTGTCAGGCTGGTGCTGTGACCACTGCCCTGGGGAACCTGTTCTGGGTGAAGAACCTTTTTCTGATATCCAAGCTAAATGTCTCTTGACACAACTTCTAGCTGTTCCCTCAGGTCTTGTCACTTGTCACCAGAGTAAAGAGATGAGTGCTTGTCCCTCGGTTCATGTTTCTGGCAGAGTGTTACAAGAAGTGATGAAGCTGCTCCTTTCCTGAGACATTCTCTATCTCTGAGCTGAGTGCTCCCACTGCATCCTTTTTTTGTTGGGATTCTCAGACCACATGGTGAGGCAGTATAGGATGCTAACCTGATGGAAAACTAACTTGGAGGATGGAAAGAGTGAGCAGATTTTTAGGGTTTTCTTGTATGAACTCTTGAATTAACTGTAATTTGGCTGAGCATTAGTAAAATGTAAAAGGAATGGAGTTTGAGGAACAGTACCATTGTTCTGAAATGACTGGATCAAATTAGCATTACAGCACTCCTAAAGTTATAATTACAATAGCATTCTATGTCAGGCAGAGAAAGCAACTGAAAACAAAAGGTTTTCTGGATATAAGCACAACTAATAGGTTGAAAATAGTTAAATGTAAAAGTGCAAAGCAGTTTCAGGGAGAATAAACTACCTTCAATAAGTACATGTTGTGAAATGGTGTGGGTGAAAGATCGAAGGAAAGCAAGCTGGGATAGAAAGGGAAGAAATTCCACAGCAACCTGCAGTGGTGTTAAACAGTTCAGACTGAGTGTTTTTGTAGAACAAATGCAGGTATTTCAATGTTTATTCAATCAGAAGGGTACATTAAGAAAGAAATGTGACTACGCTGAAAGTAGAAACTCTTTAATAGGAAAAAATATTATGTGAACAGTTCGTATTTACATGAAAGGTATATCTTGAAAGAAGGAACAAAGTGAGATCCATGTAGTAATGAAGGTGTAGAATAAGATGAGAATATTCTGTGAATGTTTGTAGTATGAGGAAGTTTTTCTTGATTGTACTTTATACTGAAGCAGTTGAAATGTTTCCTGAGTCTTAGTGGGGGGATTTGTCCTTGGTACTCATTTCAAAAAGACTTTTTAAATTTAGTGAAGCAGTTAAGCCAGTGTAATGGCTGAAGGGAATCCTCTTTCTCTCTTCTGCATTTCCCCACTGCTTTGCATCCACACACCCTGGCAGTTCAGGGAGCCAGTTTTTCAGACGACTAATTGTTTCTAATTGTTTTCAGGGGAAATAACAGGATGGTGATGGCTTTTTGTGGCTTTGGTTCCCTAAGCTGTCATCATAGATTCAGTCTGACATAAGGCTGTGGTAGTATGGAGAATGGCAGGAAAGAGCACAAGACTGAGACTTGCTGTGGTAGCTGTTAGATAAGTTGCATTGTAACATGGCAAATTATAGCCTTTCAGCTTGTCTAACCCATCTAAAATTCATGCCAGGAGTTTAAAGAAACAGTCTGGAGTAATTCTACAGCTATTTGAGAACTTTTTACTGCTGTTTGAGAGGGGCAGATGATATTTGAGGAGAAAGAGAAAAGGCACTAAACCGTGCTTTTCTGGAAAAAAAAACAAACAAAAAACAAAAACAAACAAACCCCCAAAAAACAACAACAACAAAAAAACACACTCCAAAATCACATAAACATAAAATCACTTCAAAAATCTCAACCCAAAACATCATAATAGTCAACAGGCTGTTGAAAAGGTGGAAGCTAGAGGGTTACAAACAAGTTATCTTACCCACAGTTCCAGAGAAATATGGATAATGTAAATTATTTGGCCCTGATGATGACCTGGAAGACACTAATCTCCATGAATATCTAATAAGAAGTTTTTGAGAACAAGCCCCAGTTAACCCAATTTAACTTCTTTTTGTGGCAGGGCACAGGACATAATGGATAGTGGCATAAAATAAGGCTTTTTGATACTGCTCTGTTATGCAGTGAATGGAAGCAGTTGTGTAGTAGAAATAAATCTGCTTGGAAAACTGTATCTAGAAATAGATGGACAGACAAAATGAAAATATTTGTTGAATTTCCTAGGTGGTCTGTCTTTAAATGTCAGGTGGTGTTTCCAGGAGTGACAGGGACTACAGTATCTGCATACAACTCTTGCTGTATCATGAAGAGCAGAGAGAAAGTTTGATTAGGATTTGAATTTAAAATCATTCTGACAAATTGAGGAAGCCACTGCATTTTTAAATGCAAAGCTATGGATTTGAATGAATGGGATATTGCATCTTGGTGGGAGTATTCAGCTGTGCAATCACAGTGGAGAAGGACTGAAGAATAGGAACTGCAAGCTGTAGTGTGTTATTTAATAGTTGATATTTAACATGCTTTCTTGTTAAAAAATGACTGCTTTCAGAGTTCACAATTGCCCCTGATTTATATGTATTAACTGTCATGGTTTAACATGGCTTGGGTTTTAGTTAAAGAGAAAATCCATCAGTTAAAAAAGTGATTCTCTCTGAGGACTGCTAACGGCTTCCTGTGGACCCAACAGAACCAATCAGCTGGCTAGTTTTGAATATTGACACGCTGTTAAACCACTTAAGAAAGCTGAACACCTCTGTGTGAAATCACATGTGAAAACAAGAGGCCCCGGGAAAGCTCTCTTGCTTCCAGCTTTTGAACAGGTAACTGGACGTTGGCTGAGCCACCACTCCGCCACCCAGCCAGCTCAGCCCGCCGCTCGGCTCGGCTGAGATTCTGCCGCCGCTGAGTTCCAACCACGGCTGCCGGGCCAGGCTGGCTCCAGCTCGGCTTTGGGCGGAGCTGAGCCAGGCTCCGCTCTGGCCGTGAGCTGCCCAGCCATCCTGCCAGCGCCATGGAAAAATCATGTGGCTGAGAACAGAGGTGGCCCTGCAGCCCCGCACAGGAGACAGCCCCGCGACTGGAATTGACAGTGGCAGGGGCTGGAAAACAGCCATGCAACCAGAGTGGCTGCTGGCTGGCAGAGACCACATGGCCGTCCACAGGCCTGGGCGAGATACTAACTTTTTCAGTGTACAGATGAAACTTGCAAACAATCCTCTCTCGAGTGAGAGAAAAGGAAAGGGTGAAAATGCATAAAGAAAACAACATGGAGACACAAAGGTCAGTGAAGCAGTCAAATCCCAGATGGGAGGAGAATGAGGAGATGTGTTAATTTTGGGCTGAAATTCTCTGGTAAGGCTACGGTGAAGATACAGTTGATACATCAGACTCTTCCCCCCCCGCCCCTTTAACTCACAGAATGTATTGGGGAGGATGTAGCATTCTAAACACAGCTGCGAGCAGAGGCACCAGTGTTGAAACAAGCCGGTGTTGAGGTAGCTGTGATCCAGTGAGAAGCCTGAACAGAGAGAGATGAGAAACCTTGTCCCAGGGATAGAAGAAGAAAATCTCTGTTTCCAGAGATAAAAGAATAGAACTTTTGTTTCTATACTAGAACAGCTAATCCTTAAAATTGCACCCCAATAAGCTGGGAAAACCCATGCTGGTAGTTGTGGGAAGACTACCAAACCATGGGAGGCACTTCACAATTGCAAATTTCCAGGTAGCTACTGTTCATGAAAATTAAAACCACAAGAACTGTTTCTTGTGGAAAAGTCTTCATGGCATTGAAGGAGAGACTCCTCTCCCTAAGTGAACTGAAGAAAGATTATTTTAGAAATGATAAAGTGCCTGAAAATACCAAATACTATCTTTACGTTGTCAGTGGGAAAAGAGAGAAGGCCTGGGGGGAGGAGAAGTGTTCTGAAGGTTTATTCTGATTCTTACTGTTCTTCTTTTAGTTCTGTTAATAAACTTTTCTTTATACTCTTTCAAGTTTTCAGCCTGCTTTTGCCCTTCTCCTAATCCTTATTTTGTAGCAGAAAATGAGTAAATTCTAGTAAGTGCACTAGCACTGGACCACCTCAATTACCAGGATAGAGATGTGCTGAGCCACCGACTGAGATACTGAAGTTGGGGGCAAAGTTGCTCTTGTGGTTTTGTCCAAATAAGCGAAAACTGATGCATGGAGGTGTAAGGAGAAGTTGCTTTATCTGCTTAGTTTCTTCTGTGTAGTGGAGCATCTCTTGAGGTGAATTGAAATCGATGTGAACAGCAGGTTAACTTGTTTCAGTGGGGGAAATTTTATCCAGTTGCTTTTCATAATACGTGGCGCTCTGCACGCATGAGTGTTTTTGTAATTGGGATGAAAGGTAAAATCATGATTTGTGCTTCTGTTTTAAGAACACTGTTAAGATTTCTTTAAATACAGATAACTTAAATCTGTTAGTAAAGATGTATGGGCTACTGGGGCTTACTAGTTGTGTCCATAATAGAGGTGGATCAGAGAAATTGGCACCCTAATTTAGTGTATGACATCCTTTTCTTCTCTGAAATAAAGCAGTTTTTTGGTGTTTAGAAACACAAGTTGGGATAAATATACCTTAATATAAATAAAATAAATAATATAAATAAAATAAATAATATAAATAAAATAAATATACCTTAATATTTTATACCTAAATATAACCCTTAATATTTTTATAAGACCAGTAAGTGTTTGCTTAACTAAAAGAATATTGGCTATTATTATGCAGAATCCTACTGAACTACATGAAGATAAAGCTTAGTTCCCTGTTAGGCAACAAGTTGTAGCTCTGTAATCCTGAAGAATTATTACAGTTTACAAAATAGAGATGTCTGACAGCAGTAGTTCAGTAAAAGGTAGAAAATAAATTACATTGTCCATACCCAGGAAAGAATACTGCCACCCCTTCTAGGTGACGTGTGTCTAGACTTAACAAATGCTGCAGATCAAAACCAGTGCAGTGAGTTCTACATGCGATTCTGCTATACCTTATTCTCATGATTAGTCTCTTTCTGTGAAGAAGCTTTTTAACCAAGGGACAGATGTGAAAGAATGTCTGCAGCTTGTGTGAAGATAAGCTCAAATCCTATGAATTTTTTTAGCAGAATTGCATGTTAGAACACAGTCGAATTTCAGGCTGTGTCAACTTTACAATTTACAATAAAGCCTGTTTTATAGTCTTCTTGATTATTTATCTTTTTAAAAAGTTTATACAAAAGATCTTAATTGCCCTTATTGCACCAAAGTAATTAAATTGAAGTCAGACAGCCAAAGATATAAGATCATGTGCATGAACATCATCCATTCAGTGTTAAAACTGTCACTGCTATCCTTTTGCTGCAGCTCCTGCCTTCAGGTATTTCAGTTGTCTGGTTTATAGCATCTCACTGAGAGATGTATTGGCTTAAGTATTGTAGTACTGGTTTACAGAGCACCTGGGAGGAACAGAATGGAAACTTAAGAAACCAGCACTGCTAATAAGTTATATTGTCAGGAAAACACTTAAAGACATGCGCACATCCAGCCGTGTGGGTTTTGGTTAGTAGCTGTATGAACCCTGCTGATACTACTCACTTCTTGACAGAACTATGGGGAGAATGAATTGCATTTTTACCATTTTTTGATGGATTAGGAGAAGGAAAGGGAGGATAATGGGAAGCACTGCAATAAATGAGAACGTCTTCAGGAATCATTCACTAGGTAAAAATCGTTGCTGTTCGTGGGCAGCGATGACAATGCTTCCTGTCTGATTTTCTGACATTACTGGCAGTAAATGGCCAAGGCAAGTACAGAATAGTAGTGGAGCCAATATCTGTCTGCAACTACTTGTTGTAATCTGTACGTGTAATCAATCTTAAGTGTCACTACAGAAACATGTAAATACGGGTTTGTGTGTCTCGGTGTGCCAGGAGCGCGGGCAGGCCTGGAGGAGTTGGGAAGCTGCGGGGTGTGAGGGGGGTGTGCAGGGGGACAGCGCCACCTGCCCTCCGGCCTGGGCAGCGCACTTCGGGTGCGACCATCGACTCTTCAGCTCAGGGCTATACAGTGAGAGCATTTGCAGAGAAACACACCACCTTCAACCTTAGCAAGGCTGAGTCCTAGAAATATTTTCTCATGTTTTCATTTCACCTTTTTATTTTTAGGAACATCATTTGCAGCGGGCTATCTCAGCACAACAAGTCTATGGAGAGAAGAGGGATAACATGGTTATACCGGTTCCAGAAGCAGAAAGTAATATTGCATACTATGAATCTATATATCCTGGAGAATTTAAAATGCCAAAGCAGCTGATTCACATACAGCGTAAGTAAAGTAACTTGTTCATTGAAGTCTACATTGAGTCTGCTTTCTCCAGGCAGGAACTGACAGAACAAGGGGCACAGTCTTAAGCTGCGCCAAGGGAAATACTGGTTGGATAGTAGGAAAAAGTATTTTGTGGAAAGAGTGATAAAGTACTGGAATGGTCTGCCCAGGGAGGGGGTGGAGTCACCATCCCTGGGTGGTTTGAAAAAAGATTGGATGTGGCACTCAGTGCCATGGTTTAGTTGAGGTGCTAGGGCATGGGTTGGACTCAATGATCTTGAAGGTCTCTTCCAACCTTGTGATTCTGTGAGAATTTAATTTTGCTAGTAGTTAAGACATTATTCATGAATGTCTATTGAGCTCCCATCAAGACTGACTTCTGATAATTAATTTTTTCAACATGTTGAAAAACACTACTAGCTAAAAAGGTATGTTTAGTTCTTGTTCAGTAGTAACAGTTTGGAGGGAAATTGAGATTTGTTAGCAAGCACAGACACAAATCTACTTATAGAGGAAAATACATTACGTATAGCTAAGAAACAGAATACCTGTCCCTGAAGCATCACCAGGATAAAATGGCAGTAGAGTGGATTGGAAAGCTGACCAGAAATGAGAATAGCAGTAGAGCTGTTTGCCTATGCCTGGCACAAGTATTCTATATCTAAAAGCAGATGGCATCTGATATTACTGATCACTTGCAAATTTGTGGTGGTTTTGTTTTTGTTGGAAGATAGCAGCCATTTGCTATGACCCTTCATGTGAGCACTACATTACTTCAGATAACTTTGGAAAAAATTACAAAAAATACAGTCTGTTGCAGAATTCTGTTGTATGGTGTAAGGAGCAGAATTTTAAAAGTAGTATCTGTGCTATGTAAACATATCTCATGCCAAATTAACTTTGGTTATATGCTAGACTTATATGTCATTCTGAGCCTCAGTAGTGGCTTAAAATATTTGAATTGTAGAATAGTGTGTGTTGGAAGGGACCTTTAAAGATCCTCTAGGTCCAAGCTCCCTTTAGTGAGAGGAGTTCAGCTTTATCGAGTTGCTCAGAGCCTGGTCCAACCTGACTGCGAATGTTCTCAGGTATGGGCATCCACCAGTTTTCTGGGCAACCTGTTCTAGTGTTTCACCACCCTTGTAAAGTTCTTCATTGCTACTAGCAGTATTCCATGCTTTTATTAAGTTATGCTGTTAATTCTAATTTTTCTTAGAAAAATTAAATTTCCTTTCTAATCTAGCTGTTCTAACAGTTGGATTTGTGAATCTTAAGCTGCAGTGTATTCTACCTACTTGTTTATTAAAAATAGGTATGTGTTTTCACATGTGCACTTGGAAAGAGATTTGTGTCTCTTACCAACTGCAGCAATTTTAATGAGGCATGAGAACTAGGGAGTCACGTTTGAAATGCAGAGTGGTGTATTTTTGTAGGATACTGGAAAACAGTTCTTTGTGTTCTGCAAGGCATTACTTGTATTTGAAAATGCTTTGCTACGTAGGGTAGATCATGCTGGGCTGGTGTAGTCTGACTCATCTACCTCACAGAAATCATTGATGAGAATATGTTAAGATCATTGTAATAGAGTCTGCACATGCTTTCCTAGGTGTACCTTTGATGTGTGTTTGGGCTGAAAACTGAATTAATGATCATACAATACATAAAACTCCAGAATGCTTGGCAGCTTTGAAGATTTTAATGAATCAAAAAGCATCTTACTGAAGCAATGAGGCAGTAAGCTGTTCGCTGGTTTGACCACTAATAAGTTTTCATTGGTTAGCAAAACCATAACAAGTAGATGTCAACTTTTATGCCTAATTTTTAATAGGCTAATTTTTTTTCAAGAAAAGAAACTTAATGTTTACATCCATGTGGAAGTAGCACTATAACAACATTCAAACAAATAATTTTGGTTTTCTCTTGAGAAGTGTGTGTGTTCTGGACACTATTAGGACAAAACATTTTTGTAGTAAAACTAACTTTAACTTTCGTTGTATCATTTAGCTTTTAGTTTGGATGCTGAGCAGCCAGATTATGACTTGGATTCGGAAGATGAGATCTTTGTGAATAAGTTGAAGAAAAGAATGGACATCTCTCCTTTGCAATTTGAGGAGATGATAGACAGACTTGAAAAGGGCAGCGGGCAGCAGGTACAACGGTACTTTGAATAAAGAATTTGAAATCCATGCTCTATGTATTACTGTATGAAAGTGACATGCTTTGTTTTACATTTAGCCAGTCAGCCTGCAAGAGGCCAAGCTGTTGCTGAAGGAAGATGATGAATTGATCAGAGAAGTGTATGAGTACTGGATTAAAAAGAGGAAAAATTGTCGAGGTCCTTCACTTATCCCAGCAGTGAAGCAGGAAAAACGAGATGGTTCCAGCACAAATGACCCTTATGTTGCGTTTAGAAGACGAACAGAAAAGATGCAGACACGAAAAGTAAGTGTATCAGTGCCTCCTTCAGCTTTTCTCTCTTTTCATTCTCCCTCTTTCAGAAAGCTGCTTGTATAAAGAAGCTATTTGCTATGTACTACAACATAATAAAAAATGGAATGTTCTCTTTTTAATTTGCAAGGGCAAAAAACATAAAATGGCTTTAGTCCTACTACTAAATAAAAGTTTATATTCACATTTTCACTAAATTTACTGTTAAACCTACTTAGGGTGTTGGCAAGCTGTGTATCATTGATAGCATGCACGTGCTTCTCTTTGGTTTAGCACATAACTTGTCTTTTTATTTTAATATACCTAAATGTTCAGAACTTGCTTTAATTAAGATTATTTAACATAAAGGATGTGGGGAAACACTTTATGTATCTACAGAATCGAAAAAATGATGAAGCTTCTTATGAGAAGATGCTGAAGCTGCGTCGAGATCTGAGTCGTGCAGTAACCATCCTGGAGATGATAAAAAGGAGGGAAAAAAGCAAGAGAGAGTTGCTGCATTTAACACTGGAAATTATGGAAAAGAGGTAATATTTATTGAAAATTTACTGCAGAAAGCTTTGGAAACTATCTTTGCATTGCTGCAAATATTTGAACAGTAGGAGATTTTTAAAATAATTTCAGACTGTTTCACATTTACAGGGTAGCCTATTCATATTTGCCTATGGAGAAAAAATAACCTTAGGAAGTTGCTTATCATGGGAGGGTTATTGTCATACTAAGCTACATTGTGTTATTATGTGTGTAGTTACTTTCAAATGTATGTATCTACTCCCTATATTATACCAGAAGAGAGATCATTGTTTTAAACTAAGTTATTTGAAGTTTTGTGTTAAGTATTTAGATTAAAGAAATTCCAGCTATTTTTAAGGCCAGTTTCAATCATTACCATTCTTCTTTGACTTCATGATATCTATTTTTTGCTAAAAAAGGTTGGTGTAATACCCTCTTGAAGAAAACAAGCATTTCATACCGTATTAAATGTGAGAGTCATCTCCAGCTAGTGTCTCTTTTGCCATCCTGTTGATTGTCTGTGCTGTGGGCCAAATGCTCTGGCAAGGGTCACTTGCCCAGTTGACTGAGGATCACAATTGCAGTGTGGAGTTGTCCTTTCAGTTGATACTTAGAATCTGAATAGACTTTCCTAGCCTAAGTATCAGTGTTTGAAAGTGAATGTTCTCAGTCAGTACCTTAAAACTGAAGAACTGACTTTTTAGTCTGGATTTTTAGGGAGACAAGCTGAACTGGCTCTGCCAGGGCACTTCTTTTAAGCCGTGAGCATTTTCAGCAGAAACAGGGGAGAGAGATCATGAAGATTTTTCCAGTTGGTTTTTAAAGAAAATAAGCCACTGGATAGAGGAAAGACTCTTAACACCTCTCTCATAGCAGAGAACTTCAACTCAGCATTTGTCACAGGACTTGAAATGTAATGTTTCATGGATCTACTTACTGAAAATACTCTAACGCTAACTATCTACTTACTGAAAACACTCTAACTAAAAGCAGGAGGATTCATGAATAAGGTGTTCTGCTTCACTATTTAAAAGTTTGAGTGATAAATGTGAAATTCTTTTAAGTGTTACTAGTCTCCAAGGAAGGGCGTTGGTAACCCTCTCACCTTCTTTTCTTTACAGTGTTACCTTTTGAAGATGCTTTATCTGTCAGCATTATTCATTGCAATGAATTTTCTATGCTATTAGTCTTCTTCTCTGAAATAATACTTTTTGTACTTCTTGCTGATATTCAATATATCCCTTTATGCCAAGTTGCAAGCATTAATTTGTGTTTCTCAATTTTTTACTAGATGGACATTGTATTCCAACAAAAAATTTATTCTGATTTCAGGTATAATTTGGGAGACTACAGTGGAGAGATCATGTCTGAAGTCATGGCACAGCGGCAGCCACTCAAACCCACCTATGCTATTCCCATCATTCCTGTGACTAACAGCAGTTCTTTTAAACAGCAAGAAGCTATGGAACTGAAAGAATATAAAGTTAAAGTAAGTAATGTCAATAACCAAGTTACTGTTCGTGCTGTGAAGTATACAAAATACACCATTTTAAGATTGGAGAAGGGAGGAAGCTTTTGGGAACTGGCAATAGGGTGACAAAGCTGCAAGTGAAATAAAATGGCTTTGTTCTGTTGAAATTTCAAGGATAACAGATTACCAACTGTCCTCAAGACAGAAGTAAAGGAAGTACAGACAAACTACAGATAGGACACATGCAATTGTGTTCTTATTCTGGAGGTTGGAAACATTTTTCTTTACTACTGTCCATAAAGTTAGGATGAACTTATTTTATTATCATTAGACATTGTAGAAAGATAGAACTAATGATGTGAACACCATGATGTATTGTTCTAAGCTGTGTAGTTAATGTAATATGGAGAGTTGGGGTTTGGTTGTTTTTTAAAATATGATCCATTGATAATTCTCCATCTGCTGTATATCTTTGGTTTCATATTTAAGTAAAGTATCAAATAATCTTATTTGATTTAGACAGCTGACAAGTACTTTTCTCCCTGCAGGCTTTAATTTTGTGTCATACAAACCATAGCTACAGTGCAAACAGTTGAGCATGTTAAATAGGTCAGGTAACACAGGATAAATGCTGAGGTATAATTTGAATTTTAAACCAAGGCAGCTTGTAACTGAAGAATATCCAGAGGCTAGTCTGAATTTGACAAGGTGGCTTGAATCAGTGAATTCTTCCACTGGTAGTAAAGCATTGTCCTTGTGATTGCTAGTGTGTCCTTGCTTATCAGTGATGTTGGATCAGTGCAGTATCTCACAGCTTGGAAGCTTCAGAAATACTCTTAAATTTGACCTTGCATAGTTTGAAGAAATGTGTTTAATTTTTAGAGACTTTTGCAAGATTATAGGTATCTCTGAGAAGTGTATTTTTGCCTTCAGAGAATTGCTTAGTACTTAGTAATACCCTGACAATGGCTATCAATTAAAAATGCTAGGAAATAAAGACGGTGCCTCATGGACATCATAATATATATTTTGGTTTCCTTCTCCAAAGTAGCACTGTTGCCTTAACTGCTAGTGAGTTACCTAGCACAGATTGAACAAACAGTGCTTGATTCCCTGTCATCTGTTCAGTGTCTGAGTTATTGGAAATGAAATACAGACACTCTGAAATGACTGCATGTTTTACTGTGAATGTGGTAGAGAGATGAGTTCATGTCAGTAGCTTGCTTACATGGGAGTTTACTTAAAACTCCTAATGTAATTTTCTTCTGTGTGTAATTTTACACTGCTTTTATTTTTCTTGCAGCAAGATAAACCTGATGTTATTAGACCTAAAAGAAAGTATGAGAAGAAGCCAAAAGTCTTACCTTCATCTGCTGCTGCTACTCCTCAACAGACAAGTCCTGCTGCACTGCCAGTCTTTAATGCTAAAGATTTGAATCAGTATGACTTTCCTAGCTCAGATGATGAACCTCTTTCCCAGGTAGGACCTCTAGTGTTTTGTGCTGCACTGTGGGGAAAAAAGCAGAAGTAAAACTCAGGAATTTTCTAATACCTCTCCTCATACACCATTTCTTTTTTGAAGGTTTTGTCTGGTTCTTCAGAGGCTGAGGAAGAAAATGATCCTGATGGTCCTTTCGCCTTCCGTAGGAAAGCAGGCTGTCAGTACTATGCTGTAAGTAGAATTTCTTTGGGTACTGTAAGACAGAGTGTCATTGTGTGAAGACATCCTGTGTTTAATTGTTTAAAATTATTTTAAGCCTCATTTAGACCAACCTGGCAACTGGCCATGGAGTAGCCCTAAGGAGGGAAGATTAGGAGATGTGCGTTACAGATACTGCTTAACCACCCTCACTGTACCCCAGAGGTGTATTGGGTTTGCACGAAGGCGGGTTGGCCGTGGTGGAAGGTAAGTGCTGTGTAATTGTTGCTGTTTTTAAAAACAAAATTAAATCAGTAAGATGCAAAGAAGAACTAAGTCTTAAAAAAAAAAAAAAAAAGGACATCACAGGGAGACTAGCTGGCTGTAGTCTCCAGTTTTGTTTTGCAATAATGGAAGCTGTTTTAGTAACTATTTTCTTAAATAGTTCTAGGGGGTTTTATTGCTTTTATTTTTTGGCATGGAAATACGTGTATATCTTCAGTTGATTGGTTTGTTTTTAAATTATTTGCATAGCTATCCTCAAATACTAGCTTTTCAAGATAGCAAAAATTGTATTTTGCAAAAAATGATTTTCAGCCTTTAAACGGTATATGGTGATTTTGGGAGATGTTCTTAGAAATTATAATAACTTAAATTTCAAACATTGTGAAAAATATAAAAAATACTTATTTCAGGCATTTTGCTTTTAAGAAGCTTTACTGAAAACAATTTATAAATGGTTGAGTATATAAGTATGTGATGTCTTTAAGAAAATAATACATTTGTATTAAATTTTTATTGAAAGTAAGGATATGATTTGCTATTCAATTTTATACTTAGCACCTCTTCATGTATTAGTAAGCCAGCTTGGCCCGTCAGCAAAGTTGGAATGCAATATGATGGCTCTTACTGGGGTGTTTGCAGAGGGATTTGGAAGTTAATGTGTGGCATCTCTACTGCTTTGGGATGGTTGTAGGTATAGTCAGTATGTATGGGAGTAAGGCTTTGGAAGTGAAGTTACTTTAGGAGAACATATGAATCACTTTTTACTTAAGCAGTGTTTCACTCTAGGTCTTTGTTTTGTTTTAATTCTATGTTGTTGAAGTGTCTTTAATATACATGTGATGTTGTACCTCAGCTCTTCTTCAGACAGTAAAGCTAGAATATACCTAAATGTACTACTTACTGTGAAATAATAGATGGTCATGCATTGTGTCAGGAGCGTGTGTATGTGTGTGTTGGTTTCTTCTAGAACACTTTTTTGTAGCTTTTCCTATCCCTTTGTCATCCACAGAATCACAGGTCAAACAAATTACTTTCTTGGTATTTTCTTGCCACTGTTTAATTGTGTGTTGTTCTCCTGGTTTCAGGGTGCTACTAGACAGAGCGCATTCGGACTACGATAATGCATTTCATCATCTGGATTTGGAAAGTTTTTCCTCATCACAACACTCTTCAATCAGTCAATTTGCCAATACCTCAGAAACAAATACCTCGGACAAATCTTTCTCAAAAGACCTCAGTCAGATACTAGTCAATATCAAATCATGTAGATGGCGGCATTTTAGGCCTCGGACACCATCCCTACATGACAGTGACAATGATGAACTCTCCTGTAGGAAATTATACAGGGGTTTAAATCGAACAGGCACAGCACAACCCGGGACCCAGACATGCAGTACCTCTATACAAAGTAAAAGTAGCAGTGGTTCAGCACATATTGGTATGTTTATTTTAACAAACTTGCTTCTAGCAGTTTTAAACTTACATCAGAAAATCCAGAATACCATTAGGTCATCCATACTTGACATTGTTGTGGTCTATTTTGATGGTAACAGCTCATCTTCATGTGTATCTTTCTTTGCTACATTGAATTTATTTGCATTTATTGCTAACCGTAGTTACTGCATCTGAGATTCATACAAATGCTACAGTGGTATGTAATTACAATTTTAGAAATATAAAAGTTTTAAAAACAGTGTTGTGTAGGGTTTAAGTTGACTGAACATTTGAATTTTTTGAAATTAAAAATATGTTAATTGAAATGTTGATATAAATATGTACCAAATTTTTTTTTGAGTACAAGGTGTGGCACTGATGGGAAATGTTTAAGTAAAATGTTTGCATTTAAAATCCCAGCATGCTATGAATTCTTACATGAACTTAAATGCCATTTCCCAGCCCACCCTCACTGGTGCATCTGCTTATACTTAGCAAAACTCTTGGACTAATCACCTCTACATCTTGTCAGCAAGTGGCAGATTACATGTTATAGAACCTAATTACAGATTTGAGGATCTGACTCTGAAAAAATGTGATGCGGTAGTGGTTTTTAATTGGAACATTATTGGATAGCATCACTCTTGCTTCTTTTCACTGGAAGACTTGTATTTACATGGTTAGAATGGAACTTAGCAACTCATCAAAATTCATGAGTTATTTACTGTAAATGTCATCTTTTTATAGAGGGTTAAAGTGATGTAATTTTTTTATTTAAAAACCCCAAACCTTAGAAGTTCACCATGGTTTTGTAGGAAGTCTCTAGAATCATATTTTCCTTGCCATTTTGAATTATGGCTTTGGAAATCAATCAGAAATCCTGAATAACGTTAGGAGTGTGGTGAGCAGAGATGCATATACCGAATAAACTAAGCAAGTTGTGGGTTTTGGTGATTTGCTTATAAAGACTTACGCTGGTATCAGATAACTTCAGTCTTCTGATTACCGCTATATTATGTGCTTTCCCTTCTGTATCATGTTTTGAGGATTTTTCATGAAAATTCTTTCTCCTTGCATTTTTAGAGTTAGTGAGCAGCTTTGTTTGCTGCTTTATTTCATGCATCCTCTCCATGCTGTCCTAGAGTAGGTCCTTGCCCTTTTTTTCATTATTCTTCTTGCTAGAAATGTACTGGGACTAAAACTGATGGTTCTTCTGGTTTTTGGTCTTAGTGTTGCTTTTGGTGTTTAAATTTTGCTCTTTCACTGGTTTGACTCAGTAAACCAAGTCCAGAACTGAACAAGGGCATTCTCTGCCAGGCTGAGCTGTCATAAATAGTAGCTAGATGACGAGTGTGAAAACAAAACTTATGTGTGTTGAATAAACTGTAAATACACTGCAAAGTACTAATGGGCAGTGCTTTACATTTGAAAATGACATAGACTTGAAAAATTGGCTGATGGAGTTTAAAGCTCATGTCTGTGTATGTGTGTGTCTGCATAAATAAACACACACATTCTTTTAGAGTTTTTTTTCCCTGAAATAGATGCTAAGGATATTTATCTACATCTTTTAGGAATTAAATTAAATTATTTATGTTGATGAGTCCCGTAGAAGGTTTTAATTGTGTGGTTGCTTATTGAAGCCTGGGGGAAAGTAATATGTACCAGTGTAAGTACCTGGTATATTACATTCGTTTGTGCTTGGAATTCTGTGAAAATGATTTAGTAACTGTAAAAAATATTTAAGTATTTCAAGCTTTTCAAAAAACAGATGTGGAGTTCAGTTTCATAATTTTGCTAGGATTTGATACAGAAATTAAATGTTCAATAAAAAAATAACTGTCTGAATTCATAGATATGCATTAAATTGGTTACCAGAGTCTTTGGATAGTCACTTGTTATTAACATAACCAGGTAGATTGTATCCATATAATTATTTATTATCTTAATTGTGATTCTTGTGGCACTGGAGTGTATATGAGTCTGTGTGTATGTGGTGTACAGCTGACCACCTGTTCAGGTGTAGGTGTTTGTAAAGAGCACAGTCTGCTCCATCTTGATACCAGTGTGGTTTTACTGTTTTTTTTTCCATTTTCTAAAAGGATTCTGTGAGATATGTTGTCTGTACAGATCACAGGGGTGTTCACATGTCTTGTGTATGAGTCTGGTTTCTTCAAAGGTGCCTGTCAGTGAGGGCTGCAGCTGCTGAGTTCTGTGTTGTTCTTTCTGTAGCAGATACTGTAAAGAACCTCAGGTACCTGACAGCCATACTGACGTTTTTGTAGATGTTACTATTGCCACTTAACAATCCTGTAGGGTTTCGCTGTTCCTTTTTCTTAGTTGTTTTTAAAGCTGGAAGTTGATTGAGGGTGTGGATGTTTTAGGTTTGTTTCTCTTTGCCATTTAGATTTTTGAAGTGGCAACTGGTCTTTTGTCAGAAACCATGTTATTAATACATCTGTATTTTTTAAGTCATAATATCCTTTCACTGTTACTGTGGGTTGTGGTCAAACTATATTGCTTACTTTTAAGGTGTTTATCCTGGGATTCTGCAGTGACCAGCAGAGATGGTCATGTTGCTGTGTTTATTGTGTGCTATCACAAGGAGGTTTTTGTTACCCTGCTAAGAAAGTCTTGAGCTTTTTCTGTCTTGCGTGATGCAGACAGACGTGCTTCTGACATGGAACAACTGCTGTGGAAAATACTTTTCTCGGGTCTGTTACACGTGGCCAGCAGGGCCATGAAGTTGGGATGGTATCTCGGGTCTTCTGTTAATGAGAGGATGTGTTACAAAAGCTGTGCTGTAACATACCATTCTCTGGCTACAGAGAGCATTGATTTTCATCCTGAACATCAGAGAGAGGTTTCCCCAGAGCTGAACATTTTATAAATGTTTTGAAGTGCCTTTGATCCTGAAGAAATGCAATTTAGTCTGATTCTGGCTTTCAGAGTGCTCAGTATTAAAGATCTGTGGAAGCTGTTGCATTGAGATATGTAAACTGAGAAGGGGTGTCTTAAAATCCCCTACAAGTTACCTGAACACTTGTGGTGTGCTGAAGGCTAGACTTTGTCAGCAGGAGCAAGTGGCCAAGTAGCATCACTTGTGTAGAGGGTGTTTCCTTCTGATCTTACTGAAGAATTACGAAAAAGTATCCTTTCCTCTCTTTTAAGAAGAGCTGATTAAAAGGTCTTAACACGTTATTCAGAACACCACTAAAAAGGAAGCAAGAATATTAAAGCATTATTTTTGTGGAGAATTAACTTCTTCAGCAGCAGAATGACCAGTAAAGGAGCCTGTATTGCTGACAATGTCAGGTTTCTCAGTCATAATCTTCAGAGATGGAGTGTACAGTAGGCGTGAGTATTGAGCTGAAGTGTTTGTGTCCCCTTTGATTTGGTTGATTTAGTTCTACCAGGCAAATAGTAGTCTTGGACTTGCATCACTTTAGAGACTGTGCTCGCTGCTGGAGATGTGCTATTAAATATGTTGCATTCACATTTTTGAATGCTTGGATCTTATAAACAAAAGTTAGAGACACTTAAAGCTGTGCACATGTATCATTACATTTCAGCTTTGTGTTTAGGAAGCAGAGCAGAGATACCTAGTAAAATGTTAGAGCACTGATTCCCCTCTACTAAGAGCAGGCAACAGTCTTGCATTCAGTTCTTTCTGCCTTCATCACCCAGAAGCTGGCTCACTTCAAAAACAGTGTCTAAAAGTTGGCAGGGCTAAAGAGGCTGGCAGTTAACTGGAGCCTGCTCAACTGAGTTGAGAAATCACTCTTTGAGAAAAAGCCTTACTGAAAATTGCTAGATTTTGTGTTTGGGATTGTAGACATTACTGTGTATGAAAAGCTGTGAGTATCCAGAATATAGTCAAATACCTTGCATTTTCTCGCAAACTAGACATTTAGGTGATATGATGCAAATTGTGCATTGCTATTCAGTAACTTCTTCTGTGGGAATTCCATAGAAATGACATTTTCCACAGTAAACTTGCATGCCTTTTTTTGGGCTTCTAAATCAACTTTTTAAAAGCAGTTTTGCGTGCTTGGGGATCTAGCAGGGTAGTGAGCTGTGCTTCCATTTCCCAAGTATGTCGTGTTGGTTGATGGATCTGTACTTGTTCAGCCTGGAGAAGAGAAGGCTTTGAGATGACCTAGTTGGGACCTTTCAGTATATCGAAGGAGCTTACAAAAAAGGTGGAGATAGACTTTTTACAAGAGCATGTAGTGACAGGACAAGGGGGAATTGATTAAAACTGAAAGAGAGTAAGTTTAGATTAGAAGAAATTCTTACAAAGAAATTCTTTACTGTGAGGATAGTGGGCACTAGAACAGGTTGCCCAGAGAAGTTGTGGAAGCCCCATCTCTAGAAGTGTTCAAGGCCAGCCTGGATGAGGCTTTGAACATGCTTTAGGGAAAGATGTCCTTCCTCATGGCAGAGGGTTTGGAACTGGATGATCTTTAAGGTCCCTTCCAACCCAAACCACTCTGTGATTCTATACTGTTTTTTCATGTTGTCATTGAGGTCTTGTGCCAGATTTTACACAACCTTTTCCCAGAAAGAAACTGGAGCAAACTCTTCAATCCTTGTGGCAATTCCTTGTAGCAATATTAGAAGGATTTGTCCATGGCTTTCATGCCATCAGTGGCTAAGTTTAGATGTTTTTATTTAACCCTTGTATCTGTAATATTCTCAGCATTACTCTGTGTTACTGTTTTCCCTTTTTTTGAAATGCTGCTTCCACATTACAGGATTAACTTGGTGGTGAAAAATTCAGACATTTGTAATGGCCATTTCAATTATCATTGGAATGTAATAGTCTTGGCCCATCTGTGGCTGAGCTGTAGAGATCCTAGTTGAAAAGCAATGGCCTTGAGAGTAACAGATATTTATAGCCCATCCTAAACTTAGTTGAAGGAGGAAATATTAAAAGGAAAAACTTCTTTAGTCTGGGAAATGTGGCTGTGGATGGGGGAAGAGTCAGTACTTTCTAAAACGCTTGAGCACTTGCAGAGAGTTCAAGACTTTGTAGTCTTACTAGATTTTCTTATTCGGCTGGAGTGAAACTTTGCTCCGAAGTGGAGAATCTCTGGGCTTGTGGAACTGTTACACTTTGCATCCCATGCAAGGATGCTCACATTTGTAACTGCACAGTAAATCTGTCTCCCCTAACTGACATGTGACATTTTGGTGGAAACTAATTTTAAGAATAATAGACAAATAAAAGTGCATAGGAAGTTTTCTAGCTTTCATCCAATGGCTAGTAAAAAAATCCTCATTAATTATGTTCTGTTTGTCTTCTGCTACCGAGTAGGGAGTGCATATATAGACCTATAAAGTTTATCATCTCTACAGTTCTGATGTTAAGAGTTTCACACTTAAGTTCTGTTGGGCTGAAATAAAAAGCTGTTGTAGTAATAATCAAGGGCATCATGATTCATGTTCTCATAGTGTGTAATAATGCCATGTTTAAGTAAAACCAATCTTGAACTTCTTTTCAGAAAGTGAAACATCTTTGGGCCTGGTGCATCAAATACTAAATCACACTGATGGCTCTAAGTCTCTCCAATCTCCTGAATTCACTGGTGAGAACTTGCTATACAGTAGAAAATCTTTAACCAGGCAGTATAAGCCAGATAACATATCTCCTAAGATAGAGGCTTAAAAATCTGATGTTCTGGATTACTTAGCATTGTGATTGTTTGCTTTGCATGCACTTTGGCATTAGTAACCACTAACTGTTGTCTTATACAGCAGGGATGTGATGCTCTCATATATTCCCCTTAAGAAGACATTGTAACATGATATATCATCTTTGCACACACTTCAGCAGTTCCGTAGCTTATTGAATTTCTGAAGAAGCTTGGAAGCTTTAGTTAGGTGAACTTTCTTCTATTACCTGATCAAAACTGCCTTTTTAATGGTTATCACCTCCACTGGAAGGATTACGGACTCTAGTATTTTATAAATGGATTAGAGAAGTTCTTTGAACATAATGTAGTCTTAATGATTCAGTTCTCCCACTGAAATATCATTTTTGCTCTTGAGAACAGATACTAAACTTATTAGGAAACAACTTTTAAGCTACTTTAATTTAAGTATCTAATTCTTAAGATGTTTAACAGGACCAAAACACATGTAAAAAGGTTTAATTATGCTGTTTGAGTCTCTCCGTATTAATTTTTTTTTAAACTTTATTAAAGGAAAAGAAGCTTACCTAGCTAGGACATTATGTTTACTCCACAAAGCTTGCTCGGTTTGCCTGGCAAATCTAGTGAGCATCTTCCATTCTGGAAGTGAAAAGGGGTGCCAGTAGAGGGACCAGGAACTTACACACTAATTTTTTGCTTTCTGGGGTATGCTTCCTGGGTTTTTTAGGAAACTGGTTATTGTGGTCAGCTTCTAAAAAGTCTGTATTTTCCTGCTTGAGGGAAGCAGAGTAACAAGTGAGTCACCTCACAGTAAAACTTGCAGCAGTATTTGGGAGGGGAAGCTATGGCTGTTTATCATACAAAGACCCATCTGTTCATACAGATTGCACAGCCAGCCCCCCCTCAGACACTCATCACTGGTTTTGGCCACTTCTGGGAAGTTTTCAGAGAAGATAAATGTAAGCTGCAGCATTGTAAGGCTAGTACATGGTAAATGCTGTGGTACAATCAGTGAGCACTGTAGAATATTTATATTGCAGTATAAAACTGCTGCAAACTATGGATCTTTGAAAGGTCCATTGACAGTGTCACTGTTACTCTGTGCTCCAAAAAGTAATACCTGCTGAGTATCACCATCCCACAGAATTTGGCTGATGTGTTAACAGAATCATGCAATTGAAAAATTACGTTCAGTGGCTTAGTTCAATCAAAAAATAGATATGTAATTACCCAAAGAGTACAAATACTCATATAAATGAAGGTAGGAAAACACATTCATAATGTAGTGTGCAATAGCTCAGTTTTTAATAAAAAAAGATTTGTAGCTGTCTCTAAGGAGCTACTGAGCAGTCATTTATCCTGTCAGTCAGTATCAGTAATGTGCAGGGTTTTGTTCCTTGTACTCATAGCTGAAAACTCTTGAAGTCTTTTCTTCTACATTCCACTCCTTTTTGCAGTCCGTAAGCCAGAAGACATGTCCTTGCTGCCAAAGTATAGCACCAATACAGTTGCAGAATATTTGTGTGTGTGTGTTATCCCAAGCTGTTAAATGAACAGGATGACAGCACAACATCATGTACTGACTTCAAATCTGAAGGTTGTCTCAACTGAAATGTTACCATTTGATACAGTGTGCTGCAAACAAACAAGAAACATTTGTATAGCCAAGTCTCTTGGTAAAGAGCTGCTCATCTTCTGATAACCATCTTGAGATGTGAATAACTTCAGGCCAAGTCATGCTTTAAGCTTCCTCAGATCTGATGTTAGAAAAGAAGTTAGGCTCGGTTAGCTTAAGAGTGAAGTGACTTGCACTAGTTACTGAAGGTGTCTTGGAAAATATATAGTAGTTTTATGGCAAGATACAGCTGTCAGCTGTAGAGATACTCTGAAATGGTAATATTCTTATTTATTGTATATTAGTAGTGGTGGTTGGGATTTCCCCCTTTATCCATCACTGTGTAGTAAGTGAAACTGGGTGTTTCGTCACTGTTCAATTTGGTAAATCCTGTACTATTAAATAGTCTTTACTGTGTGATGGAACCATGACCACTGAGGTCTGAACATGCTGTTTGAGAAGAGTCTGTAAACACTGCATCTTTCGTTGGGGCTGCTGGAGCAAGGACCTGTCTTAAAATCTTGTATGTCATCTTTAACCATTGAATGTTATATTTTGTCCCTTTTTTAAATTTCAGACTGTTGTTTGGCTTTCTGTTGCTTTGCTGATGTTGTTTAAAGCCTTGAAGGTCTCTAGTAATGTCAGGAATCTGTAACTTTGTGAAGTGTTGTGTAGGAATACTCTCCTGAGTTACCAGAAATGCGTTTACTGATTTAAGTGCTCAGAAATTATCTGGGCTTGCTGTTTGCATGCTCATTTTTTTCCAGGCAGGTAAAGAGCAGTGTATGACAAAAAGAGAATGACATTCATTTTCTCTACTTCTACGTGTACCATTTTTCTTTTGACACACATGAAAGGTTTTCAACTGTGTCCTTTCTCTTTTTTACGACAAAAGTAAGAAGAGAGAATAAAATTTTTGGAAGAAGGTTTTTAGGGACACTAACTGTTTTTTTTAGATGAACTTGTGTTAGCAAGGTGCTGAATTTGGCACCCATCCAGTTGCATCAATGCTACATTGCAGGCAGGAAGAAAATATTCTCTGCAAGCCACATAACACATTAATAGCAGCTATGTTTTTATGCAGCAACACATTCTGTTTGAATTGATTGTTTTAGAAAAAGACAGCTGGACTTAGACTTGTTCTTTGAGAAGCTCAGGATTGTTCCTGCAGATACAGAGGAGCAGTCAGTATGCCTGTGACTTCACTGTGCTGAGCATATGTGATTTCCCCAATTCCAGTCACAGTTGGGTACCACAAGAAATGAATATGTAAGGTTAAATAGGTGAAAGTACTTTCATGTAAAGTACATACAAATGGGTTTTTACATGCATAGGAATGGCAGTTTTCAGAAGTAATTTTTATCTCACAATCAATATGCTTATTTTTTCAACTGAAATGTAATGTAGACTGTAGTCTGTGAGAGCAGGAGGAGGAGAAACCCGGTGGTAGTGTTAATAAAATGCATGATGGCTTTTAACAGAAGTGAAATAAAGTAATGCCATCCTAGTTTTCAGGTCTTCAGAAGAAGTTTTGATTTGGGTAGTTCACAGTAGTAGTAATGTTGTCATTAAAACCTTCAATGTAGTGTTTCTTTATCATGGAGAGGGAAGACCTGGCTTATGTAATAGTGATGTATAACCTGCTCTGGTACATTAGCATCTCTGTCTATGGAATGGAAAAAAAATACTAATCAGATTATTTTAGGAGGCTGTAGCTTGCAGCAGCCCTTTCTGAGCAGCATTGCCTTTCTAACCTGGTTGCAACTGATTCAGAATTTCACAGTAAACCCCTGATAGTGTTGTAAATAGTATTTTGAAATGTCTGTTAGACTTTTAATAAGGGAAGCAGCAAAAATGTTGCTGAGTGTTTGACCTAAATGGAAAAAAAAAGGAAATTAATTGGTTTTGAGTATATTTTCCAGATACTATTTTTAAGTGGAGGAAGAGCAGTTGGAATATATATGAGGTGGTAGTGGGGTTCTTCTTTCCTTTGACAGTGTACAACTTTGCAGAGTGGTGAGAAGCATATGGCTCTAGGGGCCCCAGGCTGCTTAAGAAGAAATTAACTGATGTACAATTTCAGAAATAAAGCTTTTCTAAATGTCACTTCTGGAAAGAAGAGAGAGCACCTCCAGTCATTATTTAGCATAGTCTTTCCTAAACAAACACAGCTCATCTCCATAAGCTTCATTTGTTGCTGCTGCAAAAGAAAGCAGTATTTTGGAGGTGGTAAACCAACACAGGTGACTGCGTCTACCTCAGCTCTGTTTTATAGCTAGAATCTTAAATATACGTAGGACTTGGAAACTGAAATGAACTGCTAATTTCACCTAAATAGGCACAAATAAGGTGATTTATGGTGGTGGAAGTTTTAATCATAGTCAAAGACGGTGGTGCAACATAGCCTTTTTTGCCCTTTTCTTCTTTGTCATTCTGTGTATTGTCTTTATTTACAATCACTTAAGCAATCTATTCCTAAGCAATATATTAACAGTGCTGTACTACAGAATAAAATACCTTGTTCATAGAATTTACTGAGTTGGAAGGGGCCCATCAGTATCATAGAGTCCAACTCCTGTTGGACATCCCAGTAAATCATACCATAAGTAAATAAATGGAACCTTCAATGTCACTGGCAGTATGTTTTCTAAACGTATGTTGATTCTAAATTTTAGGGCTTGAAAAAACAATAAATAATATATTTCTCAGTACTAGAACAGGATATCCATTTTCTTCCCTGTGTTACTGCTGCTCTGCATTCCACCTGTTAATCTTTGTTTGCTAAAGCTTTCTTGCTCTAACTTGTTGGATTGCAGCTTTAAAAAGGTCTGAAGGAGTTGTAAAGTTTATTTTTCATACAAATTAAACAGCCATCTCCTTGAGTATTTGGTCAATGAATTGTAGTTTGTTCAGTTTGGAGTGTGTTTTAGTAAGGACATTTATGAGTAAGGTTACTACTTTTAAGCTATTCTCCTAGGAATAGTTTTAAAATACTGCAGTGATACTTAACTGTAGAAATATTTGGAAGTAAATTTTGTTGCTTATGGCAATATAAATAAGTGCTACATCCTTACTTGCTCAAAGATGTTACTTATGAAAAAATAATGTAAATGTAACAGCTGAGTAAAATTTTATAGCTTCAAGTGTTCAAATAGAAAAATGCTGCTAATAATTAATCATTTCAGTAGAATTTCTAACACATAGTAGAAGTGGTTTGAACAATATCTGAACACACAAAAAAAAGACAAATACACCAGGAAAATGCATGCTCAGTAGTGTTTGCTCTGATGTTTCCAAATACTACAGCCATTTATACTGACTTGTTATTCAGGCTTATACATGAGATATAATTGGTCTTTAGAATCCTATTGTATCCAAAAGCAGGACATTATTATGGTTTTGGTACAAATGTGTTTTCTTCAGGCAAGCAAGCCTGAAGGAGTAGATTAACAAAAGATTCTTTAAAATTTCAATTTATGAACAGGATTTAAGTGTGGTGGTGATTTGTTGCCAAGGAGTAGTGAATTTCCCCAAAAGTGTGACTTGCAGTGCATTCTTGAAGTATGAGTACTATTTACAGCACATATTTGGGAACATTCATACAATCTGAATATAAAGTTGAAGGAAAATCTGATAGGTGTATCCTTTGCAATGGCATTCACACTCTAACCTTGATTCAGTTTGTAAACTGAAAACTGAGACTTGGTTTTGTTTTGGAAAAGTAAATTAAACCAAAAAATGCTTGCACTGAACTTAGTCAATGAAATGTGATTCTGCTGCACCATTGAACATCCCCTTGTCAATCTGAATAATAGTTCACCAGTTTTATACCTGTGGGTTAAATGGATAAAATTTTGCCTGACTTGTGATGCATGGACTTCTGAGTCACCTTTCAAAGATTATAGAGAGAAGGGTATAGTTCTGTGAATTTCAGTGTTGATGGAGTTACTTGTACATGTGTAGTTCCAAACAAAAAAGGTACAGCACAGCAATAGCCTGCACAGTTGTGAGCATGCCCAACTTTGTTTTCAACTGAAACATAAATTTTAGTTGTAGGCCCTTGCTGCCTTCAGAATGCTGTCAGTGAGGGGTGCATTGCAGTTGCCAAGTTTGGCATAGATACCTATTTCACTAATAATGCAGATACTGTAGTTTCACAAGGTGAAAACAGTGATGCCATTTCTATCTAATTAGTCTTTTTAACCTGTTTTTAATGAGTTTTGTGGGGTTGATTGAATTTTGGTTCCTTTTTCCCCCTCCCTTTTTAGTATCTTGAGCTAAATTCAGTTAAAGCCTATATACTAAACAAACAGAAAGAGAAAGTGTCATTTGGACAAAAATTTCTGGGAGGATGTCCTTTTGGCATAAAGGTGCATTAAGGCTCTGAGGAGCTTCATGTGGTAGTTTTTGGGGGAGTGTTTAGGTTTATAAAGTAGATGTGTTTACATACACAACTCCTACAGATTTTGATATAGTATTTTCTCGTTTTATATTTTGTTCAGCATTTACAGCCGAACAATACCAGCAACATCAACAGCAACTGGCACTAATGCAGAAACAGCAGCTTGCACAAATTCATCAACAGCAAGCAAATAGTAATTCCTCTGCCAACACATCACAGGTGAGGGATTTGTCTGTGCTATGATTTATCCCTCATTGTTTCCCACCAGGGTTCATCTCTAATTGTCAACTGTTGCCATAGAACCTTGAAACTAACCAACAGGAAAGTGGCTTTCGCCTGAATCTACATCATAGCCATTCTGTAAAGTGTTTAGAAGGGACACTGCAGGTGAGTGTGGCAGGCCTTGCCTCTGCTCCCTCTTAACAAAAAAAAAAAAAAAAAAAAAAACAAAAAAACAAACAAAAACCAAAAACAAAACCCAAAAAAAAAAGATGGGTCAGTCAATGAAATTTTCAAAGCCTTAGAAATATGAATTGCAGAAATCTCCAGCCATGTCATTATCCTCTTGTCAGTGGGGGATTTTCAGAGCAGAATTTTAGTTAAAGCTGTCTCATACATCTGTCCTCCATACAGCTATGAAAGTGTCTAGTATTCATAAATGTGTAGGGAGATTACAGTGGTGACAGACGAATGAAAAGGTTCAGAGGTTGTTTGAAATCTGAACCTCCAAGTCTCTGAATTGGGTTTTGAGTTTCAGGAAAACAGGTTGATCTGTGAAACAGCGTTGTTACATAGAACTGCAGAAATCAGCTTCTTTGTGTTTTGAATAGTTTCAGGGAATATCATCTTGGTTGTATTAACAGGGCTAAAAGTGCATGGTAATACAAAAAATAACAGTTGAGATTTTAACTAGC
>VZSR01001283.1:9542556-9625304 GCA_013398615.1 Brachypodius melanocephalos
AACTAATTTCTGCACTAGTAATGGGAGAGAGCCTGGACTGACCAGGGAGCAGTGACTGTGCTGCTTGATCCCTCTGAGAAGGACAAGGCAAGGAACAGAAGCCAGGCTGCCGTTGGTCTGGGAGATTGCTCTGCACTGTCACAGATAAAGCGAGTTATTTTAGAGTAAGTATTAAGCTTCAGTAATCTACAGGAATGAGGCTCTAGGATAAGAATGTCCTAAGCAATTAGTGAGTGAGGCCTGTTAGTGCTGATCCAGGTCACACAGTTCAGTTCTGCAAAACAATTGATTGCCAAATCACCCTGCTGCCAGAAGTGCAGCAGTGATGCAGGAGAGCAGCTCTGCCTTAGCCTGTTAGAGCTGTCCCAAGGGTCAGGGGGGGAAGGTGAAGGGAAGGTTTGCTCCTGACAGAATCCTGCCTGTCCCCTGCTGGGCTGGGGCTGAGCTCTGCCTCTGGAGTTGCCCAGTGCGCAGCAGCTGGGCAGGCCAGCCTGAGCCTCGCCATTAGGTGGTGGTCTAGAACAATGAGAAGAAAGGGCTCGTTGAGAGGTTTAGAGCAGCACTAGGAATTTGGCTGCAACTCTTCAGTGTAATGGCTGTTTTTTCAATAGGGATTAGGGAAAGCAAATATTCTAGCATTAACTGGTTTTTCTTCCCCATCTTGAATTATTGGTGAGATGTGCCACATCCTCATATGCATTATCTCCTGGCACATGTAACATCAAAACCACCCACATCCTAAGTTCTGTTAATAGTCTTCTCTTCTTGTCCTTGTTTTAACACATCTGGAAGAGTTACACCCTGAAGACATTGAAAGAGGGTGTAATTCTTTCCCAATGTAGAGATCTGCCAGATGTGGGATTATTATGGTGATCAGGGACACTAGGAGCAATTTCCATTCCAGTTTATAAATTATGTATTAATCCAAATCCAGGTATTGCTTAGAACTGGTATTTAGGAAGTGGTAGTAATGGGCAAGTTGTGAAGAAGCTAAAAATCATAGAAGAGGTGCTTTGATGAAACTCCCAAAGCCCTGTGTTACTGATTTATAACTAGTTTGGGGTTTTTCCTGCTTGTTAGTATAAACATTTTAAAATACTTGGATAGAGAAGTCATCCCTCCTAATCATATACCACTGATTTGTGACTTTCTGCCAGTAAAAACAGGCAAGAAATCTCCAATCTTGCTGGAGCCTGATTATAGCCATTTTTTTTAAAAGGCATATCCTCAAATCTAGACTAAGTGCAGATGAGAACAGTGTTTTCCTTACCTTTTTGGAACTGTGATTGCAGAGGTTTTTGTGGGTTTTTTTGCTCACCTTGTGAAGCCTTTGCTGGCAGTAGCTGAAAAGCATTGTCAGTGTTGCAGAACTTGCAGCTGTTACTGATTGTCCACTAAAGGACTGCAATGGTTTAACACAGGTAGACACACGTTCTCTAGCTTCCACTGTGATTCCCATTTTCCTAGTGTCTGTTCAAGCAATTCAGTCCTGTATATGCATATCTACTCAGTGCTACCAGGCTTCCACTGATGACAGTGCTGGACAGTAAACACAAATAACTTCAGCACCATTCAGCCAGAGATGATGTTCAGTGTGTCAGGTGTTCATTTTAAATTCCTCTCTCACTTTGTTAGACCCTGCTGTAAAAGCAGCTCAGAAATTTTTTTATGGCAGAGTTGTCAGTGCTATGACATTTTTGGGGTTCGGTAGAAGACAGGCTCAATTCGACATGTGAGGTGTCCACAACAATTCGCTTTCATCAGTGCTGTTATCTCAGGTCTTCAGGGATTATCAGCCACTGGCATTGATACAGATAAAATCTTTTTCACTGCAGTCTGTAGACTTCCTGTCCTTTCCTCTGTGTTTTTTCTGTGTATTGCCAGTGTAAATCAGTCTGCAACTATCAGAAATATTTGTCTAGTTGATGTTTCCATGATAGTTTGAAGCAGGAACTGAGACAGAAAAACCAGATAGTAGGGGTGAGCATCATCCATGTGCTGATTCATCCATCGTGCTCTGGCACAAAGCTGCTGTTCATGTCTCTTGCTTCTGGAAGATGGTACTTTAGAGATGTCCCAATAATTCTTATAATACTTGGGTTTTAAGAAGCTCTAATTTTCTATAGAATGTGTTTTTTGTAAAAATGCTTGCAAAAAAAAAAAAAAAAAAAAAAAAAACCCCAAGCCCATAACATGCAATATTTTGTCAAAATGCAGTAAAATATTAAAAGCCCATAACTCCTTTTAGAAGTATTGGACCCAAAACTAAAAAAGCACATTTTACTTACAGCAGCTCCCATTAAGGAAAGTAGTAGATTAAAAGCCTGTGGCTAAAACAGAACAAAACCACAGATTTTACAGATTCTTTACAGGTCAGGTGCCAGTGTAGAGAAAATCACTAATGTATCAAGATTTTGGCATCCCTTCTGACAGTAACCGGTAACTAACTTGATGCTTAGCTGCTGTTCCTGCGAGCACTTTCTGCTAGTGGGTACCTGCTCAGCAAACCCTCACCATCCTTGAGGCACTTCCTGGAGACAATGGATACCTTCAGCCTCAGACACATAATACAAATAATACAAAAGAAACTTCCACTGAATCCAATCTTAGATAACGTTCCTATTTTCTTATTGCTTCCCAAAGCAGTACAGACTAACCCTGCTGTGCCCAGTTTGCCTGCCAGGCCAGCAGACAGACTGCCTTCAGGTTCCTGAGAAGCCCACAGCACTCTGTACTGAGTGCTGTGGTTGAACCCCTCAGGCACCTCAGCCCACACAGCCACTCACTTGCTCACCCCCATGGTGCGGTGAGGGGCAGAACTGGAAAAACGAAAGTGAGAAAACTCTTGGATCAAGGTAAAGACAATTTAACAGGTAAAACAAAAGCTGCACACACATGCAAAGGAAAGTAAAGCCAGGAATTCATTCACCACTTCCCCGTGGGCTAGCCAGCCATCTCCAGGACAGAGGGCTCCATCACACCTAAGGGTGATGGTGATGTGGGAAGACAAACACCATCACCCTTCTTCCCCCAGCTTTATACACTGAGCATGACATTGTATGGCCTGCAATATCCCTTGGGTCGGGAGGGCTCTGCTGTGTCCCCTCCCAGCTCCTTGTGCACCCCCAGCCTCCTCACTGGTGAGACTGAGAAAAGTAGAAAAGGCCTTGACACTGCAAGCCCTGCTCAGTAATAACAGAAACATCCCTTGTTATCAACACTGTTCTCAGCACAAAGATGAAACACAGCCCTGGACTGGTTACTGTGAAGAAAATTGTCTCTACCCCAGCAAAAACCAGCACATGGAGACTCTAAAAGTTTCCTAGTGTGCCTTTGAGTGACCCATTTGTTCCCCTCAGGAGTAACACAAATAGTGTGTCGGATTACTCAGGGTCAGCTTTAAACAAGCTTTAAGATAAAGCAGTAGTTGCTGAGAATTTTAGGCTTGAAAAATGGAACAAATGCTGACCAGAGAAAGCAGCATGCATCATCAGAAGTCTATTTACAGCTCCCCTGGGGCTGTGTCTGTCTTGGCTGAGTTGGCATCATGAGCCAGTCCCACAGAAATCATCCTTGTAGAGATTTGACCTGAAATCTTCCTGAATTTGCACCTTTCCTGGCTCTGCTTCCTAAGCCTGACTGCTGATGTCCTTCAGAGCAGCCATCATGGACAGGACAGGCCTTCTCCCTTCTCACCATCCTGACCTTGCACTGAGATAGCACTAGGTAAAGCAGGTGACTTTATGTTTTCCTTCCTGCCTGTTGCTTTTCTTTGTCTTTTGTTATTTTTAGTGCAATCTAGCTCTGGATTTCAGCTTAATTTGTAACTGGAAGTAGCTTGTATACAGCTCTATAGCTTGGCTGGCTGCACTAAATAAGGCAAGAAGGCAGAAGGACTGATACGACAGCTAAAATCACTCCTCTGTAAGAGTGTCAGGAAAGAGAGTTGTGAGCTCACAGTCCACAAAAAAGCCAGATTTAGAAAGATTTCAGTCCAAGCATATCAGATGGCAGCCCCAGGTCAGGAGCAGCCACAGCAAATCTGACAATGCCCGTTGGGCCAACCCAGCCTAAAGCAGTGATGGAACGAACACAGGTTGGGATGGAGATCTGCACTGATTTCATGTGAGTTTATTCATGAGTAAAAGCTTTAATGTGCTTCTCTCCCAGGTAGTCTGTAGGCTCTGAGGCAGTATTTGACACTGGCTGAGCTGCTGCCAGAGCAGACAGCATTCCAGTGCTCTGCACAGAGCAGCAGGTCCTGGTGCACAGTGGCAGGACCAGAGGCACAAACTGAAACACGGGAGGCTCCCTCTGATCAGCAGGGAACACTTTTTCACTGAGGATGACTAAGCACTGGCACATGGTCTATTTAATTTCTTATTTTTGTAAAATCAGCAGCTGTGCTGGTTCCCAGCATGCCAGCAGCATAACATAGCAGGATTTCATTCTGGATGGGTTCCAGTCCAGCTGCTGATTACCTTTCAAAAATCACTAATTCAGTCACATACTATTTGTTAAGGCTTGAACATCTAACTAACTGTGGGTGAATCCAGGGCACTTTGTGGACAAGTTAATATTATCTAATTAGGATTGTCATGCACACCTGGTGCTGATCTGTAGCATTCAAAACTATGGTTTCATTATCTGTAAGCAATTCTTATATAGCTAATGTAGCATAGAATTCTTTCATGCCACCAAAAAAAAAGTGAGAGCTATACTAGAAAAGTAGGATTATACCAATGTGTTGCCTATGTTGACATCATGCATGAATTTTGCTTGCCATTTCTGACCAATTTATTTGAAAATCAGCATATACATCTGAAAAATATGTCTTACAGTGAGTAAAGATTACAGTGACTAAAGATTAAGGTTAAAAATTAATTACTGTGAAAGCAGCACTCAAAGCTAGCTTATTTAGCATATATTTATTCAGAAATCAGAGCTCTTACAATGTTTTTATGGATTCTTTTTGTGTTTTTAAGTTAATCTTGGCTACAAACCATCTCATAACAAATCTAGTTAAAAGTTAAATACAGTTTGAAGCCAGGGCAGAATATAAATGTACAGTTGCTGATAGCAATCTTAATTTTGTCTCATTTCAGAAAGCTCTTTACAGCTTAAGGATTCCCTGTTGAAATACCTGTTTTGCTGAACTGAGGGAGGAAGATGATCCTGATCCAAGGTCAGTGGGAGTGGAGTCGTGCTGAGGCAAAGGGACAGGTGCAGCTGTTGATCAGAGGAACAAGCCCCCATCTCTGGGGAAGGGATTTTTCTGCATTTGAATTCACTAAAACTGAAGTCAAAAGGAGCTTTCAGAAGCAAGGGCTGATTTGTGGAAGGATCAGAGAATCCTGGCCTTGGCCTGGGAGCTCTTGTTGGTCATGGAGACAAGCTGTAACTTCTAAGGAGTGACAAACTGTGTTAGACTGCAGCTCCCTCTTAACTCTGCAACTCACCTTTCAAATCAAATCACTTCATGTTGGAATATCTCAGCATACAGAGACCAGGGAGTCATGGTTACCTTTGGAGAGTGTGCTCACAGCCCAGCTTCCAGAGGTTATGAAGGCATCTCCCTTACAGCCCTTGTCCTCCCCTCTGAGCCATGGAGGTTGCCACATCCAGTTATGTTGTTTATAAACAAATAAAACAGGCAACTATCACCCTTTTTCTGCTTTTTAATATTGTGGTTGGTCTATGCAGAATATACAGCTTGCATAAATAAAGTACTAGACTGAAATAAATAAGAGGTATAAGTGGCAAGGAGGATCTTCTGAGCTTCAACTGAAGGTGTCACAAGATTTCCCTTTGTAGTGCTGGATTAGTTCCTCCCCTTTGCTACATCTTCCAGTGAAATGAATGCAGGAGTATTGCTCACATGAGAACAATAACTGATGTTAAAACGTGAAAATTGGTGTCAACTTAGGAAGTGCTCTGGGTGTCAAGGACTAAAGATCTTACACATTTCACTAGTTGGGTACACTTTAATGAAGTCAGTTTTGGTTTGCAAGAGTGAATTATACTGTAAAGTAGAGCAGCAGTGAGAATTGAAGCCACCCTCTCAGGAACACCAAACCCTTGGCTGGCCTTGGCAGCTGTCATCCCCTGTGTCTCAGTGCATGATCACTACATAAGCAATGGAGAAACCTCATCATTTTGAACTTGAAGATGAAAGTAATCCTTATTTACAGTTACACCCAGTGACCATTGTGCACAGGAAGTGTGTGATTATAAAAGTACAGTTAGGACAAGTCTTACAAGTCTTCCCTCCCTGACTGTAGCAAGACAAATACTGCCTTTGTTGGATTAGGTAAACTGCAGAAATGCCCCTGCAGTGATGCAGAGCAGACCATGGCTTTGGAAAGTTTGTGCAGAGCTGTTACTTCTGGGGGCAGAGTCAGGGTTTTGGGGACTCTGAAGAGGCTCTTTAGATTCTCATGAAGCATGGAATCTCAGAGAATAATTTTCCTCTCAGGGCACTTTCAACTGGAACACGAGCAACATCTGCTTTTACACCAAATAGTTTTGACAGACAATATCTTGCAGGATAAAAAAAAATGTGTTCTGTTAGGAACCATTATTATTTGAGCCACAGGGCTTGGTTTGCTCAAGTAAACATATCCTCTGTCACACTCCTGGGTATTCCTACACCAAGTTGACAGATGTGACACACAATCTATGGGAGTGCAGTGCTGGAGGCCAGGCTGGCTGCCCTGGCACGTCTCTCTTGACCCTGCATGTTCGTGGTGCCTGTCTGAGCATCCACTCCCCATCCTGTTCCCTCTGCCCCGTCCCCTGTGGGTGCTGCTGCTGGCAATGGTGGCTCAGGCACTGCTGCACCTGCATGGCCATGGAAGAACAGGGGCTGAGGACAGGAGCCTACAAGCACAAGGTAAGGGTGAAGGGACATGGCCTGAGTGTCTGTAATGCCTTCATCACAGATGGATCTTCAGCTGCAGCTTGGGTTTATGGGCAGGTGCTCCATCCTGTGAGCAGCAGCTATGAGTAAGCTGTGTTCCTTCTCTCCTCTGAGCATGGGGGTCTGGCTTTGCTCTGACATCTCACACCAAATTTTGAAGCCTTGAGGCTACATTGGAGCAGACAGCTGGGAATTCAGAGCACAAAGTACTCACTTCTGCATGAAAACATTCCTACAGCCAGCAAAAGGACAGCTCTGCATAAGACAAAAGTAGATCCATCGTGGGAGGCAGGACAGTATTTAATCATCAAAAGTAGTGCAGAAGATATAATTTCAGAGTTTTTCAATCAATCTGACAGGCCTTGAAGGGAAGGGCTGCAGTGAACACCCCCCTTTCTGTCCAGCACTTTTGCAGTGCATTCAGATTTTTCTAGTCCCTCCTGCAAAGGCACCATATAGTTCTGCAATTCTTTTAAGTAGCATCAAGGACATTGTGTTCCAGTTCTGCATCCCTGATGTATCAATTAACTTGAGTGACTTGGAACTCTTACCTTGAAGCTGTGCACATAATGTTGACATTAAAAAAGAAAATGCTGCCAACATTTGTCGAAGTGCCAAAAAGAAAGTGCTCTGTTCAGGCTCACACCAACCACCTCATTGTTCCATCCTATCTTACAGGATAATCAGAAAGTGCCTGGGTGATTCTCCACCCTTTCCTCATTTTCTCTGCAGGGAAGCATGAGATCAGCAGCTTTCTCCTTTTGTCCATTTTTGTCCTTTGCATGACTATTTGTTTTGATTTGTTAGAATTTATTTTCTTAAATAGAAAAAAATCATGGGGTATAATGCAGGGATTCCTGCAGCCCAGGGAAGCTGTCTCTGGAGACCCCCTATAGCCAAATCAACTCCCCAGAATTGTTCAGAGCACTTGAATGTTGGGTTTCTGCTCCAAATCTTGCTATAGAAATTTCCTCCTGGCTGTAGAGGCAGCACGGGGAGATTAACCTGTCTGGGCTAAAGAAAGCCTTGGTGAATACCACTGTAGTGATTAGCAGGTTTGTAACTGCTAATTTGGTATTCAGGTACTTAGTGATGTCTCTGGAAATAGGAGGTGTTAGTGATATAGAAATATTTACAAATAGCTCCCAGCTAGCCAGAAAAAAAAAGACACAAGTCTATTAGTGCCAGGAAATAAATTCCCTGCTCCTAACATGTAAATATAAGAATCAAAAATAGCAACAAAAAGCGAGAAATCCGCAAGATTTAGGAGATATTTTAGCAAAATAGGAAGCACATTTTGCATAATTATATCATTAATTACTGCAACTAATGGGACTGTTACCTCTTTTAGAGAGTTTGGACACCATGCCAAGCTGGTTTATTTTAATCTGTGTAGTTTCTGGCAATGTCAGATGACAAACCATATTTAATTCCTCATGTAAAATCAGGAATTACATCTGTACATTACAAACCCACAAGTACTAGCCATAAAAAAAACCAACCCTTTCTGGTGCAGAATTCTTTTTGGTAAAACTTCCTGTGCTTTACTCGTACAAACTCTGAGTCTGTGTTATCAATCCCTTCCTTTCCCAGCTGTATAGCAAATGCCTTAAATTAAATGGGATAAGAGCTTCTGGCTACAAGCTATTTTACACTGTTCAAGGCGAGACGGGCCAACAAGAAAAGTGCCTGAAGTGAGGCCTGGGTAGCCACTCTTCTGGCAGCACAATGTGTGCTTTTAACTACTGGCAGAATAACAAAATGAAAAAACTTGAGGTCAAATCAATCCCCAACCATAAATACCAGGCACTGACCTTAACAACACTTCTCTGGTACATCTAATAGCAAAATTACATAGAAGGTGATATTTCCATTATGATTCACTTTCTCAGCCTCAGAGGTACCTGTCATTGCTACCCTGTATTGCCTAGTTCCAAGGATTCACATTATTTTTTATCTGGCTTCTAACCAGTTTCTGGTGTTATTTTTCTTATTCTGTCAAAACTGAGAAGAAATGTAGCCAGCATATGCAGAGTAATCTGAAGAGATTATCAAAACTGACAAATTTCCAGCCGTTGATCTTTTCATCTCTGCCAGATTCTGCTGCAGTTGCCTTTCATTTTCCCCATCTAATGCTGCTTCCTTCCCTCTCTGTGAGACAGCCACTGTCCTCAAGAGGATTCCAGCAGAAAGGGAAGCAAGGCAAGCTTTCCATGCTCTGGTACACCCAGGGTTCCTATGATGAGCAGGGAAGTTGTGTTCTCCACAGCAGTGCCCAGGACTCTGCGGTTTTAATGGATTTTATCTGCATGCCATGAGGGATTACTGTAATCTTCAGGTACACGAAGCAGAGGTAATTCACCTTTTAATCCATATTTAACAAAAGCCTTTCAACACACCTCTGCAGTGCAGCTGACTGTCTTTAGCATTTGAGTACCAAATGATACCATGGATAAAGAATAGAAGTTCTGGAACTCTGAGAACACTGGAGTTTAGAGCCCAGGCATTCTGCATGGTACTGATTTCTGTCTGTATGTTACTGCCCTGAGCTAGGAATGGCTCACAGTGCTGCAGATCAGCCCATTCTAACCATAGAAACAGCTGTAAATTAAAACAGTTTATTTAAAATAAAAAGAAAAAAGAAAGAAAAAAAAAAGAAGAATGAGAAGGAACAAATGACAAAAAGCAAGGTGGGAGCAAGACTCTGAAAGTAAAATGAGTTTCAAGCCCAAGAGGCTGAGGAGAGTCCCACAGGCATTCATCAGCACCAGCTCAGCCTCAGCAGCAGGGAAATGGGCAAACATAGGGATTAGCACCCACATCCCCCTCTTGCTGAAGCCAAGGGATGAGCATGGATTGCTGGCAGCCCTATGGGAATATCAGCTCACACAGATGTCCAGGGTGATGCTGAGAATGTTCTGCTCTGGAGCAGCCCACAATTAACATGGCACAAAGGATGGTGCTTCCTGCTGCAGCTCTCCTGACTTCTGCTGCATCTCCATGGCTGAAGATGCAAAGCCCTCTGCCCCTTATGGGGCAAGCAGGATTGGGTTTCTACACCTGAAAAATAGCTCATGTGAGAGGGCTCACCTATGGCTCTCTAGCAAAGGAACTGCATTGTACAATAAATTGAAGTAGTTAAAAAATGTGTATGATTTAAACACCTCAGAGCTACACACACATAAATAATATGAATTAATAATAGCAACATAAAAATGATTAAAATTGAGCTATACTTTATTCCTGTATTCACAGCTTAAGAACTTCTTGTAATTCTTAGTAATATCTGCAGTGCACTTGGGGGAAAAAAAAAACCCCACCTTTTCTGACCTACCTTTCCCCTTCAGCTGTCATAGTCTTCAAGCCCCCTGGGATTGTAAATGTTCTTAGTCCTGAAAATTGCTCCATCACTGCTTTTAATTTGCCTCATCTCTTAGTGTGTTGTGCTTGAATCACAGTTGAATAATTGGTCTCAGTACAGAGCATGAAAATCAGACTCTTAGGGAAAGTGAATTAATGTATCCACTACTGCAGGTACAGTCCACTAATGAAATTATGGACAGAAGCTGATGTCCTTGTAGCTACCCTTAATCAGCAACATAAATGTTCATTGAGAACAAGACAAAATTCAGCTTTTTATTCAGCCTAGTCTGTATCTTTGAACAAATCACTTCCAAAACTAATTCTTTCAACTGCTAAAGTGAAAGATAACTGAAAAAGCATTCAGAAAATGAGATCTATTTTTACTGTCAAATTGGGAAGACAATGTTTAGTATTTCAAGCTCCATGGGACATATATTGCTCTTACAGAAATCCATAGTTATTACATTAATTTGTTGAAGTTGAATCTACCCAGAAACTAGACATTTCCATACAAGTTATAGAAAGAAAAAAATATGTTTAAATGTAAGATTAATATTAAATATATTTTAAGTTATTAAATT
The DNA here is from genome assembly GCA_013398615.1 of Brachypodius melanocephalos. Taxonomy (NCBI): domain Eukaryota; kingdom Metazoa; phylum Chordata; class Aves; order Passeriformes; family Pycnonotidae; genus Brachypodius; species Brachypodius melanocephalos. The sequence continues at coordinate 9,553,420 of VZSR01001283.1, forward strand.
AAAAGCCAAGTGTACAACACCAAAGATATAACAATTTATGGGCTATTTTAACAAGTATACTTTGCTTGGATGAAGGTTCTATCTGTAATGCATCTGACAGTGACACACTGACCTGGCTGCAGGGTTTTTCATTTAAGGGGAAGCTGAGAAGGTCTCTTCAGTGGGTGAGCATAGACCCCACTGAAAAACTCAGGGTCCCTTTTATTCTCCCTTAAACCCCTTACAACACTAACACACTATGTTAGGAAATGCCATATTCCCTGGGTGCCAGTGGATAAATTCCAGCTGAGCAGGGAGCAGCTCCAGTATCACCAGATAGAGAAGGAAAGATTAACTCAGGAGCACAGGCAGTTCAGGTTCAGTGCAGTGGGGCACAGAAATCTGAACTTCTTGGAGGCAAAAGAGAATTTCTCCACCACTGAATCAAAACCACCCTGGCCCCTGGCCCCAAAGCCAATTTCTTGTATTTCTCCAGTGCAACATGGCTTTCACTGGAACTTCAAATGTGAGTGTTAGCACTGAAATACGTGAGGAGCAGACCTTTGAAACTGTGATTGTAAATAGTTTTGGCAAGATTTTAAAGTGAATTTCACTGAATGTGTGATCTAAAATCTTAATGGTCTGGCCCTGACTGATGTAAGGAAGTGAACAACTATTCTTAGGTAAAATTAATGCTGGACAGGACAGGAACACAAGGTCCAGGAACCAGAACAAGATTTGCTGCCCAAGAAAGTGTTTAGTCTCCATAAAAGCCCGAGATGATGGCATACACACAAATGGACCCGTGTCATGGCTTTTTGGCAATACAAACTGGTTCACTAGGTTACCACTTTCTACAGACAGCAACAACCAGCCAAACCTCAGCTTTGCAACATAAACTATCATGGTCCAGTTTATTGATAGTGTGTTAGAAATCATGCTTTCCAAATTGGCCTTGTTTTAATAAGTTTCTGGGATAAAACAGCTTTTATCATCAAAGAATTCAAGTTAAAAAAAAAAAAAGGCAGAATTTGTTTAATGTGTTTAATTACATAATTGAGCCTATGGATAAAATGGGACCAAATCACCTGAACAAATGCACTTCAATAGTATTGTCTAAGAACAAAGATGGCATCATCTTAACAGTAATATTAGTTTTGAGATATGTACATGTCTGAGATATGTATTTCATAATGTTTGAAAGTTTTCATTCTGTTTATAATTGCATGGCTCAGTGTGATAAACCTTTCTCTCAAAGTATGCTTGTCCACAAAGGAAACCAGCCACATCAAAAATCTGGACAGAGACAGTATAGCGTAAATAAATCTGAAGTTTGGCATCTCCTGGGAGTTCAGAACTTGTTTAATTCTATAGATTAAGTAGTTTGTGGTTCATTGATGTCATCAGGAGAACAGTTTCAAGAAATGCCTGATTTAAAGCTCAAAGCATATGGCAATAGCTGTTGCTTTAGCCCGGGAGACTGCCACACAGAGTTGGAATCTGTGGTGTGTTTCGGTATTTTGCCAGCAATATGATCAAAATGAAGAATTTCAGAAGAAAAACCTTCTGAGTTTTGATTGATTAAACATTTTGCTTGTGCTCCAGAGGTAATCAGTATCATTTGTATCTTAGGCAGTAAGGCTCAGGAAGGGTAACAAAGTGTGCTCACCAAGAAATCATCTATTCCGTTCTTCATTTCCATGACCATCCCCCTTATTTGTAAGAGCTGTCAGCAGCAAATTCTTCTGCACCTTTGTGTGGGTGTGCACCAGCCCAGCCTCGCTGGCCAGGATAATCACTGACCTTGGGGTCACGGCTGGCCAGAGGGCAGGGTCCTGTCTGCACAAGGCTTGGGTCACTCTCTGTGGCTTGGGAACAGGGGTGAGGGGAGAAGATTGCCCAGGAAGAGGAGACGGATGCGGGTAAACACTGAACAAACCCGGAGAATGAAAATTAGCAGCCTCCTTTGCAGCTTCCTTGGCGCCGGCGCTTCCTGCTGGAGCGCAGCCCTTGGCAGCCGCCGGGATAAGCAGTTTGTCAGCTGCCTTGTCTTGGTGCTTTGGAGGAATGCCTGGCTCTGGCTGCAGACAGCCATCAGATGCCATCAGCCAAACCCTCTCTCAGGCTTTTTTATATCTCATATTTCCAACTGTTTGTCCTTGTTTCTCTGGTGGTGTATGGCTCAGATCTGCCCCCCCAAGCTGCTCACCCACCACTGACTTTTCTCCCGCTGTTCCTTTAGATTTCCTGGTTGTCTCTCGGCCTTCTGCTTTAACTTATTGTTTCTCTTGTTACAGACGACATTGATATACTTAAGTTGTCTGGTTTGGAGACTTCAGAAGATTAAAAGGCATTGCAGGAGGGTAACAGGGGCTTGGCCCGAGGGCATTTGTCTGCTTGCAGCACAGGCCAGAGCTCATCAAAGGACATTTTTTAGCTCTTTGGTAGCAAAAAAAGTGCACAGTTTGTCTCGAGTCAGGCCCTGACAGACATAGATTGTCATAATCATAAAACCAATCACCACAACTGCAATTAATTTGGACCTCTGTAAGCAGACATGAGGTTTGGTGATAAAATCTCAGTTCTGAAAAAATAATGTAAATGTGCTTCAGTGCTCTGCATTGAAGATTCAGCTTATAACAGAGCCAACACAGACATACCAGCTCCCTTTCACTGGGAATCTACATTTTTATTTCCCACCTCAGGTTTAGCAGTACTAAAGTAATCCTGCACCTTTGCATCAGGAAGGTGTAAGAAACAAGAATTGTTTTATGTTAAGTAAAGGCACCAAAAAGATGGGTTAGATGATACACTGAACCCAGCTATGTAATTATCTCCTTGCTCATGGTCTCAAAAAAAACCCCTTCCCTCAGAGTAAGTCAAGCAATGACAAACACTATTTCTCAGGGATTTACTGCTTTCTTTCATTCCCTGTAAACCAGAGTGACAAGATAATTATATGGAACACTCTATAGAGAAGAAGTAGTAGATTCAGCAGAGTTCCACAGAAAAAGGCAAGCAACGAGGCAAAGCAGCAAGGAAGATAACACGCACAAAAACTCTGCTGGATATTGTCATACTAGAAAAACCAAATAATCTAATTGGAATTAGGAAAAACCTTGCATAAAATGCAATGCTGAAATCATAGCAAGAATTGGAGAAATCTTGCTGACACTTGGGCATCTGACACTGTAACCTGTGATGATCCCAGGGTAGACTTGAAAGAACTCTCAGCAGCAAGAACAATTTGGTTGAAGGTGTTGAATATACTTCATATACTGCCTTTTCTAACAGGATTCTACCTTTCACCTGGAAGTTTCAGGGAGACAGCTCATAGTCTATCTTTCTATAATACATTCAGCTCTGCCAGGTCAGCTGAACAAACAATTTTCAGTGATGAGATTGTTTGTATAAAAGCACCATTAAAATTGCACTCACTGAAGTATGGAAACCTGTCAAGGCATTGTGCCTTTTTAGATACCGACTGTTTCAATAGAAAAAAAAAAAATGTGATATCTGACCTCCCTTTCAGTTGCTATGGAGCTTCGTGGATACTGGGAAAATTTACCTTCCACTTATGCTTGGTCTGATAGACATTATAATGAAAATATTTGATTGAATGAGATGCAGAAGATAACCCGGCTGGTGACTTTCCCTCTCGTCAGTAACATTAAGGCCATTCCCTGAATTAAATTGCTAGTTCAGTTTCATTTGTCTGCTGGGGCTAAACAGGCTGTGGGGTGGAAAAAGACAGATTCAGCAGCAACCACAGGAACCTGGCCCAAAATAATTTGGCAGAGGTTAGGCCTTGGGTTGGCACAGTGCCTGGGAGCAAATTACATCCATGCCACTGCATTTAGTGGCCTTTCTCAAATGGTCATTACTCTGTGCTCCTACAGTGACTTAGCATCCACCTCCATTTAGGTACTTATTTCCTCAAATATCTTCAAAACACCAATACCATAACTATCAGAAGATTTCTAGTGATTACGTGCTTGACACCCAGAAGTCTCTTCTTTCTAACCTAGTTTGGCTTTTATGACTCTCTTTGATAGTAATTTTGGATAAATTTTGCTGTTCTCTGTTCTCCTCACTCATTTCCAGGTACAAATTTCTATCAATTCACTGTGAATGTGGCTTTTTGGCCAACTCTCAGGCTTGAGAAAGCTTCAGTGAAAGTACAGCAAAGGGAATTCTAGTCAGAAAAGTACAGAGATTTGGGGAAAGAATACCCAGAACTGAAGTCTGACTTTCTGCCCGGAGACTGACTTTGCACTGGCTGGCAATGGAGCTGCAGTGTCTGATAGCAGCCGTCACTGTGGGAAGAAAAGACTTTGGCCACCAGCAAGGATGTGCAGCAGGCATTCCTGGGGCACCACTCCCTGTGTAGGGAATATCACAAGGGATATCAGGACACTTCAAAGAGAGGAGCTGTCTCACCAGTCACAGCCAGCACTAAACTGGGTTGTTTTCTGTACTGGTGAAGCATCACAAGTACCTTTTTTTTAGTTTACTCTTGAAAACTTTTATTCAGGGTATGGCAAATGGGATCATTGTGACCTCAGCTCAGCTCCCTCTGCTGATAGAGACTTTATTTTTGGTCATAATGTCACAGTTGCTTTAAATAATTGAGACTGAAAACCTTCAGGATGATTCCTGCAATGGAATCATAATGCTTCCCATAGCATCCTGCTCTGAGACAATGTGTAGAAGGAAACTGAAAATCTGAGCTCAGCCTGCAAGTAGGGAAAGGCTGTGCATGGAAACTCAGCTGCTGTCTGCAATGCAGGGCAAGTTCCTGGGCTGGCCCTGGGTTAGCTGGCCAGGACCCCACTGTTTCTCAGCAGGTAGATTTGTCCTGGCACAGCAGCTGCTCTGTGCTGTGGTGCGAGACAGCGCAGTGTCAAAATCCTGAGGGCATGTGCTCAGGGAAGAGAAAAGCAGAGAGAGGAGGCAGGGCAGCAGAGAGGTGCAAAGCTTACAGGAACCAGACCAAGGATCTCTAAATTTGCCTCCTGATTTAGTTAACTTAGAATCAACACGTTACATTTTTGAAGGGTAGATCTGACCACATACTTTTACTTCCTTAGGCTGAACTCAAGTTAGCAAAAAAATTATGACTGGCTGAAAACAAATAAAACCCACACACATTGTGCCTTTTGGCTCTGAGCCAGTGGGGTGTACATTCAGCAGTTTTTTCAAAGACTTGAGACATGCTTCTTAGCAAGAAAATCCCCAAAAGTGAAAATTCCCACACAACTGTCAGACTGCAGGAATGATGGGTTGGGTGAAAAAATCTGATGATGCAAGCCCTGCTGTGGACAGGAAGCAGTTGAGAACACCCAACTGCAAGAACACAGGACTCTGTCAAGTCTGGATTGTTTTGCTTATTTGAGCTATGGACAAGGATCACTACACCCAATGCCTATCCTGTCTCCATCCACACACAATATAACATGACTACTCTTACTAGTCTGTAATGGTGGCTTTCTGTCAGTTTATATGCAGGTTTCTTGAAAGACAGTTGGTTTTGTCTGTTGAATAACAGCCAGCACTCACTGAAAGGACTGCACAAAGTTTTTTAGTGGTTTAGGAGTTGTCTGTCCCGTTCCCAGTGCACGTTGCCCCTGCCACTGTTGGCAGAGCCACATGGGCAGTATCACTAAGTTTCAACAGAAGAAGACTGAAGGGGCATAGACATTAAATCCACATCCCACTTTTGGAAGTTATTTCTGCCTAGTGAAGCTGGAAATAGTAGTTGTTGAGTGCACTGACAAAGAGGACTTCACAGATGCTACCCATATTAAACATTTCAGTGGAGGAAACCTCACTCTGTAAAAGCCACTCATGCTCTAAGCAACTTTTTCAATGCGGAACCTTCACTGAAATTGCTGAAGAGGAAAAAAACAGCCTTGGTTAAGGCAAGGGATATACTTCATTGGAAGTAATCCTAAGTACATTGAAATTACTTGCAAATTCTGATCTATTTCAACAGGATGGGACCTTGGCCACTTTTGATGTAGTGGAGATGAACTCCATAGGATGGCAAGTCATGTAACATGTTCACATGTTTTAGGAATTCAAAGCAAGGCATCCCTCCTAACCTGCATGGAATGAAGCACAGTCACTGTTCCACTGTTCTCAGCCTCTTTACAGCCACAATTTAGGCAGAAATCAGCTGCTATCTGATCTCATATATTATCTTTGGTGCCCAAGTTGTACTACATGGCCAAAGAACTCATGAGCAATTATAAATTAATTAACACACACACAATTCAACACTAAGCAAATGAGGTATGTGTCAGTCTAAAAAAATGTTAAATTTCAAAAATCCCTGGTGAGTCTCCACAGAAACACCTCTCCAGTGACAGCTCACAGAGCTGGATCCCAGTCCTTGGTCTAGTCACTCTTCCTAAGCAGATGTCCTCACCTACCCCATGCCTTTCTGAAGCCAGCAGGCCTCTCTGCAAGAATCAGCAACTCTCTTCTCATCCTCAACAGCAAAACTGAGCCAAAGCAAGAAAGAATGAAAGAAAGAAGGGAAGAAAACACCTCATTTTTGATAAATCAAACAAGCTTATTGAATATAGTGAGGAAAGGCTCTGCACAAATGTATTTATAACACACAAGATGTCAAACAAATCAGTGACAGAGGGAGCATGACTTCAGCAAGTTAAGTGTCCAAATAATCCATCAGGCTTGGAGTTGGCAAGAATGCTACAGGACCAGATGCAGGCTGTGAATCAGCAGCTTTGGAATGCCAGCACAGAAAGAATGGCAAGAGAGATCCAAAGGGGGACAGAGGCATGCAGAAACGGCTCCAAGACCATTTTAGCAAAGCACATGTTTCTAACATACATTTATGTCCCTATGATGGTAAACTAATGGCTCAAATGCTTACTAGCTTAGCTCCTCAAAGCATTAATTGAGGTCAAAAGGCTTCCTGATATCTTGAACAGATGAAATCTACTGCTGACCAGTAGGGCAAAACACAAAATTTAAAATCAAAAAACATGCTTTAGAAAGACCTATTTGCTGGAGAGTGGAACTAAAATGCTGAATTACTGCAGCTTAGTTCCCAAAATCTGCATTCCACAGACTGACATCTGTCTTGGCTGTCACCAGAGCAGGCTGAAGAACAAGCAGAGGAGAGCTCTCCCATGCTCCTGGCAACGTGGTGCCAAGGGCAGGATTCCTTTCCCTGGGTGGGGATGAGAGACATGCTGAGGGCATTTGTTCCCAGCTAACTTTGGCTGTTTGCTGAACAGCCTCAGGATAGATGTGGGTCCAGCAGGAGGGCTTGGTGGGTATCCCTACCCTCACCCTGCCATTGCTCTCTCTCCCTGGCCATGGGGCATGCAGGATTATTGCACTACCCAGAATTCATTACTAAAGATCTTTTGGACTCTGAAAAGATACTTCACAGGTCAGTGAGAGTCTTTATACCATTTTCTTCTTGGTAGTATCACTCCTTTCTTTACCGCTATGAGAGGTGAGCTCTCTCAAAACACTTTTTATCCTCTTTGTTTCACTTGAACTCATAGTCCCTGTGCCCTTCTAGAGAAAATCAGATTAGGTTCACTAGAGAAAGCAAATGAAGTGTCTGTTTCTAGAAACAGGAAAAGCACATGATACTGCTGGAAGAATTATCTTTATTTTCTTGAATTAAGCCATACTTCAGGATATTTTGCAGGGGACAGAATATGTCTGTTTGACCTCAAAATGTCTCTTATTGATTCTATGATTAATTTTTCTTTTCTTTCCTTTTTTATCTTGAATGGGAAAAAAGTAATTAATTTCTAAAATTTTGACAATAACTTTTTCTGCAACTTTCAATCCAGGAAAAAACTTTAAATAATTTCCCTATCAGCTGACTGACTGTGAGTATACCCTAGTCTGCTCAACATACAAGGAGACCATTGTCAATAGTCAGAAAACACCTCAGCACTTCAAAGAGAAATCACGTGAGAGGACCTTCTGATGCCCAGATGGGTCAGTTGGCAGAAGGTGGACTGATAGCAATGAGAACCCTACTTTGCATGTGTTTATAATTATCACACAGGCCACTTAGGATATTTTTATTCATTTTTTCTTGTGACTCTGCTGTCAGCAAAGTCAAACATCTTTATAGCTTCCATAATATACCTGAAGATGCATCTTCCTTGAAATCCATTTCAGTATTACAAACCAGGAATATTCCTGTCACCAAGGAAGCAGGAACTGTGTTCTTCTCTCAATTAGAAATTAGTTCTAGCTTTGACTAGTTCATCAAATTACTTTGATCTAGTCCAGAATAGCAATGCTGAGTTCTTTTCAGACAGCAGGATAGCAACACTTCTTTTTCTATGCTAGTGAATTCTCTGGATGTAATTTGGATGAAGGCAGGACAAGGAAAAAGAAAATGAACAACAAAACATTGAGAGAATTTCTAGTGCTCCATTCTGCTTCTCAGGCAAAAAAATCCCATGCAAGATGGTAAAGCACTGGACCATGGCCTGTGGTCACGAGGAGAGCATTGTTTGCAGAGGACAATTGCAAAGCTCCATTCCTTAGACTGGAGCTGTGCTCTGGGGCATTTGGATCAATGACATTCCCTTCAGTCCCACTGTGCCCAAACTAAGACCTGGGGAAATTTAGTGACAGTCTTTGTGGGCCCTCTGCCCTCACTGCATTCGTAGCTGCAGCTGACTGAATGGAGAAGCAGCAGAAGCATTTTCCCCCACTTCTAATGTATCTCAAACTCAAGTTGAAAAGACACAGTTAGGATGAGAAATTTATGTCACTTCTGTGTTCAGGCTTGACCTGCTGCTGTCCAGGTTGCTGCCATGTGACAAAAGTGGCAGTTTGGCTTCTGAGGACACCTCTGTGCTGGGAACTGGCCCACAGCTCCTTGCAGAACACCAAGCAAATACCTGGAAGCAACATGCTGCTGCCAATGGGAGAATTTACCCAGCAATCAGAAGCATTTATGCCTCCCATTGCAAAGCACTCGGGCATTTAGAAATTTGGAAGTGGTTTTTTTTGTACAGTTTAAGCATGAAAGGAAGCTCCTCAAACAAGTGCAATTTTTAATTTCAGTTACTGTACGGTGAAACTAATCCTGATCTTATAAAAAGAAAAGCTGGGTCCTGTCCAACACCTCTCCTCTGATAAAAAAAACTGGAAATAATGTAAATAAAAGTAAACAAATCAGAATAAAAACAACCATGTACATGTGACATGAAGGGAACCTACTATGTCTGCTAAATACTTACAGGCAATATGTGATCTGCTTTTGATTCATCACTTGTTTAAGTAATACAGATACTTTGCTCTCCAAAGTAATAGGCAGAAAAGACAAAGTAAAACAAAATGTAAAAAACCCCAACCAGCTCTATGCCTAATGGTTTGTGTTTGCAGGTCAAATAAAGCAGAACTCTTTGCAACCATTTCTGAAAAGCTTATGGGTTTGGATATTATCTCACCTAGCAGAAAATCACTGAGAAAAGTTAAGTTTAAGAAAGACTTCATCAGCAAAAGTGTGACACCTCAATAAATGGATTAAAATAAGTTGATCTGCATCTTGAACTAGAGATCAGCAGTGTGGCTCTGTGTTTGATCCTTTGCCAGTGGTGCCACTGGGAATTTGTCTTTGCACTTGTAACCCAGGCAGAGAAATGGCATGCTAGGAAGAAAAGTGCTGGAAAGGCTCATTAATGCCTCTGTAAATAGCAGTTCTTGCCTTGGAAAGGCACTGGGAGTGCTTTTTTCATGAAGATTGAGCGAATACCCAAGCAGTCTCAACACTGAAGCACCTTGTATTGCTTTACAAATTTTATACAGACATACAAGGGAAGAGGAAAATGTGTCTGCAAAGTATCTCAGTTGACCTGCAGGTAGACTTACACTATTAATTAACAGTTTGATATTGAAAGGTTTCTTTACCTGCATCCTGAGGTAGCCACTGGTTAAGTAAAAAGCCAGCTCTTGGGTTTGCTGGTACCAAACAGAGTGGATGCAGGGCACACAGAATGATTATGAATTTGGCTGAGTCTACACATTCTTTCTGTTACATTCCCAGCTTGAATTGCAGTATCAGAGATGACAATCATAATTTCACCTTGACAAGCTAAAATAGATGCCCTAAGAAAAGAAAAGAAAAAACCAAAAAACCCCAGTTTGTACATTCCAAATTGAATGAAATTATTTCCTTCACTGACTCACGGCAGTTTGTGCAGAATTGCCATGGTAGATTGTCAGACACCTGGCAATCAGCATATTGCCAAAACAATATAATACAGCCAGTTGTACAGACTTGATGTTTGTGACTGGAAATTATATGGCTTGCTAGAGCAAATGTTTCAAGTTTTGTTCGTCATACATTTATTCTTCTGACAGAATAATTAAGCATTCTGTTTAAAAGAATATTTTATTGTGGCAACCTCAGAAATAATGAAATGTCTACAACATGCATCCATTGCATTCATTTGCACAGTTGGAAGGCAAATCATCTGTCATCTGATTGATTATCTCTGTGACACAGAGCTCCATTAACATTATTTGAAAATATAAGTGAGTGTAATGCAGTCAAGGAGTTTGAATTTTGGCAGTGTCATCATATGCACACAATGTTAAGAGATGATACTTATTAATCAATCATCAATTTGACTCATCTAAAAACATCATATGCCAAAGCAGAAAAAAAATCAAAAGGAAATCCATCCAATCAAAATAATCCTTTTATCTTTTGATGTCAGTAAATAAAACTTCCATAGTCTTATTCATCAACTTTCTTTGATTCTTTAGGAAACCAAAAGCATTGCTGCAGGGTTAAAATTGGTTGAAAAAATCATGGAGATAGTTTGAATGAGGACTGTTGCATTTAGATGAATCAGACTGCGAGTGCTTGCTTAGGGAGGCTGGAATAAGTATACTAAACAATTTCCTATCTTCAAATCTTGTATCTTGAATGATGTGGAATTCATTATTTTCAGTTAGAACTCAGCAGTGAAAACATCCTCTTACTGGGAAAAATGAACTTGAAAAGAATGCAGAAATTCTAAAAATATTGATATTGCCCTTCTATTTAAATTTAATTTTGCATATGCTAAGAATTTTATGATTTGGTTCTAAATTATTTAAATATTTTAAATTATAGTAAGGACCACATTACAAGCTCAATTTTATGAAAATGAATTGTGTATTTAAAGACAAAGAAAAGAGAAAAAATACCCTCTAAGATAAGATGTGGTAGCTTATTTTTCATGCAATTATCTTTATTATCCCTTCCAAAAAAGCTGATCACTTTGATAATCACATAAAACAGTATATAAATGAAAAGGAAAAGTGTGTGCTGTGCTCTGCCAGTGGGATGTCTGATTTTGATCATTACAAAGTGTCAATTAAATACTTATAATACACTGGCAGATCAATTGTTTTAATGCTGTGTGGGTAGATAACTTCACCACACTATTCTGTCCTTAGAGTTTGTTTCCACTCGATCTGACATGCATTCATTGATATTGATGTTTCTGTTCCCACCTGGTGGGGAAAGCAGAGTAGCCCATTACTGGCAGGCTGGTTAGTCAATCTTTAAAGGATTCCGTTTTGAATCTGATTGCTCCTTACTTTTCTTTCAAATATACCACAGGCACCTGTCAAATTTGTCTCTTTGACATAAAAGTAGAAGGTTTCTTTAAAATATTTTAAAATCTAGCTTCAGCTGGGCTTTCTTTTTTTGTAGAGAAAATGCAATAATAGGGTGGGCAAAGCAATTGAGAACTCAAGCATGGGAAAAAGGGGGTGTACATGAATGCCAGAAGTGCAGCTATCCCAGAATCATGGAATTACTGAGGCTGGAAGCAAGCTCTGGAGAGGATCTAGTCCTGCCCCCTGCTAATGCCCAGTGCCTTTCACTATGCACACTAATACCATTTGGCAGCTTCTCTCTGCTCATAACTCATGTCAGAGTCTAATCAGCCCTTTCAGAGAGCTAATGACAGAGCTCTCACAGACAGTACTTCAGTACAAAGTTTGAATCAATAATGTTTTAATGGATTCTATTTGATCTTTGCAAGATGCAGAGAACCAATCCGATTCTACGTCATTGGAATGCTTTCCTTCAAGTGAGTGCCAAATACAGCCTCTGCTTTGGAAAAAACTGCTCTGAGAAGTGTACTAAATGTGTGCAGCACATCTAAGACTCTCAGCTGATTAGAAATGTTGTTCTGAGACTGATGCATTGCTGTTACCAATATATTGCACATTGCTGAATATGCTACTGCAGTTTTCTGGAAGTCTACTTAAGGTGCGTCCAAATTTACATTTAAGGGTTCTGTGGATAGACTTAAACACCTGCCTAAAATTACCCCACTTAGGAGTCCAGTTCAATCTTCATCCTATCTAAGCTTTAGGCATCTAGGACTTGGATATCCAAAGATAAGTTAAATTACTTGAGCTCTTTTACAGTCAATAGAAGGTACATGGGCCTCTCCAGAAGATAATTTATCTGACCTATTTTGCAGTGACATAAATCACCTTCTGGGCTATTTAAATTTGTTCACAGAGTACTAGAGAAGACTAGGAACACTAGACTATGTACTAGCTTATAGAGGCTTAAACAGGTTAGGTGAAATTTGCTCTAGGTTTTAACTGTTCTGGTTGTTTAACACTCTAGAAATCCTCCTGACCAAGGCAAGGTCAAATAAAAGAACATAACACCTCTGTGGCAGACAGACCTTCAGCTTTGTTTGGTCAGAATGCTGAAGAGACTTTCCTAGACACCAACCAGACTACAGAACATGAATACCAAGGTTCCTATATGCTGTGATATATGATGTTTCCTTAGACTATCTGTTTTCCCCTGCTATTTCTTTAAAAAAAAAAAAAAAAAGTTATTAGCAGAAGACCAGTGTTTCCACAGATAAAAGATTACTATTTTGGCTCTTTTTTTCTTTGCAGGAGCAAAGTAATCTCAAAAAATTAATAATCAATTAACCAATTGACATCAACTTTAAAGTCTTGTTTATATGACTTTGCCTCTTTTAATGTTGAACTTTGAGGAAAGATCAAAGCAATGAATATTGGTAATCTCATGGGAAGCCTGTCTGAAGCAAACCAAACCTTTGCTCCTTTTTTGGTGTTCTCATTAAATTACATAAATATCCTTGCTATCAATGCAGTAAATTCTGTTGGTCATGTATAAAAAGGAACAGAATTCGGCTTATTACCTAAGAAATAATTATCCTGTCTAGCAGGAATTTTAAAAAGAGCAAAATTACTTTTGCTGCTTGTGTGTGCAGATAATATCCTTACAGAACAAAGAAATGGGTTTGCTAAGTAAAAATCTGTCAGGTTCATATAGGTTTTTTTCTCAGAAAAGAAATGCTCTTCAAAGAAAAAATCTTTTACACATCAGAATACACTGGTGTGAGCACTCTGCTGTACTTTCATTAATGCACACAAGATTTTCTAAAAGTTTCCTCTACAATCTTGTATGTCTCATAAAACCTTCAGTGATTTTAATTATGACTTATATCACACTGGACTATTTAGTTTATTCTAACGTGATGCGACCAACATGCCAATACTTGTCTTTTTTAAAGGCAAGTCATGCTGTGAGCTGGGAAGTACAAGAAAGAGAATGCCTGTCTCTCAGGGAAAGAGCTGTGCCACTGCCTACATCTAGATACGAAGAAGAGAAAGGAAAAATGTACTTTGCACTCAAAGCCAAAACCAGCTCTTGTGACATATTCAACATCCACAAAATGATCAGTAGGGATTTCTGGAGAAATCTTTAATTTGGCCAAGAAGAAGAGCCCTAAGCACGTCAGAGGCACAATCAACAGCCTTCCAAGCTTACAAGCACTGCTTGTTATTCTCTGGGTTCAGGTCTCCGCACAGTCTAGAACATACAGAGGATTGAAAAAGACTACTTAGGTCACTGGACAATGTCCCAGGCAATCCAACTGCAACAGATACTTATTCAACTGCTCTATGAACAGCCCCATACCTCAGCTTGAATGCTATTCCTGATTCCCTCTGGGCCTGAGACACAAGGAAAAAGGAATAAAGCTGTACATCTGGGACACCTTGAGAAGAAAGCAGGAGTGGTCATTTCCAAACACTCTTATAGCAGTAAGAATTGCAAGTAAATTGACCAAAAGATCCTAAGATGCTCCAAGAACTCCTAACACCAGAAACAACAGCAGTGCTTCTCACTGAGCACTCAGCCCAGGACCCACTTGACTGCCAGAGCTAAGAACAGAAGTCCTGTAATGGGAGGCTAAAGCATTGCAAGCACACAGAATCTCCTCTCTAATAAGCCTTTGGTACCAGCCCTACCAATAAATTGATACAAAAGAGCAGTGATCTCAAGCTTTAATTCTAACTCCACAGTCACTCTTATCTTGTTCTGGGATCCCCAGCTATAAACTTATCAACCTCCATCTTAAAACATTTTGAGTTTCTTATAACAATGTACTATTGTTGTCTACCTTTTCCCAGGGAAAGCTGGCCTTGGGGAATACAACATGAATGTGATGCTTTTTTTCTTTTTTTGAACAGCATGAACTTCTGTGTTAACCCTTACATCATTCTGCTAGATATTATACATCTGAAATAATACTGACCACTGCTGTTTTCTGTAGACCAGGCCGCACCTTGGAGCAATGGAAGTAGGGCTGATGTATTTGTAATGAGTGTGATCTGTAATCCTTTTGCAGAAAGGACAGCTGCTCCAGATAATCAGTTCATGCATAAAACACTGCTACAATTAAATTCATAAGTCCTAGATTAAATGCAGAACACACACAAGCATATTTTTTCAAGATATACTATGTACCCACCTAAGCCATTGTGACCCATGAGATGATGATGTTTAAGAGGGAGGATGTTCAGAACCAGTGACAGGATTAAAGAGATATTCTTTCCTCTTCCATTTTTAAATGAATTTGGGGAATTATATCTGCTCTGGATATTTGATAATCAATTTTATTAACAGTGAGAAATTTATATATGATTTTAATATCAAACATAAAATAATGATAGTATATTTATAAAGTAAATAAATAGAAATTATTTTCTTTTCAATAAATAACAAATACACATAATAATAGAAGTGCAAATTTTCTGCACTAAAATTACTTCACCATATTGTTAATGTGGTCGATGATATCTCTGAAAATAGGAGGAGTTAAACTGCTGAAAATGGAAAACACCAATATAATTGATTTGTAAGTAGAAAGAGAGATTATGTTGATGAGGCTCAGAATTAACAGGTAAACAAAGATGGAATTCTGTAACAGAAAAACGGAAGGGCCTATTCCAGGAAAACACTTGAAAGAGGACTCTGGTACCCATAAAGACAGTTGTATCAAGGCTGCTAACTCTGACCAGTGTCAGGTACAATGTAAACTGGGCCACAGCATACAAGGACCACTGATGTTTCACATTACAAGTTTGACATTAACTAAATTAATTTCAAATAATTTTCACTTCAGAAAATATTCTGGAGAATTTTTAAGTCTATCTATAAAATTATTTACAAGTTATTCTAAAAGTACTTCACTGATTATGAGGTCCATGTGCAGTAACCACTCTTTAGAGCCATGACTGGGTAGAGGGCTGGTGGATGAGGCAAGGAGAGCTAAAGGACACACAAGGCTTCAAATATTCAGTGTCCTTTACAACCTTCTACAGTCTGATCTGCCAAATTGCAACAACCAATGAACCACATGCTAAAGCTTCAGCTGCCTCACTGTAAGCTCCCAGCTCTCTTCTTACATCCTAACCCTCACAAACTCTGCAAGGTAAGCCTTCAATCCCACATCACTGAACCAGATTCAGAGGAATGCAGTGATCTATCACCCTTGTGTGCTGCCTGTTAAATGCTTGGCCAGAGCAAAGGGCACAAAGAAGATTTTAGTTTTACTTATGTTATGCTATGGAAGTTCCAGCTATTGCAAGGGACACTGTTTTCCATTTTAACGGACATAAACCTTACTGAAAAGCTTATTATGAATTCTTCCTTTTTAGCTGGTGACAAGACTAATGCTTTTGGGGGGGTTCCAAAAATGAAGATTACACCAATGGAGGAATCCATTTCCTTATTTTTCTATCCAAGTACAAGCCCTCTCTTCAGAGCTGTAACTAAGGAAGTATTCTTTGCCAAGAATGATGATACTATTGTTTCTGAAAGAGATGCATATGGACAAATCAGAATACAATTATTCAAGAGGTGTGGGAATCACAAAGGCAATTTCAGTTTCACTATTCCATTTTTTCTCTGTATTTCTGGCAATGCCTTAAAATTTTCTACAATCAGGAAAACAACAAGGCAATTGATACCTATGGAAAAAGAAGAACTCAGAGTACCACATACAAAAGGATTAATGGCTTTTAAGATGAACCCATGTTTTCTTAATATCAGAAATAAAGGGGTTTCATAAATTGTTTGTCCTGTTCTTTTGTCTTTGCCCATATTATTCACCATTTTGGTAGGCATCATGACAGAAATCATTCTTCCAGGTTATTTAATAGCTAGAGTGATCCAGTAGAAAGCATTGCTGCAACTCTGGGAGACAAACTGTACCCTATGCTCAACATCGAAGAAAAGAGAACAGGAAATCATGAGCAGAAGCAGGGATAGATAAAAAAAGAGCAGCAAATAATACAGATAATGAAACACAAACCAAATTATCTTTAATATCATGAAGGTACTTGAGAAAGAGAGAATTAAATATGTGGGGGCAAGAAAGGTTTTATTAGTAGCTATACTTTTTAAAAATTGTTTGAGATGCCTGATGGATATCGAGGAAGCAACAAACGTATCACCGAAAACCATTACATGACTGGATAGACAAGGTAGAGCTGTATTAAAGCTGAAAAGTGACCACCTTCATGAATGAAATAGGGATGAGACAGAAGTTTACTTAGGATGACAAAAGTTCTTTAGATGTTGCCAAAAAAAGTGATTAGTACCTGTCTCATCCCTTACCTGATTTTCTTTGCTTTTCTCAGCCACTCCTTAGTGTGCTGAATCAGCACTTTAGCACTAAAGCTCCTGAATAACCACTAAGAACTGCTGCTTTCCCACATACTAAATCCATGTTGTAAGAGCTGGCAAACTTCCAGAGCAGAAAGAAAAAAAAAAAAAAAAAAAAAAAAAAAAAACAAAAAAAAAAAAAAAGAGAGAGAGATTTTTACCAAACAGCTTGAAAATCTGGTGTAACCTCTCCATCGTTTCCTGTGGACTGCATGGTAAATAAGCTTGACGAAAATGTGACTGAGCTGGAGAAAACAGCATGAATTGCACTATGACACACATGTGCATGCAAGCACGCACTCCCCCACGCCCACTCACTCCTCCACCTAGGGCAGCACACATCCATTTATGGGAGGATTGGAAGTCAGGATGGTGAGTCTGTGTGAGCTCAGCAGGAACTTCACAGGAAAGGTTGATTTTTGAGGTGCAGTTGTCCCACCCTCTCACCCCTCATGAATGGTGCGTTTACCACCAGAGAAGTTTCTTCAGCATGCAACTCGGCCTGGCAGTTTTAAACTGAATTCTGTTCTGCCTATCTCATGTACTGTCACCAATGATAAACGTCAGAATTGAGAAAATTCTGTTGATAAAAAAAATGGAAAAAAGGTTAGATTCTTCTCTTCTAACATTATTTCTGCAAAGTGTTAAAGTAGAGATTCATAAAATATAATTTTGCCAAGAGCTTTTAGACATGAATTTGAGTATAAGCATATTTTGAACTTGCTGAGTAAAAAGCTGTGTATGGTCATCTTTTTAAACACAATTAGCCCTACAATATAAATATGGATTTTAGTCACTTTGTGTATGTGTATGTGTGTAATGACTGTGAAAAACACATTTTACTTCAACAGTCACAGCCTCTGATGTTTGATGTTTTCTGATGCATGAATTGGACAAAAAGACCTAGCCAGGTATAATTTTTCAGAACACTATCAGTGGGAGACAAATCCCATTTATCTTAAACTGATTCTGAATTTAATTCTCACTGGCTAATAGAAACATTACAAGCTTGGCTGGTTAGCTGCAAGGACTAAGAAACAAGAAGAAAGGCAAGATGGGATCTTTGTTCAAGCAGGCTTTTTAAGTCCTCTCCTAAGAAATAAATCAGGCCTGCCCAACTATTACTGTCTTTTGAGTTTTAGATTTTAAAGAAACATATTAAGAGATTAGGCTTTAACTGCTACATTTAAGGGCTTTTTATTTCTTTGATATTTCTAAATTCAAATTCAGAAAACATATGAATTTAGATTTTTTTTTGCAAGTGCCCAATAAAATACCCTTAATGACAGTGGAGGAAAAAGCATGAGAGAAGACTCCTTAAACTCCATCAAAAGCCTTTTTTCAACCACCAAAAATAAGATCTTGGTGAATTACCTGCACAATCTCAAGACAGAAACTTGCAGAAAAAAAAATACCTAGGGGCCTTGGGAATGTTTTTCCACACTCAAGATTGCATATAATTTCTGACACCCTTATAGCCAGCTATATAAGACCACCAGACAGACTCTGATCTGCTTGGAAGTACATAGGATATATGACTGATGGATTTTGGTAGATAATACATGTCATACAGATTTATGGTCATAAAATACATAGCTTGACGTTTCCTTATCCTTCAACCTATTTTTCGTACTCTTTTTTCTCCAAGTTTGGGGTCTGAAGGACTGCAAATTAGCTATGACCTAGCCCAAATTATATTAGAGTGGCAGGGGTTTTTTGGCACATAAAAGCACTTACATTAATAAAGCAAGGTTATCTTTTGACCATACCAATGAGGAGCTGTGACTGGCACTTTACAATCAAGAACAGATCCAAAGATTGTGCATCCTTTAAAGCTCACAATGTAACTTGTGCTCCCTAAATTTTTGTTTGCTACTTAAAAGCTGATAAAAGAAGCAAGGCTACATTTTGAAGAAATAAGCAAGGCTTCAGTTTCAAATGTAGACCTTTTATCCCTAATTTTGCTGCTTCCAGGCGAGGTTGGCTGGATATGCGCCTTCAGAAGAAAAACGCTGCAGTGAAGAGAAGGAGAAAACAAAATTGAGAACAAATAGGTGGAAAAAAGAAAATTAAATCCAAAATATAGTAAAAGAAAAGTGTTGCATTCCGAATACACTGGTATTACATAGTAATACACTGGTATTACATAGTTAAAGCTGACTTTCATTTCACATTTCAGGTAAGGTTGTAGTTCCTGCTCCCTGTGTAATGGTAGTTTCCCCACCAGCTAAGTATGTAACAGAATGATCATCTCAGTGGGATTTCTTGCCATTTCTGTATGCAACCTGAGGTGCAAAGCAATGATGTTCAGCCACCAGTGGTTTAAAATCAGATTATCGGGAGACCACGACTCCTGTCAATACTAGATCTTTACACGTGGATCAGCCAAGAACAATTTTATGGTCTTTTGAACCCTTTGGATGCTAATTTTTGCAAAGCTTGTTGAGTGCATAATTTCTTTGTCATTTAAAAAGCACAGAAATTTCTCTTTATTTCTATATATTGCTGTATTATAGTACTGGCATGAATTTTGTTCTGCAGCACCTGAGCCAGCTCTTTTCTGGAGTACCACAATAACCTACACAGACACTCTCATGTTCACACTTAGCCCCTGCCCCTTCCACTAACAAAGCCTATGGCAGCTATAGGATGGTGTCCCTCTGTGTGTGCAAAGCTTCACTTGCTTGTTCCATATTTCTTTGCTGGCAGTAGAAAATGAGGGATCATAAATCCCATTACCTGATGCTGAAAGAGCTCCTGCAGAAATCACAAGTTTTTTGCATGCTTCTTCTGCATTCCCAAACTTCTGCTTTCTGCTTTGCCTCTTCTATCCCAATTACTTTTTTCATTTCCTTCTGTAAATAAAGCATCTTCTTCCTGAATCCAAGACAGTCCTGCTGCTTGCCTTCAGCTCTGGCTCCTGGATCAAACAGACAGACTGAAAAACAAAGGCTAAACCCCTATTGACAAGACAAGGAGCAAGATCATTTGTTCAGTGATTCACACAAAAGCACAGACAGCAGCGGGCATGGGCTGGGGGTTTTAGCTCCAATAAAAGGTTCTGTAGGACTCTAAAGAATATGTTAATATGAGGTTTTTCCTCCAATGTCAGCCTTCGGTGGTTTTTGACAATCAAAACCAGATCCCTACAGAAGTCTTCCCACCAAATTTCAGTCTTCAGGTTATTTTTTATAATTCCCATATGAAAAGATTCTAAGAGTTTTCCTTTAACAGAGATGGAAAACAAGGCATTTATAATTTAATTTTTTAAAAATCAATTTTTGCACAACTATAAAAAACTTGCTTTAGGCAGGCACCCAGCAAGCTAAGATACAATCCAGTGGTCAGTTTAGTAAGATTTATAAACAATGAAAAACAACTGAGAATGGAGATTTACCACAGGATGTTTCAGACAACATATGCTGGATGCTTTCAATGGTTAAGAATATAAAAGGTCCAAAATGTGTTTTCTGCTTCAAAGAGAATTGGAGTCAATGCTTTAGGTAATGAGCAGACAGATTTTTTTGCATGAATTTGCACAAATTAGCTGAAATAAACATCTAAAATGTGACATTATTCCCAGAGCTTGCTTTTGCTTTTAATTAGTCTATCACTATCAGAATATTAAATATGATCTTGCTGATTAGGAACCAATTAGGGAATTTTCGGGTTTTATGCATTTCCAGCTAAAAAGTGAAATAAACCTGATTTTTAAATTAATGACATTTTTTTCCAAGAAGTTACTATGTATGAGCAAGAGAACTGTCAACACATGTTTCGTCCTTCTAGCTCACATAAAATCCAAAACTTGATTTGGACAGGAGACACATTCCATACCATATTGTTTGCTGGAATGATAAGAAGCTTTAGTGTTTTGCAACCAGATGAGAGCTTCAAATGATCTAGCTGGACTCCAACAGTATCTTAGGCCATTGAACTTCATCCACCAACATTCTAATCTCAAAAAATCAGTTAGTGACTTCTCAAGCTGAGTTGATCAGACACAGTATCTTGGTAAAGAGACTTAAAATACATTTATATTATTTAAAATATATTTACACAAGCTGTTTGAACCATAACACTTCGTTAATTTTAATTACACTGTTCCAGTGTCAAGCAATGTTGCTAGACTTCATAAGTCATCTTAATAGCCTTTATTTACAGAGTGTGCTACAAGCAACAAAGAATTTTGTTTGAGGTACACTATATCTGGCAGATTAATTGGTCTTTTGTCCTACAAATTGACTTGCAAATTTGGAATAAATTTGACCTGGAATACACCTCAAATTCTCATATATTTTCCCAGCACACTGCAAATTAAAATGAGAAGAGTACTTGTGTTTGCATTAGGTACAGTGAATGTCAACAAGTGCTGTCAACCAATGAATCTCAGAATTTAATTCTTGAAAGGGCAGGAGGAAGCAGCTTTATTTTGCTTCTCTACAAACACCTGGTTTAAAGATTTATTCAAATATGTAATGTTCTTTTAAAACCAAATCAAGATCACTTTTGCTCTGCTGGAACAATTTTGATGGTTAATTACATCATTATCCCAATATAGCCTCCCTGTAAGGCTTAGGTTTGCCAATTCCCTTTGCTTAACATGTTTTTATTGTTGGGAAACACTGGAAATCTAAAAGAGCCATAAATCATAAAGGAATTTGTAGGGGTGTATTGCACAGATCATAAAGGGAAAGAAACATGGTTAGTGAACTAACAACACAAATTACTTACATAAATTACTTTAATAAAACATATTGGCCTTTACTGAGAAACTTTACCAAATTTATTGTCAGCTACATGGGACATATTAGGCTTAAACACCAAAGAGAACTATTCACTTTTTATAACAACTGATATATAATTTTTTCTCATTACAATATATTACTTTTAAACAGAATCTCTTATCCTAAGTGTCAAAAAATGTATGCTACAGACATTACATAACAACATAGAAGACAGCAAATATATTCTCAATTGGCAAAGAAAGCACATTCTGTTTTTGCCACAAAATTAGAAACTTTCCAGGATGTTTGGTCTCTGCCCTGTTCTCGTGAGACCACATCTTTAAACACACAAGTCCTCGAGGCTGCTCTTTTGACACATGGCGCCAGTAGAGATAACACAGTGCCCTCTTTGAGCACACAGCTTTGTTGTGTCAGCCTTTAAGTAGGTCATGCCAAGGAGCGGTTGCTATTTTGAACAACAGATCACAGAAGAGAAACTTCATGACAGAGTCCCCGACAGGGATCTGGGAGCACACGTGTGGTTCAGCAGAGCTCTTTCACCAAGGGCTCCCACAGCTGGGATGGGACACCAGCAACCAGCTCTCCTATAAGCTCGCACAGAACCAACAGCTTCAGACTGGCCAGTTCCTGCTACAGAGTTCACACATGCCGACATTTTTTTTTCAACAGTTA
Source organism: Brachypodius melanocephalos (assembly GCA_013398615.1). NCBI lineage: Eukaryota > Metazoa > Chordata > Aves > Passeriformes > Pycnonotidae > Brachypodius > Brachypodius melanocephalos. The sequence continues at coordinate 9,575,842 of VZSR01001283.1, forward strand.
AAATGAGTAATTATCTACTCATGTGTCTGTGTTGCCCTTGTGGAGAGTCTGCTCTGTCAAACATTCAACGGGTAAGCAAGGCCAAGCACCTATTTTCTTGAGAATCATGTCATCATGAGGTTTCTTTTTTGACTGAGATGTTCTTACATCTGGCACCACATGTCAGTAAATGTGGCTAAAGATACATCCCCTTTGCTTCTGGATAACAAGAACTAGAATTTTCCTCAATACATTAGGGTAAAGGATGTCCAGCAGGTGAAACATACTTTTGTGATTAAAAATCACAAAGTTGTTTATTATGCAGCTAACATTTCTTTTTCCTTATGTACAAAAGTAGATTAATTGAAAAAGTAGTAAATAATTCACACTCCTTTAATAAAAGTAATAACCTTCCTTCTGTCACAGGAAATCTTTGAGAATCCAAATCCTGCAGCTGCATAAAAACACTCCTAGCCATAAACTTGTGAATAATCCCAGAAATAGGTGAGATAGAAGCATTAATACATCTTGCTGCTTGAGATATAATGTAATAATTTCTAAAATAGCAACCAACTAAAACAGGTTTTCTGACATGTAAAACCTAATAACAATTATGTTTAAAACATTTTATTGAAAACTGTAGACAGATATCTGTGTATATCTCATATGTTAGATATTGTGGACTAGCACTGCACCTTCTACAAAATGAGCCTGTATCTTGGCATTTCCAGACAACTGTTTCCACACGTGCTTATAGGTGTGGACATGTCGCTGTTGCTGCCCTGCATAAGACAGCACAGTCCTGCTGCATTTTTAATCACAGCGGAAAAACAAACTTGTTACAACATGAACTCAGTCTAAAAGACTTAGCTTACCTCATAAGATAAACTAGTCACAGAAATATTTTTTGCATTACTCTGTGAAAAGAACCTATAAATGCAACTAGATTATTATGTTATTCTTCTGTCATGTGAAGAGTTTTGAAGTGTCTGGCTTGCACACTATCCTAAGTAAAAACACATCACTGAATTCCCTAAACTGAGAAGTCTTAAAAATGGGGGATGCCTGATTTCAGATGGTCCTTGTTAAAATTCATAGTAGTTTCCCCCTTTTTTGTAATGAAAAATGAGTACTTCTAGGGGAAGCACACTGCTCTTCTGAGTCATTCTGGCCTACAAAAATATACTAACTTAAGAGAAAGGCTCCCTAAATTTTTTCTGGGTTTGTTTTAGTTTTTTGTTGTTTGTTTGTTTGTTTAAATTAACTTCTAGGCTATTTGAAAAAAATCCAGTAGAAATCATGAGTTCTGTCAGGAAACTAACTGAACTCAGCCAAGCTGTGAGTCTGTACTTTGCTCCAATCTGAAAGTTCATGCCTGGATATAAGAGGCACAGTTGTAAAACCGTGAGACTCTTGGGGCTTTCTATCGGAATGGTTTACCTGATGTTTTTGTCTAGATACAGTCCCTAAGTTTTGGCCAACTAGATTTAGAGCACCTGTAATAAATACATAAACAAAACTTGCAATAAATTAAGCTTAAAAAAATTGCTGTCCAGATTTTCTTTTTTTTCCCTCTTTATTTGGGATGAAGAGGTGGTGAAAGTTTCCATCCTGCGGGTGACACCAGGAGCTGTGGGCTGCGTGTGCTCTGATCCCACTCACTGAGTTCCATCTCTAGGATGCACACAGGCAATGAAGCACATGAGCACACTGGCATCTCCCTGGCATCTGTAAACACCTCACAGATGTGGATTTTCCCCCTTTTAGCTAGCAGAGGAAAAGAAGCGTAAAGAAACAAACTAAAAATCCTAAATATCCTAGGCTCCTATCTCAACCACCTGCTTTAAGCCTTTACTTCACACTTGGCTCCTCAGTTTTGTCACGCATACAGTGCTGTCCCCAGCTCTGCCATGCCCGGTGTCCTGCTGGTGACAGGGCCGTGTCGCGACACCTCTCCGACACAGCTGCCAGTGGAGCTGAGGTAGCAGCATGGATCGGTGCCTGACGCTCCTCACCAGGGTGGCCGGCAAGGCCTCATCCCTGCAGCCCTTGGCTGATAACCTGCCTGAGGGAGCTGGGGGTGTTTAACCTGGAGAAAAGGAGGCTCAGGGGTGATTTTATCGCCCTCTACAACGGCCTGAAAGGAGGTTGTTGCCAGGTGGGGGTTGGCCTCTTCTCCCAGGCAACCAGTGACAGGGCAAGAGGACTTAGCCTTAAGATGGCCCAAGAGAGATTCAGGTTGGACAGTAGAAAGAATTTCTTTATAGAAATGGTTATTAGACACTGGAATAGGCTGCTCAGGGATAGCCGTGGTGACTATCCCTGGATGTGTTTAAGGAAACACTGGATGTGACATTTAGTTGACATGATGATGTTTGGTCATACGTCATACTTGATGACCTTAAGCCTTTTCCAACCTAACTGATTCTGTGTGGATGATGCCAGATTGGCCAGGAACGTGGTGGAGTCACCATCCCTGGAGCCGTTTAACAAGCATCTGGATCTGGCGCCGGGTGATATGATTTAGTGCTTTAGGGGTCACAGGGGTAGTGCTTGGTTGACGGTTGGACTTGATGATCTTAAGGGTCTCTTCCAACCTTGATGATTCCATGATTCTGTAACTCTGTGATTCTTTACGACTCTACGGTTCCACGATTCCAGGTGCGGCGCAAAACAACCGTGGGCCGCGTGCGGTGCCACGGCACCCTCGCCCGCCTGAGGCAGCCCCGCCCCTGCCAGCGCCCCCGGCGGCCCCGCGGGCAGCGCCCCCTCCCGCCTGAGGGTGGTGCCGCGCCTGCGCATAGGGCGGGGCTGGGGGGCGGGCGCTGCGGCGGGTGACGTCACCCGCCCGCCCTACCGGCGGGGCGGGGCGGGAGTCGCGGCCGCAGCCGCCATGGCCGGTGCCATGTTGGGGAGGAAGTGAGAGCGGGAGGCGGCGGCCAGGAAGGAGCCCTTCCCTTTTCCCTTCTGCCGGGGCGGCCGCGGGTTTCCCGGCCACGGCGGCTTGCAAGACCCCCGGCGCGGGCGGTGCGGCGGCGGCAGCTGGCGGCGGCGGAGCTGAGCGCCCCGGAGGCGGCGGTGGCCTAAGATGGCGGACCCGGCGGAGTGTAACATCAAAGTGATGTGTCGCTTCAGGCCCCTCAACGAGTCCGAAGTGGCCCGAGGCGACAAGTACATCGCTAAGTTCCAAGGCGAAGACACTGTCGTCATCGCGGTGAGGGGCCGCCCCGGGCGGGAGAGGCGGGAAGCGCCGCCGGGGAGGGAGGGGGTGTCAGGGGTCGGCGGGGTCAGACGCCGCGGGGATGGGCGCGCTGTGGGGCGGGAGGGCTCGGGAGCGCCCGCGGGCGGGGACGCCTCGGGAAGGGGAGCGGCCTCCTTGGAGACCGAGGGAAAGGGGGAAGGGGGCAGGGACAGCTGCGGACGGGGTGGGCTGGTCCGTTTATGGGCACGGCGGGGCAAGGGGCGGGAGGCGGTGTGGGCAGAGGGGTGTGAGGCTGTGGAAACAGGGCGGTGGGGGCAGCTCTGGAGACCTTTGACAAAGACTCCAGCGAAAGGTCCAAGTGCCGAAGTGCGGAGTGAGGGCGAGTCCCGCACTGTGTCCGCCGGCCGGGCGCTCCCCGGGCCGTCCGGCCGTGCTATGTTAAATACACGCTCGAAATGCACGCGTGGGGACTGCCGCCCGGTAATTTCTGCGGAGAGTTTTGGGGAAGAAATGCGGAACGACAGTGCAGGGTCTACAGAATTAGTGCTCAAGATCTGTACATGGGTCTTCAGCTGACAACTGCTTTTTGTTGTTATTAAATCACAATAAACAGACCATTTGCCTTACTACATGTTCGTAAATGTATTTTAATTGAGGTGTCCTTGCATGTATAAGGCCTGTTAAAAACAATATTTATGTTGCAGGGGAAAAGATAATCCTTTCCTTCTTCAGTGGATCATATGTAGTGGAGCTGGAATATAAAAATAAAGTACAGTAGTTTATTGCCTGATTTGGTTGGTGTTGTACAAACACACTTTAGCCACAATGTTTGTTTTATTTTTGTTAACTTTTGTGTTTTCCTGTAAATATATTTCTTGAGAGACTGCAGATTCTTGCTGAAAGTAACTTAGATGCCAGTTATTGGTCTAAAAATTGGGGGGGGGGAGAGGTTGTGTTTTGTTTTTTGAGGCTACCAATAATAGCTGTTTTGCACAGTATCCGAAGTTGCAGGAGGCAATTTAATAAAATATTTTGAGAGGAGTTACTAAATACTAGTACTTTAGTCTCTTAATATTCAGCTGAACTTGTCAATAAAATATGGAATTCCATAAGTCTAGAGTGACAAGAACAATAGCATACTTATGAAATGAGGTAATTTGGGCTTATTTCAGCTGGCAAGTTGCTATCTTGGAGTACATCACTTCTTCCTGAGGTTGTACAGGTAAACTTAGAGTGAGGAACCAATCCTGGAAAGTGGAAAACTTTACTAGAGTGAATAATCTCCCTTTCATCAGTGAATACCCATTCATTATGACATTGCATAGTCTGTTTATAATCCACAGTTTAGAGTAGAAACCTTGATGTGTTCTAACTTAAAAAATACATTTTCTTTCAGTAGCCCTAGTATAAGTGAAAGCTTATATTTTTAAAATACTCTTTAAATGCACTTTAAAAATATTTAAAATGCAGATTGTGCTGAGGTGATTCTGTATCCGAGTAGAACAGTTTGATGGTGTGCTCCTGGCGGATCATGTGGGGCTTTCTGTTGAGGATTGATGTTTAGTGTTGTCAACTGTACTTTGGTGATTTCTGCTTGGTAAAAATAACCACAAATTTCCCAGTTGTCCTGGATCCAAAACTTGCCATATCTGACTTGGGGAAAAATGCCCTGAAAATTATTAAATTGGGTAGCAGTGACAGTATTTGTCTTGTTTCACAAAATTTGAATAAAGGGTTGATACTCTCTGATTTTGTCTTTGTAATGGTGGCTGTAGGACAAGATTATTATCCTCAAAATTATTACTTGAATCTCTAAAACTGTTGACAATAACTTGTGTTTGGTGGTTTTGTTTTAATAGCTTGACTGAGCTTTTACAAATTTAGGGATCCTCTACCCTGGGTCTTTAGCCAGGCACCACTTGTTTTTGTGTGTTGCAGAATTGCCCAAGGGAGGATAACAGAAGCAGCACTCCTGAAACAGTGTCTAAAAGGCTTCCTCCATGAGCTGTTTGGTTACTTCAGCCTTTGGTTTCTGTCCTTATTGGTGCCTGTCACGTGTGCTGCCTGTTGAGCAGTAATTGAGCCACTTTTGTTTTTTTTATAGCTGCTTTCCTCAGCTTCCTGAAGGACTTGCACCTCCTGTGGGCACCTGGCTCGATGCGTTAATAACGCTTGGGAGTTGCCTGTAATGGTCGATGGGAGGTGAAGACTGGGAGGCAGTGGAAGCACAGCTGATCCCAGACTGCAGCTTTGACTCCTCTGGAGGAGGGTGGGAAGTAGAAGCAGGGACTGTAACCAAACCCCTGTCATCTCTGAGCTAGCTGTCTTCTCTTCTTTTCCTAGCTCCCATGTAATTAATGTAATTGTTGTCTTTCTGGACAAGTGAGTCATTTTGATTCGTATTAGATAAAATCATAGTTTTAACTGTAGCTAGTGTGTAAAAGCAGTTTGAGGGGACATATGGTGTTGGTCTGCTTTAAAAAGCAGACGCTGAAATAAAGTATTTTCTTTCCACAGGATGAAACTTTTTAACTGGTAAAGAGCTTTTAATTTTTTAATTACAGGTGGCTTCTTTCCATCTTAATATTCTATTATTTTTTCCTAATGGCTTCTCCTGTTAGTTGAATATAAGGATTTTGTTAAAAGAGATGATGGGATGACTCTTTATATGACTTTTATGTTAAACATTAGAAATGTACCTATATGTGAAAATTGATAGCAATTAGCTTGTGGTTTTCAGGCTTTTGAGTAAGATAGAACAAGGAGGAAGAGCAGTTTGATATGGGATTATGTCCTTTGTTTTATCAAATATAAAATGACTTGCAACTGAGTAGCTTTATAGTTCTGCATAATGTATCTATCCATCTTCTTTAAAAATCTTTCTATACCTAGTCATCTTCATCTTAAAACTGCCCAAAAGATGCATTGCTGAATATGGTGACACTCAAGGGTTTGGAACTGAAGACTGAACCAAAACCAGCAGTGGTTGAAGTGGTGAGGCCTTGTGGGTGTGCAGAGAAATGGGCAGTATGACTCTGTTGTCCAGATGGTTTTTAGTAATGATCTTTGTCTATTCTTTTTTTGTATGGCTTTTAGGAAAGAATCATGGCTACTTGTCTGTATTTTCATATTTGTTTAAGTACTGTTTTTATTTAGTGTAAGATGTACCCCTGTGATCTTGGAAAGAGCTTGAGACATTTGGCTTTCTTCTTCCTTATCTTTAGAGCTAGTGTTGGATTGTAAATAAGACAGGCTACATTAGAAAGTTATAGAGTCAGGAAATGATTCAGCTACTGCTGCAGCTTTTAGTAGTAGGTTTTCCAAAAGAAAAATGCTGAAGGCTGTACGGGACTGTATAAATTCAAGGAATGAGATATATTCTTCCAGTGACTTTATTATTATTTGCTAATGCAAAAAAAAAAAAAAAAAAGGCATTGTTGAATTAGAGATGCAAAAAAAGGCATCAGGCCTACGGTGGAACTTTAAATATGAGTCAGGAATTGCAGTCTGTTGCTGAAATACTACTATTCTTCCAGTGTTACTCTCTATTTCTTTTCTTACTTTATTCCATTAGTTGAGTAATGAAGATGCTTTTCAGGTGACAGTGGTGTGATGATTAAACAGAAGGGAAATATTCTGTTTTATAGGAATCTGTAAAGGGAGAGCATTACTCCAGGCTGCAGTGCCACTTGCCTGGAAACACCTCGCTCATATTTGCTGCAGTTTTGTTCTGAAATTCAGTGACCATTTTTATAAACAGCAGTGCTTGCTTTTCTCTTTAGAAGAACCTTTCTACTAAAGTTTGGCTGAAACATTTATTCAAAGAATATTCTGTTTCCATTCTGGAAATTGAGTTTCTAGTCACAGTGTTTTAAATCACATGTTTTAGGCATTCTATAGCAATAAATAACTGTTGTAAAAGTTAATGCTTCAGTTGCAGTATTTGCACAAAAATAAGAAAAAGAGGATAAAAGGAGCTGAGATTCACTTGACTGTTCTGTATCAGCTGCACTTTTGTGTGCGTGGGGCTAAGACAAGAAGGAAATCTTCTTACTTTATCCTAAAGTTAAATTTGTAGCTGTGGCTTTTCACCCATTGGCAGTGTTGGACTTGATTAGGTGTGTCAAAACAGCAATACCTTAGCTTAGTAATAGGAAGAAGTGAGTCAGGTATCTGACATCATACTTTCCAGAAATTATTTCATTTTGAATTATTCTTTGAACATATTTTGTGTTGATGAGAAGAACATTCTTTACTATAGATGCAGATCTTAAAGGCAAAGTAAACCCGTTATGTACTACTTTAACATTTCACTAAGAATAGGCTAAGCATGGGTAGATATTGTAGCACTGTTTGAACTGTCCATTCTAGAAAAAGAATTCTAAAGAGCTTCTGGATGAGTTGTGGTAGAAAAACATGCTACTGATTTTTCAAGTGAATTTTCACTGCTGACTGCTTCAGATATCACTGCATAAAAAGTAAGGTGAGCTCAGATATCTTATGAATAATCAATTCTGTACTTTATGGAAAGTTGCAATAGTAATAGTAAGGGTTTTTTAAAATTACATCTATGGAGATAACCTTAAGTATTTCTTGGACTTTTGATGTAAGTTTTCAGTGTAGCTGTGATTGCCCATTTTTCTGTAGACTTCATTGGACATATTGATAAAAAAAACTTTTCCACAGAAACTCACATGTTGTCCAAATTTTGTATAATTTAGGTTGGCTGAGCATCCTTTTATATAATGGGTCTTTAAGTTAGCCATGGAACTGTAGCTCAATGTCATCCCTTTATTAAGATTCAGTTTAACTACTGCTAAATCATGTTGGCAGCTGTACCTTTCTGAAGGCTGTGAGAGCACATGGAAAGTGTTGCTGTGAAACCACATCCCTTCAAGTGCAAGGCAACTGTGAGAGCTGAAGTTGTCTTGTGGTTGACTACAGACAAAAGAAATGCTAGGCAAGGAACTAAAAGATCCTGAGAGGAAGTCAGAAGTTCTGCTTGTTTGCTTGATATTTCATGTCTTGCTTACGAGGCCATGTGTATCAAATTTTTAATAGCATTTGAGCACCAGTTTCTGAAAATTTCTGGTGTGTGTCAAAGCAGCCTCATACTGTGTTAGTGACACTGCTACTACCCCTGTTAGGGACAGCATGCCGTGATGCTGCTTGGGCCTTTGTGTCTTCTGTTCATGTTTAGATCTTATTGTTTACTACTTGGGGAAGAAAAGGCATCTGGTGCAGAAAAAATGTCTGACACTTTAATCTTTCTTGATTAATCTCTTAAAGGTAATGAGGAGACTTTCTAGGGCATGGTAATCTATGTAATACTGTTTTAGCTTTATTTACTGCAGAAAGTAGACTGTAAAGAGAAGTGATAAGACATAGCATTGTAGATGTCAAAGATGTGAAACCATGGTGAGTGGGAGTAATTTGCATTCTTAAAACATAATTATCCTGGAACCTGCTTGTCTAAACCTACTTGATTAGATACTGATTCAGTGATGATGGAGCAGGGACATGCCACTAATACGGATTTTCATAGGTGTGATAAGAAAAACGAGGACATGTAAGCAATTATCCCACTTTCCATCTGCAAAGGATGAAGAAGTGACAAGTGACAACACCATGTGAGGATTCTCTTGGCCAAAATTAAGTTTCGTATATTGGTAGCAGTTGAGGGAAATTGAAATTGGTCATGTGCTTAGCAGCTTTCACTGCTGATTCATTGCTTGATAAACAAGATCAATTAAAGGCAGTACTGCCCAAGTGAAGGCCTTGCAGTTTAATTTTCTGCTCCATAGTGGAATTATTTCAGTGCATATTAATATACACTTGAGCACGAAACAGAGCTGATTAATGTTTTGCGATGTAGCTGACTTGCAATATGTAGTGTAGCTGATTTATATCTGTGAAATTTGAGGCTTTTTGAAACTACAGCTGCTGGTGAGAAAGATGGTGTCATCTTTTCTACAGAATCTTCCTTTTTGTGTATTGTGTTCTCAGTCTTCATTTTCTTACCTCAGGGTTACTTGCTAGTTGTCTCCCTCCTGGTGTATCTAATGGCCTCAATTCTACCTGCAGAACATAGGGATTTGAGGTGTCTTTGAAGCTGAAATGAGTAATGGAGAAGGGTGGTGTTTTCCCTGCTGTGTTCTGACAAACTTCAGCCCCTTAGGGACAGTTTCTGCCTACTGAGTCTTGTGGTTTCTTGAAGATATTTATACAGTGAACACTGTAATTATTTTTCCAAGAGGGCGCTCATCCACCTGATTTCAAGGCCTCAGATAAATGTGTTTAGTCTAAAAAGGCTTTGTTTGTTATGGTGCTAGATATTATTAAAAGACAAACTGAAAGTCAAGCCAGGGAAGGGAAATGTGGGTGGGTAAAAGATGGAAGCCATACATGTTTCTTTCCCAGAGAGGCAATTCCAGAATATACTTTTGGGAGGATGATAATTAAATTTAGGCAGAATGGAACACTTAACAATGTTAACTGACCTGGGTTCTTTGTGAACTTCACCCATCTGCTTGGCTACCTACAAAATTAAGCTCTGAAAGTGCTACAAAAATTTGAGCTTTGTAAGATGAGCATAATCATTTATATCCTAGTGGATTGTCAGCTGCTTAGAGCTGTTTTGAACATCTCTTCTCTAAAACAGAACAATATCCAGCATTCCTCTCAAAGCTGTCACATCTTCCTCATGCAGTCTTTTCCAAAATGAGTCTTGTGAAAGGTTTCCTTTCCAGTGTCACCTTTTCTTCTTCTTGTGGAGCTTTATTATAAGGATATCTTATATGGCACAATAGTTTGTGTTGAATTTGTTTGATTTTTTCAGTAAGTACTACCAAGATAGATAACTCTGTGTCGTAGGGTTGTATTGTTTTTAATAATTCAAGTTTACCAGAGTAAGCCTCCTACCAGGGTAGATGAGAATAAGGGGTTCTCAGATGTACAGACCAGGCATTGGCTTACCTTGTAAATCAAGTAACTTGTGGTCATGTGGCAGAGTAGTTTTGCAGAACTATGTAGATAACACTTTGAAACGAAATATATTTAATTCAAGGCCTTCGTCCTAAGCAAGCGTGTGAAGATTTAGAGAGCACTATGTAAGCTGATTTCCTTGCTACAGTCTTCAAGTGCTTAAAATAGAAGATTGGGCTGAGACAGTGTAAAATACTTCTAAACTATTAACAAACACCTTCCAGTTCCACTTCCAGCATTTTTGATAACTCTTCTGTTTTGTTTTTTCTTTTTTTTACAGTCCAAGCCATATATATTTGACCGTGTATTCCAGTCAAACACATCACAAGAACAAGTATACAATGACTGTGCTAAAAAGATTGTCAAAGGTAAGGTGTAAGAGCAAATTTACCATTAAAAAGTCTCATATTCCTGTGGATTTCAGTGTTGAAAACTAATACTTTTATTGCTGCCTTTTATCTTTGGAATGTTTAGTAAGTGCCAACATAGATTGTAGCACCATACAGTCATCCTGTAGTTGAGCTAATAAATTCTGTCAGTGCTTAACCTGCTGTTTCAGTTGATTGCAACATTTGGTAACATATACCTGTTATATTTTAGGGGTTTTTTTACAGTTCTCTGCAATGATAATTTAAAACAGTTTGTCAGAAATTAAGCATAATAACTGTTACTAAAAAGTTTGAGGAGTGTCATCTGCCCTCCCATGTCCCTCCAAATTTACTGGTGAAAAACATCGTACAGAAGTTTGTTTGGAGGAATGCAAGAGGAAATGAGAATTGTGAAATATGAGTTATTGCTGTGCATGCCAGGGTGTACAGTTTCTCCAAAACTGAATTCATATTTGGCCTAGTAACTTCAGAAAATCAAGTCTTGTCACAAAGAAGGATATGCCACAGTAAGTTTTTGTAGTAAGCAATTAGCTATTTCCCTGAAAATTAAATTGATTCATTTTGATGGCACCAATAATTCTAATTGACCCAACTTTCAAAACAGCTTTACAAAACCTTGTCAGAAATCCCTGAAATGCCAGCTATTAGTGACAACAGAATATTGGATAAACATACTGTGGTTTTCATCCTTAGAAAAGTAAATTGCTGTGCCAAATTCATGCTGCTGGAAGTATTTAACCCTTTAATGAGTTAAATAATAATCAGGCTCAGGTCAGAAGTTTGCTTCTTGAAATCTGAATTTAGCTAAGAACTATAATGTTGCCCCTTTTCTCCATGTGAAACTCTGAGCTCTGTGTGGCATTTCTCAACTGCTGCAGCACATGGCAAATGAGCTCTAGTGGTGAGACAAAGGGATTTGAAAGTATGATGGAGTGACAAAGACCTCTCCATTTAGAATATCTCCTCGTGCTTGTTTTTGGAAAATGAAAGTTTACTTGCAGGATGTGATTCTACAGTAACTTACATGTAAATAAGCCAACACACTAGCCCCTCATCCCTCAATTTAAAACTTTGTTTAGTTCATTCATAATTTGAAATAGACGCTTATGGCCTAAGGGTAAGATGCTTGACGCTAGGGCATTGCCCATTCTCATCACAGTTGGACAATTTCCTGAAGGCAGAAAGTATGGTGGTGTTCTCATGTTTGGTTTCTTCTGAGATAGCAAAGACCTTCTGTTCAGCCTGGCAATTGTATTGATTTCCTTTTTGTTCCTAACTGTGAAGTCCTGATTTTTCTGGTTGAATAAACAGGTGCTTCTAGTCAGCCATCTTCTGAGACACAGTCGGTGATGGCAAAATGCGCTAAAAGATATAGGGAGGAACACCTTCCCTCCCCCTAACTCTAGGACAAGGTTCCCAAACACTGAGTGATTTAACTTGCAGAACATTTTAGGACCTGCCTGCTTGCATGAAGGAAATGAATGCTAATTAAAATACTCTTTCCCTGTAGATGTACTTGAGGGATACAATGGTACAATATTTGCTTATGGGCAAACATCATCTGGAAAGACACACACTATGGAAGTAAGAAATGTTAAAATAATTTTCTCTCACTGTCATGTCTTTTCATCACAGTAGTCTTTGCTTTTTAGAAATAAGATGTCTGCTTGTTTTCTTCTTGCAACATTTTGATACTGCATTATTATTTTAGGACTGAGAATAGCATTTAGTGTGGGTTTTTTTCATCCTCAGCAGGATGAGAAACACAAGAATATTGATAGCATTTTCATTTGTAGTAGTTTGGGAGAGTTCTGAGGCTATTCTTTTCACTTTTGGGGAATTTTGAGGTTAAATGGATAGTTCACTTTACTTCATAGAGTAGGTGAATCATACCTGTCAGTATTTCATCTGTCAACCTGAACCAGATGTTTTGTGTTTGAATACTGTTCGTAATGCTGGATTGAGTATGAATTTTTTGTTATATCTTTTTCTGTTAAGGGGAAGCTTCATGACCCAGATGGAATGGGCATTATTCCAAGAATAGTGCAAGATATTTTTAATTATATTTACTCCATGGATGAGAATCTTGAGTTTCATATTAAGGTAAAACTTTCCTTCGTTTTTACTTTAATCTGTACTAAAACTTGAAGGTAGTCTGTGGGTAAATGGATATTCTGTATCAGTTTCAAATGCCTGTAACTTGGAAACTTGAGTTATTATTTATGTAACTATTTTTTCCTAAAGAATAATTACATTAACGCTTTAATTTTGTTCCGTTGAACATTGATGGAAACTCTGCTAATAACCTGTGGCAGTGCTGATAGTCACTGAAACTTCTGATCAAAACAGTTTCTTCTTAAAGGTGTATTTTAGTTCAGCCTTAAGAACTTGAGCTGGATGTAGTGTTATATGGGAGGTCACAGTAATCATGCTGAATCCTTGTGATCAAGAAGCAAAGCATTTTTGCCTTCTGATGTATCTCTTTTTCTCTTCTTTCTTCTAGGTGTCATATTTTGAAATATATTTGGATAAAATAAGGGACCTTTTGGATGGTAAGACTTCTATTTGTATTGAACATATAAAACAAATTATTCTGGAGGGACATATTAAAAAAACCCCTTATGTTACTTAGGTATTCATTATGCTAATAACCTTTGCGTGATAAAAGTACATCATAATAGGAAGGCATGGAGCTCATCTATATGATATTACTAAAGCTGCAGTGGTGATGCTTTCTTTTATGTTAAGTTTTTGTCAAGTGTTGCTGAGAGGTAACATTTATGACTCGGATGTGCATGGTACGCAGTGCTTTCATTCAGTTTTGCCTTAGCTTTGGAATGTTTTCTCTTCCAGTTTCAAAGACCAATCTTTCTGTTCATGAGGACAAAAATAGAGTTCCCTATGTAAAGGTGAGCATCAGTCGGATGTATTTTCATCTTGCATTCCTCTAGTGTGCACCACTTACTTGTGCCTTGTTGATGTGGCATTATTTTTCACAACCCTCCTTTTTTTTTCCACAGGGTTGCACAGAGCGTTTTGTATGTAGTCCAGAAGAAGTTATGGATACTATAGATGAAGGAAAATCAAATCGTCACGTAGCAGTTACAAGTAGGTATCATTTTCGGTTTCCTCTTAGTGATTTATCTGTTTGCTTCTGGTATATCTTAAAGTAAGGAAGGCACAAATAGTGAGCTAAATCCTTCAGGTTTTTGAAAGGGTCTGGCACAAGCAATTTCAGTATATCTTTCAGAAACAAGTCTTTGGGTTCATTTCTGATTAGCTCATGTTGCTTAGACTGGGATTGAAAGGAGAAAGTAAAGTACTATTGAGGAACTATGCATCACTGGAGAAAAAGGTGCAGTTCTGCTTTAGGAATAGTGCAAAATCCCAGTTTGTGGAATTTGTTTCAATTAACTTAGAAATCTGTAAGTGTGGTTTGTCCACAGTTTGATCATTCTGTTGCATATTCTGAGAGCAGCTGATCAGAATTCAGGACTGCTGCAGATTTAAGCAGCATCCCAAGAGTTTTGGCTGTAGCACGCAACTGAGCCATATCATAGGTCTCCAAATTCCCACAAGAGCCAAGATTTGGAAATGACAGAGGGGTTAGAGAAGACAAGAGAAGATGTAGGTGCATACAAAGTAAGACTTGAATTCTTAGCAACTGAAGTGATTGTCGGAAGTGTCAGAGCCAATCTGAGGATGTTTCACAATCTTGCTGTGTTTAGTTCTTTATTCAGGAAGAGCGATTATACAGTCCTTAAGAAAATATAAGCATTTTATTCTAATTTCTTTGGTTAAGGACCAAAAATAAAAATATGATGTTCCTTTTAAGGAATGTTTCAGTCTTGCAATTTTGCTTCATTGCTGCTAAGTAAGAAGGCTCAAGTTGAGGACTGAACTAAGGAAATTTGGATAGAATATTACTTTGTGTTCTTTGCTTCTTTAACATCAATAAGTTGATACTTTCAGAACTATGAGAGATTTCTCATTAGAAGGAAGAAGAAATGGACAGATGTTTTCATTCAGATTGCAGTCTGGTTAAATTTTATTACTGAATTAAAATAATACTTTAAATTCAACAAGTGTTGTTTTCTCTTAATGTTTCACAGCAGAGGGGGCAGTACAAGACAAGGCATGAAGGGCTGTGGCCAGTTAAAATTTTTACAGAAGGATAAAAAGGGGTACAAACCTACAAAAAACTCTGCTATCAAGACCTAAATATACTTTCTGTTCTAATAAAGTAAATTAACGTGTTAAAATCCATGCTGGCAAACCTGATGAGTGAACTCTATGTGATATTAATAGGAGCTCAAGGGAAAACTGCATCTTTCTTACCCAATTAGATGATACCGTTGGTTTTGCTGCCTCTAGGTCTGCTGTCATTGAGAGATTACACTGTACAGCTTCATTAGATTTGGATCTCTCACTGCACTGTGGGAAGGTGTTTAAGTGAGATTGGTTGTACAAATCTTTCTGACAACATGTTGGTTTTGAATTATAGATATGAATGAACACAGCTCCCGAAGTCATAGTATTTTTCTTATTAATGTAAAACAAGAGAATACTCAAACAGAACAGAAACTAAGTGGAAAACTTTACCTTGTGGACTTGGCAGGTAGTGAGAAGGTAATTATAAGTTTCTTTTTCTGCTCTGAAACTGTGTTTTTTCTTTACAGTCAAGTATTTTTACATTAGTGTAATACTGATGGTTCCGTTGTCATCTCTGAGGTGTGTTAATTTTGACTTTGAAACATGGTTTCTGAATCCTAAGCTGGCTTGGCTGTTAGATACTATCACTTTAAGCTGATCTGTATTTCTGCAAGTGAGGGTTTGTAAATCTGGACTAGGGTGGGGTAAGAGGGTAGAGTTCAGTTTCAGTATCTGAGAGTCCAAAAATAAAAGCATTACGGATGTGTGGGTTAGCCAGGTACAGGAATAAAGTTTCACGGTTGTGGAATATCTGGGTTTTCTTATGTACTGATACCAAGTTTCTTAATTTGAAATTCTGATTAACATTGGTTGACAGCTTGCTTTCCTATATCAGTAGCTTAAAACAGCGAAGGAAATACATACTGTAATTAGTCTTCTAAGAGCTGCATTTCTGACATTCTTTTCATCTTTGCATCTGGGTTTATTCCTGTCTTTGCCTCCAGTTTTTTCAGTCATTTCTGCTTGCTGTTGTTTTTCCTTACATCATTGTTCTGTGACCTTATTGTTGTCTCTGATCCTGTGTTTATTCTGAAATGTTTCTTTAGTCAGTCTTTTCTTCTTTTAAAGAAAAGGGCTGGGTTGAAGGTTTCCTCTCTCTGTAGTTCATTTCAGTGTTTGTCTCAAACTTTACTTTGGTGCGTTTCCCCAGTCCCTTTGAAATACATGGCGTTTTCTAATGCCTTGTGTCGATTTAAACACAGGAAAGTAGAATTGTTTAATTGTAGTCATGGTCACAGCTTGGTGGAAACAGTAAAGAGAGGGTTATAGAACTGTAAGTCAAATTGAGCCCGTGAGGCAAAAGAAGTAATGTAAATAGAATGGTATAAGGTTAGATTTTTCCGTATTTCTGCTGATGCCTACTTAAGTTCCTAGAGCACTCATGTAGGTCAGATTCAGCCTCTAAAATCTCTTCTCCCACATATCTTCTTGTGAAGATTTTCTGCTATGTTTTCCAGGGGTAGTAGTGGTATGTGGTTTGGATTTTATGGTTTGTTTGGTTAGGGTTTTTAAAGGGGAGAGGTAGTTTGGTTTTAAGGATGATCTCTGTACAAGCTATTAATAATGCTTATTTATTTTTAAGGAATTCGATATTTTTTACAGACTTCAAAAAACTTTTGAAGTTGTTAATTTGGCAGAAGTTATTAACTGTACATTTATCTGCTACAAAAAGGTGTACTTTGCAGGGAGAATCTTCAGTTAAAAACATGAGAAATGTCTTCTGACACTGAGTTTTGAATGAGAAATTGATAATGAATCGGGGAAGGAGTCTGAGAAAGAGTTTGCTTATGTGTACCTTGTAAAGTTAGGGGGACTAACTTACAAGTGGGGAAATTACGTAAGTTCTCTTAAATGTTGAAGGTATTTTTTGAAGATGCATTTAGTAACATCCTGAAATATTGTATAGGTTAGTAAAACTGGAGCAGAAGGTGCTGTGTTGGATGAGGCCAAGAACATCAACAAGTCTTTGTCTGCTCTTGGAAATGTCATCTCAGCACTGGCTGAAAGCAGTGTAAGTGTTCTCTTTAGTCTTTTTATACTTAAAGGTTAAAAGTTTGCATCTCTGAACATGTTATACAGAAATTCTTACCAATCTCAGTGATATAAGCCAGTGCATTGCAGGTGGCCATTACTCTTGTACTGCATCGACAGTAAAGATTAATAAGGTGTATATTTAATGCTGAGGGACCCAAGCATCGTACTGAAAGTTTCCTTGTGCTCTAAAGGTTACCAAACATAGAAATACAATTTTGTCATCCCATGCATCTTCAGTCTTATGATTTATGAATTAAAGTAGAATTTAATGTCTTTATGATAAGGTCATACCTAGCTAAAGTGTAGTTCATATATCAACCAATTAAATGTCCGAAATCCTGTGACTGATCATCTAACCTTTTTCTTGGTAGACATATGTTCCATATCGTGATAGCAAAATGACCAGAATCCTTCAAGATTCACTAGGGGGTAATTGCAGAACCACTATTGTTATTTGCTGTTCTCCATCTTCTTACAATGAATCTGAAACTAAATCTACTCTTCTGTTTGGCCAAAGGTGAGTAAAGTACTCAACAGGAATAAATGCAGAATGAGAAATAAGTAAGTTGCTCTATTACGATTCCCGAACCAAATTAATTAGAACGTTTACTTCCTTTCTGTAATTCTTCAGTGTATATAAGTGTTGTGATCTATATTATATCATAATATAGATCCTTATAAAAAATTGAAAGTCCTTAAACCAGCCAGGATCAAGAAGACTGTATTTTCAGGAGAAGCATATAATTTGGTTTAAAATGTGATTTAAATGTGTAATCTTGGAGGGCTATAAGTACTTCCCTGTCCCCTGCACTCCCTAAAGTCGAGCACAGTAGGAAGGAACTCTCCCCTGCTAAGAATCCTTTATTTGCCAGGAGAGCCTGTCCTCTGGTCTGTATCTAACAGTCCAGTAAACTTTGGAATGATACTTGTAAATTCCTGCGTTATTTGTAACTGAATTTATACCTACTGATTTCCAGTTAGGTACTTAGTTAGGTAGCTTTTCTTTACCATTCTATTATTGTGGCTGCTTTGTTATACTTCAGTTCCTGACCACTAGATTGAATCACACCATTTAGTGGAGCACATTACAAAAACAGTCATTGTTTTGCTACTCCATCTGGTCTTTGATGTTAGTGTACTTCGTCCACTTCAGTTCAACAAGATAGTTTCCTACTTTTCTGAGAAATTTTGTATTATGAAAAGTTGACCAGATTAGAAATCTGTCTGGCAGAGTATGAATTGTTAGTGAGCATGGAGTAATGACTGCATTCTGCAACAGTGCAGGTTTTTTGTTTCCTTTTAGAAGGAAAATCTTTTGCTTTTTTATTTAGTGAACAAGCTACTGGAAAGCATCTTCCAGCTGCAGCTATGTAGTTTCACTGCCTTGATGTCTTCCGGAGTTAACAGAGTACATTCCTTTCTCAGCCACCACAGTTAGTCCAGTATAATATTTCAGCTTTCTAGGGATGTCAAATTTATGCTGAAGCCCTCAGCTGTAGTAACTGAAGCCTATGTAATAGCCATGTAATATAGTAGAGAATCATGTTTCTTCTAGTAGTAATGTCTCCCTAAGATTTTGCAGAAGGGTAGTTATAGGAGTCAATGCAGGGCAAGGCAGATGTTTAACTGCCATTAAGCTTTTTTCCTCTTCTGAATTTTGGAGTGGGATATTCAGTAATAGAACACCAGGCAGGAAAACTACTAAGATAAGTGAGGTATGGCACTATAGTGAAAACCATACATCTTACTTCGTGAATACATTATCAGTGCCTGTCTCCAAACCTAATTTAATCGAATTCCACCTGAATGCAGAGACTCACATCTGCTGTTTTATCTGTAACACCTTTTTGGTTAGTGGAGATCTAGTAACTAGACTTTTTGGTTGAAATGAGCTGTTTCTTCGGTAAGCCAGATGGTTTGCGTGCCAGAAATGTTATCCTCTCCATTGGACAGTGTTTGCTAGGTGTAGAATACTGTCCTTTGTTCAAAACTGTGCACAACTTCCCTGACCTCAGTTCTTTCAGATGAAGGTATGCAGCTTATTTTTTCCAACTCAATCAGTTTGAGATATCTGGAGCTTTCCAAAAGTTGTGTTGCTCTGTCCTTTGACAGTTGTATTGGTCCAGCTAAAAGATTAGTAACTTGTCAGGGAATAGAAATAAGATTTTGGGAGAGATGGGAATGTTTATGCTTTCACTAGTGATATGTGAATGTATTATTTAGTAACCTTTAGTACCTTTCTTTAAAAATGAAGTTTCAGAGCCTTTTGCTTTCTTTATGTAGAGCAAAGACCATTAAGAACACAGTCTGTGTCAATGTGGAGCTCACTGCAGAACAATGGAAGAAAAAGTATGAGAAGGAAAAAGAGAAAAACAAGACCCTGCGTAACACCATACAATGGCTGGAAAATGAGCTCAACAGATGGAGGAATGGTGAGAAGCAGTTATGTTATTATTCTGCAAACTTTAGGCAAGACAACACACACTGAGTTTTCAGGCTACCAGAAATAGCTAAGAGCACTATGCAAGGCAGCAATAAAGATATTAAAGCTATAATATTATAAGTCAACTTTGGAACATGATATTTTCCACTTTATTGTAATTGAAATAACTTCTAATAATCATTATGACAAAAATGTCTGAAAGTGTGTTCCTATTAGATTGTTCAGCACTTGGTTTTCTCGCAGGACTAGAGTTACATTGTAAAAAATTATTTTAGGGGACAAAAAACTGATATTTGTAAGTGCAGAAATTAAGTAAATGTTTCCTATGCTTTGGTTTTCTGATTCAAAACAATATCACAAGATCTTGCCCTCATTTAAAACTCAAACATGTGAACAGGCAAAAAACCCACCCAAATCCCAAAGTTACCTGTTAATTTTTCCTGAATGATTAACTTCTTATCAGTTCAAGCTGCTGGCAAAATGCAAGTTAATAGTGAAGCCATAAATTCAGGAAAAGAGAACATAGGTCATACAGATATATTCTGGAATTTGGCAGCTGTAGAAGATGATTTTGCAATCTTGTAGACAGCTGTACCACATCCTGATACAAATCTAAAAAAATGGAATTGCTGAAATAGGTTTGGTAGGATGTGGGGGTTTTTTATTGTTTTATAGAGCTGGTATGAGGCCACACCTGAAATGTCAATATTCTGACAGAGCTATACTTCGCATGAGATAATCGAGTATTGGAAAGAGCCTGTACCTCCCAAGGCCTGCATAAAATATTTTGAATAAAGCACTGAGGAATTTAGTTTAATTTACCAGAGAAGTGTCTTCTTCTCTGTGAAGTTAAAGTGTTCTCATGAGAAAAAGCTTTATGAACAGAAAAAGGATAAAAGTGTAACTGAAAATATTTTAAATTAGAAGCAAGGCAATGTAAAAGTAAATATGGCTACCTAGTAAAACAGTGACAAGGGAAAGAGAGGATTTTCTGTCTTCTGGAAAGTTAGGTGACTTTCTAGAAGATAAGGTTTGATGTGTAAATTGGAGCTCATAGCAGAATAACTGGGTGAAGTACAATGTTTTGTGGTAAGCAGGAAATAGTTTAATAGTTTGGATGATCTAGTGGTCTTTCTTTTCTTCTTCTTTTTTTTTTTTTCCTTTTCCCAAGTAATCAGCTGAACTCAATTGCCTGTTAACTGTATAATGCTGTTACTAGGAAATAAGTAATACTTCTCAAGGGTAATTTTGTGGGAAATGTGTCATGGCTAACTATACTAAAATTAAGTGTACTTTTAAGGAGAGACTGTACCAGTTGATGAACAGTTTGACAAGGAGAAGGCCAACTTAGAAGCTTTTGCAGTGGACAAGGATATTACTGTTATTAATGATAAACCAGCTACCACAATTGGAGTAACTGGCAATTTCACTGATGCTGAGAGAAGGAAATGTGAGGAAGAAATTGCCAAACTTTACAAACAACTGGATGACAAGGTATGCCATTCTTACTTTAGTGTAAGATCTCTTGAAAATGTGTCTTGAAGTACATTATTGTGTAATATGTCTTCAGCATTCTCATGAGGAGAAGCCAAGGGGCAGGTACAAATCTTTTCAGTCTTGTGAAGTTGTGTCATGGAAGGTCTAGGCTGAATATTAGGAAAAGGTTCTTCACCCAGAGGGAGGTTGGGCACTGGAACAGCTCTCCAGGGAGGTGGTCACAGCAGCAAACCTGACAGAGTTCCAAAAGCTTTTGCACAATGCTCTTGGGCACAGGATGTGACTCTTGGGGTGTCCTGCACAGGGCTGAGAGTTGGACTTGATGATCCTGATGGGTCCGTTCCAGCTCAGCTTATTCTATGATTCTCTATTAAATTTGCCAGTATTCATTTGTTAGCTCAGTTTGTTGAAGTATTTGCTGAGAGTGCTTCCTCTTAATTCTGGTTAGGAGAAATCAAAGTTGCCCTATCTGGTGCTAAGGGAGTATTGTTTGTTAGTTGGAGAAGAATGGATGTGGGAAAATGAGTAATTGGAAGAGAATTTTTTTCTTTCCATGTTTTGGATATTTTATTTGAAATAAATAATCTCAAATTTAAGTGGTAGTACTGTATTTGAATAGAAAAAAAATCTTGTCATTAAATACTAATTGTTTTTTGGAAGTTAGAACAACTTGAAGAAGACTTGGAAAAGCACAGGTATAAGACTTTTGATCTGAAGCATGGTGTATTACACATACATGCCATGTTATAAGAGCCTAATGAATCAACCAGTGAAATGAAAAGGATTGTTTTCTATTTTTATTGCTTTGTTGTGTAATTATCTCAGAATAGGGAAAAGTTCCTGCTGTCTCTTAGATTATTTTTTCTGCGTGGTCTTTGTCAGTTTTATGAACACAATCATATTTCAACTGCAGGATGAAGAAATTAATCAGCAGAGTCAACTAGTAGAAAAACTGAAGACACAGATGTTGGATCAGGAAGAGGTGAGTTTTGCTCTTGCATCTTTCTTTTATTTTTGTTTGTCTTTCCCTTAAAGAAACTGGAGGTATTTGGAATAGGTCAGTTTATGACCAGGGAGTAGAATGACAGCTCAGTACTGCACAATCACAATAGTTCTCTTCTGTGCCTTACCTAAACTTGCTCTGCCTGTTCATTCCTCCCACTTACACTGTGCTGATGGCCAGACTTAAACCAGTTTACTTGGATCTTAAATATCTGTGAAGATTGAAAGAATGGAAGTATTTTATGCAAAGACAGCCACAGTTGTCTTCCCTATGCAAAGTTAGCTAGTTGTCAAAACCGAAGGTAACTTGATTTAATGTAAAAAAAATCTGTTTTAAGGTTTACTTCTGTACAGGGAGAGGAGGGAAATGTATTGGCCCGTAATGAAAAGGAAGTATCCATATGTTAGACCATACTTGCTAGAATATTTGAATTATTCAAATGCATGTTGGTTGGCAGGGATATAAATTAAAGGGGAAAAATTCCTATTAATGAAAATTTCTTTTAGTCAAAATATTAGAAAAATTATTTCTCTATAGCATAGAGATTTAAAAAACTGGTAGTCATTGTGTACATGTTCAGAAGGAAATGGGCAGAGGACTAGGGAAGTTGGAGCTACTGTTGAATCTAATTTAAATAAATAAATCTACTTTTTTACAATTGTACTCTTTGTCTAGTTATTCTTTAGCAGCTAACAGAGTTAAAATGCTGGAAGTTTAATCCCTAGACTGTTGACAATTTCAGACTCATGAGTAGTATTCAGTGGCTTTTTTGTGAACTTGTGATATTCCATGTGCATTTCTAATGGCTATCCCTATATGTCTTCATTTGTAATCACTTCCATTTTTAAGAAACTTAAATAACTTAAAGAACTGTGAATGTAGATGGTAAATTTAGTAGTTCATTATATTCTGTTCCTAGTATCCCTATTGCATGAAGCTAGCCAGTAGGAATGTAGATATAAGCTATTGTAGTAGCTAAAAGCATTAATAAAATTCAAGGTATGCATGGAATTTTCTTCATGATTATTTATTGTTATATTTTTATTAAATCTTTATCAATATTGCAGCTTCTGGCATCAACCAGAAGGGACCAAGACAACCTGCAAGCAGAGTTGAATCGCCTTCAGGCTGAAAATGATGCTTCTAAAGAGGAAGTGAAAGAGGTGTTACAAGCCCTTGAAGAATTAGCTGTCAACTATGATCAGAAGTCTCAGGAAGTAGAAGATAAGGCAAAGGAATATGAACTGCTTAGTGACGAGCTCAATCAAAAATCGGTATGAAATCGGAAAAGAAATTACTGACAATCTTCAGTGTCACTTTGCTTGCCTTACCTGTATTTCTTAAAGTCATTTGAAAGTATTTCACAAGGGAAAATTAGAGCCGAAGTCTAAAACTTACTTTGTTTTTTGGGAAATGATTTTCTAAAACCTGTAAACTTAGGAAAAATCACATGGTGATTATTGACCTTGATAGCACTTGTCTTTTTAATGCCTGTGGCATTTTACTACTTAAAGAGTGTTCAGAAACATCCTAGGTGTCAAGATGTAACACTTCAATTCCATGCTGGTTCTTTTTGTCTTTCGGGTGCAGTTGGGGAAATCCTGACTTAAGGATCTGCTTCTTCTGATCTTGAAGTTGCAGAGTGAGCATGCCACAGCTTTTCTTGAAAGGAATGTGTATTTGCCTGCTGTGTGTATGGAATGTGAGATAACTTACCTTGACGCCTTCAAAAATAAGCAGTTTGGTTGACTTTCTGAAAGGAGTAGTTGAGGCTGTATTCCAAAAGTTAACCCTGGTTAAAATACAGATGCAGCGTCAGTCTCAGAGAATACTGTGCACCTCCTTACATGCCTGCAAAGCTTCTGAAATGACTGACAGTTTTGGTGGCCAGTTATTTGGCAGATCTCAATTAGTTTTAAGCAGTTAATACTCTGCCTACTATCCTAAAATTCTAAGTACTAGAAAGGATCAGCATGTTTGGTGCCATTGCAGACAATATTAATGGCACAAATCTCACCGTTCTGTTCTTGAAGATGATAATAAGAGGATCTGGGTCTTCTAGTGACTGTGGCTTTCTGTTTTCAGTTACTAAGATTTGACTTGGTAGAACACTAGTGATGTAATTGAAGTTCACAAGGTCACAAAACTTCTCTTTAAACTTCAGAGTATTCTGAGCTGAGTAATCTTTACTGGTAACTTACATCACTTGAAGATTGGCCAAAAGTCAGGGAATCTATGGTCTTATAACCAGCATTTAAAATCTGTTGGAATAGGCTTACTCTGTGTGTATGTATGATTCTGAAGTGTATGGTTTGTTTTTTGCTGGTTTGTTTTTGTTTTGTTTATTGATTTAGATTTTTTAATTATAGGTAGTGATTCTAGATATTATAACTTAACATCCATTGAGTGTCATGAATAACTCAATCTGCAAGAAAGCAACTGTTCAGAGGCGTCATAAAATTAAGACTTCGCAATCTGGCACTGCTAACCCATGCAATAACCATCCTTTGGGATCTCTGCCTGAAACTCTCCTGCTGTAAAACCTCTGGTGTTTTTTTAAAACTGGACAACAAATAGCAGACTCTTGAGCATGTGAGCTGCTGAGCTGCAGCCACTACAACCACAGGAGCTCAAATCTCAATCAGCACATTCTTGAAAATGTGCTCAAGAATAAGTGAGGATGTGCTTAAGAATAACTGTGCATAGGAAAAATCAGTACTGGGAAAGTACTCATTTTTTGCAGGTAGGGAAGAGTTAAGAACTCTGCAGATAAAGCTGAAATTGTTTTCATTTACCAAAATATGGTGAGAAGTGTTGGACTTGCTGTCCGTTTACCCTTTTTCTATAAATGTGATTCCCTGCAATATTTAATTGTATGTAATTCTAAATGCTGCTTAACAATGTTAACACTAATTCTGCACAGTTTTAAGATAATATTTTATGCAAGTCTCTGTCCCCAGTACTTTTTAGTTCTTACAGAAGAGATGCTGGTGCTCTGTAAATAGTATGAAACTAGTTCTAGGAACAAGTTTAATCAAGGGTAACTTCTTTTACTATAGGTCACTTTAGCCAGTATAGATGCAGAGCTTCAGAAACTTAAAGAAATGACCAACCATCAGAAGAAACGAGCAACAGAAATGATGGCTTCCTTACTAAAAGATCTTGCAGAGATTGGCATTGCAGTGGGAAATAATGATGTCAAGGTAAGAGTTAATCACTGCTGTCTTCAGTGCCATGTATTAAATACATACATTATGGATAGGTGGGGCATTTTCTTAGTATGGTAAAAATTACCACCATAGAAAGCTTTATGTATATTAATAATTTGGACATAAGCTTCTCCATTGTTTATATTGTGACTTAATGAGGTCTCAGACAGAATTTGATTGTGCATAGACAAGGAAGAGCAGGCATGATTTTTTTCTGAAGCAGTGTTCTCATTCATGTTACCAAACTGCTGTATGAAGTGGTCTTAATCAACAGCATTGTCTTGGAAATCTAATATCGACCTACAGTGGTGATCAGGATGATACTTTTATTAAAAACAGGATGAGGACATGAAATAAAAGGTAAGTCTAGAGGATGGTTATAGGGCAAGAATGTGAGCAGTATTAGAAATCAGTAGTGAATTGTATTTCCTTCTTCAAGCAACTCATTGTCCTTGTGGAAACTTCTAAATAATCAATCAGAAAACTTAAATACCGAACTATAAGGGTTGGCGGTTTTTTTAGGTTCTGTGGTTGTCAGTTGAGGCTGGGGATGTGTCCTGGACATTAAGATGCTCCAGTGCACTCTTAGTTTACTTTTGTTATCTGAGCTTTCTAAATGTGCTATTCCACCCTTTTCAGCAGCCTGAGGGAACTGGCATGATAGATGAAGAATTCACAGTGGCAAGACTGTACATCAGCAAAATGAAATCAGAAGTAAAAACAATGGTGAAACGTTGCAAGCAGTTAGAAGGCACACAAGCTGAAAGCAATAAGAAAATGGAAGAAAATGAAAAGGAGTTGGCTGCCTGCCAGCTCCGGATCTCACAGGTAAGTATTCCTTTGCAGTGTACAGCATTCTTTATAAATTAAATTCATTAACCTGTTGGGGAAAAAAAGTTGCAGAGTTTTTCTGGCACCTAAAAAAGCACTCTGTGAGTGAACAGTCATAAGACTCAGCTGTTTCCTTAGTACTCTCATCAGATGGGGTGCTTCTAAGTAATTCAGTGTGACAGGATGTCAGAATTTCTGCAATATATCTGTAGCCTGCCAATGCTTTTGTAGTACTTCTATTAAATACTGGAGTCTGTGTGTTCTCCATTGCAGGATTCTTTACAAATACAAGTCTTACAGAAGCAGTGGCTAGTGGCCACTCTGCCTGCCCCAAGCAGAAAGTAGGAGAATGCCCCAAGCTGAAAGTAGGAGAGGTAATAGCAGAGTAAAATTCCAGGAGGTTTGCATAGCAGATTAAATTTATTTCTAATGTGAGAAAGGCCATTTTAATATGATTGTTAGTTTATGTGTCATTTCTGAAAACTATAATCTAGATATGCAGTTTAATAGTTCTGTATTTTGTTTTTCATACAGATAATCATCTTTTTTAAAATCAGGAGATGCACATTTCAGGGCAGTCTTCTAGATACAGCGGGCTTCTCCTGTCTCTGTTAGTATTCAGCATTCAAGACATCTCCTAGCCAAAAATGTATTTCATTCCAATTCAGAATAAAGACATTGTCTTAAAGGCTACATTACAGATCTTCTTGAGTAGTCATATTCTTCTAAGAGTCTAGTTGGCACCATTTTTGTTTTGTTTTTACTTGTTGTGTAAAAAATAAGTATGAACTGTTTATGCAGATGTAATTCCATGATACCTAGTTCCAAAGCAAATGAATCTTTTCATTCCACAAGCATGAAGCCAAGATCAAGTCACTGACTGAATATCTTCAGAATGTGGAACAGAAAAAGAGGCAGCTGGAAGAATCCGTGGATTCCCTTAATGAAGAATTAGTTCAACTCCGAGCACAGGGTAGGATTTGCCTCCCTACACCCCACCCACCACCACCATTTTAACAACATAGTGATAAATAGGATATTGTGCTGTTTAGGTTGAAAGGTAGAGCTATAGAAAGGCTTTTTGCTACCGAACACGTTTGCTGTTTGAAAGAACTGTTATTGATAGGATTAAAGATGTTACTAATTTAATTCATTTTTGTGGTGGGAAGGGACTTTTTCCAAATTGTAAGGTGTTGGCAAGGGAAGGGGAAATGAGTGCCATCATCCATGTGATTGCATAGATACCTGGCTGAAATGTGTTTTTGTTCTCTATGCCTTCTAGAAAAGGTCCATGAGATGGAGAAAGAGCACTTAAATAAGGTGCAAACTGCAAATGAAGTCAAGGTAAGTCAATTTCATTGTTCAAAAAAGAAAACCCTGACAACCCAAATCCCTCCAGATTGATTATCTGGTGGTAACTCAGAGTATTTAATATGTTCTGTTTTTTTCTAACAGCAAGCTGTGGAGCAGCAAATTCAGAGCCATCGTGAGACACATCAGAAACAAATCAGTAGCCTGAGAGATGAAGTTGATGCAAAGGAGAAGCTCATCACTGAGCTTCAAGAGTAAGTACTTGTCATTATTTTAGTGGCACTAAATGTCTTTGGACTGTGCAACTGTGCAGTGAAGGAAGTGGCGAGAGTTTCCTCCAGAACTGTCCTGTCTTCCATTTTGTTACTGAATGTGCTGTCTGAGAGTTTTAGCTGATAAAATATTTACTTTCTATGTTTAGCCAAAACCAGAAGATGATGCTTGAACAGGAACGTCTGAGAGTTGAGCATGAGAAGCTGAAAGCAACTGATCAGGAAAAAAGCAGAAAACTTCATGAGCTTACGTAAGTGATAATGATGCATAAAACAAATGTATGTGGGGACACTTACCCTATTAACTAGTGACCTAATATGATGCAATGCCTCTCACTTTATAGTATGCTTATTAAGGAGGCCTTGAACCCTTTTTAAAACCTTTGCACTGTGTGAGTACTTAAAATAGGAAGTAAAATTATGAAAGATATGAAGGCCACAACTGCTTTTTTGTAACTATGCTATGGATTGGAGTAATTAACATTTCAATTTCCAGCTAAGTATTGCATTCTGCAAGAGTCTTCTAACAATTCCCTTTACTCTTTTTCTGGTTCTTGAGTTCCCTTATTCTTTTTATGGTTCTTATGTGATTTAACTTGTTAGGTGGCTCTAATTGGTTTGTTCTTAAAATTAAATAGTTGCATGCTTCATTGATTAACTAAATACAATGTCTTAGTAAATTAGAGACTCAAAAGTTAGTGCAAAAATGAAATTACTTTCTGCTTGGAGGTAGGTATTCAAGTCAAGCTCAGAAACAGTTCTCAGCTTCTAGAAATCTGACCTTAATCTCCTGGAAATCTTTCAAGGTGTATCAGTTGTAACTCCTTCCTGGAACATACAAATTTATTTTTACAGAAGCTAAAAATACATTATACTTAAAAGTACTTCTTGAAAAGTGCTTTTTGGCTGTGTTTAAAATGCACACAGTGGTTTTCAGGCTTTTTTGTCATGGAGTTTGAAGTAATCAGAGGGACCTGACCGATATGTGGTGGCAGCTAAGAAGCAATCCTTGCTTTGGTTGGTTGGTTGGTTGGTTGGTTTGTTTTTGTGGATTTTTTTGTTGGTTTGTTTTTTTTGTTTCTCCTGTTTAACTGACTAAAATTTTAACAGTACTCTGGTTTTGTGAATCCATCTTACTTTGATTAATTTATATGCCACAACTATTACAAAACTTATATTAACTACAATAGATACAAAAATAGAATTTCCTAGTAAGATTTACTATATGTGCCACATTTTTGCTGTCTATTTCAGTGCGCAGGCTCAGCTACATCTAGCACTGACCACTTAAAAGCACTTGCTGTATAAGAACATTCCTCTTCAAAAGATTTGCAAAGAAGTTTTAAAGATCAGTTTTGTATTCTGTGTCCTCCCCCTGCCTTTTTGAATCCAGTTATTTCCACTGAATATCATAAATTTATATGGCAAATGGCAGACCAAGAGCAATGCAGATTATTCACTTTAATATTTTGGATTTGAAGTTGTAGAAGATACCTGGAGCTACTTATCCAGAGACATCTGGAAAATGGATAGGATAGTGACATTATTTAGAATATTTTATTAGATCAAATGCTTGCTCATCTAACTGAACTAGTAGTGAAACTGTCAGAGTGAGGAGAAATTTCAGGAGGAGAAGAAGCTTTTTAAACTGCTTAACAGGAACACTTCATTTTTGTGCAGTCCTTGGCCTTTCTATTCTAATCTCAGGTCATAAAAAGAAAAGTCCCCATTCCTTTCCTTTATTCTGTCATCTTGATAACTGTACTGACTTACAGTTCTGAGAACATTTCCTGTGCAGAAAATGCTTTCACATTAACTGGCAAGTCAGCAGCTCTATACACTGATACTCATCAGGTTATATTCCTGTACACTGACGTTGTTTACGAAACTGGTTTTGCCAATGTGATGAGGGTGAGGTGTTAAACAAAGAGAATATTTTTAATCTATCACATGATACTTATCATCTTGGCTGGTCAGAGCTGAGAACATTTGGAGGATAAGGTCTCCACAAATACTCACTCTGAAGCTGACTCTGAGACTCTTGTCTTTTACTATTCTAGAAACTTTTGTAACTTGTGCACCTGAATGTACTTGTTTGTATTCAATATTAAAACTACGTCCCTCTTTGCCTTTTGCAACTCCCTCAATCCCACCACCCCCATGCCATACAGATTTCTGAGTGTCATCTGTTGGTTACATCTTTAATTTAAGAGTTCAACCAAAAAACTTCTTACATTTGTGCCATACCGTGGTTATCCCTCTAATCCTCTAAAACAAAATTTCTAGTATTTCTAGGATATCTCAGGAACTATTTATTCTCTTTTAGGGTTATGCAGGACAGACGGGAACAAGCAAGGCAAGATTTAAAGGGTTTGGAAGAGACTGTGGTAAGATAATCAGAATATATTCCAAAGCAAATATCAATATTTGTCTTTTTTTTCCTTCAGAGTTTTTTTTTGGTTGTTTTGTTAATTTCTTGTCTTAACTGTAGGCAAAAGAACTTCAGACTCTTCACAATCTTCGGAAGCTGTTTGTTCAGGATCTGGCTACTCGAGTGAAAAAGGTAATGTGGTGCTGTAGTTAAACTTGTTGTTTCTGAGAATGCTGCATGATTTCCATTTTAGAACTAAATTAGGAACTGATGTTTCTTTGGTTTATTTTTTCTGGCTTGATCTTAATATGCAAGTTCAGATTTGTACTCAGCCTCCTGTCTCCCTCCCCCTGCCTTTGTTACTGCAGAGTGCTGAGATCGACTCAGATGATACAGGAGGCAGTGCTGCACAGAAACAGAAGATTTCCTTTCTTGAGAATAATCTTGAACAGCTTACAAAGGTTCACAAGCAGGTACAATGAGACTTCATTTCAAATTTTAATAAAACTACTCCAGATCCATTATTACAGAAGCAACTGCCTATTGGTCATAAAGTAACTTTTATAAGTAAATACTTCTACATCTGAAGTGTGTCTTTTGATACAGGAAAACTTCAGTCTGTTATTTTGTAACATTAATTAATTAGCTGTTTTAAGTACATGTGGGTGTATAACAAAATAGCTGCATTTAAACTGAAAGGGATCCAAGTTCATGTTTAGACTTCATATATAAATCATGGGGCTGCTTGCCTGTCTCCAGTGGAAGAGGAGCCTCTATTGGGTAGCAGGTTCTTCCACAGGAACTGATTTTTCAAATATCAGTCTCAATGTCACTGACCTCCATAGATTTACTAAGAGCTTAAGCAAAGTTAATAGAGTAACCCTACAGCTTTGCCTCTTTAGGGGTGGGGAGGGTATTTGGTTAGCTCTCCCTATGAAGAGAGATACCAAGGAAATAATCACATCTTGTTTTGTAGCTGGTACGTGATAATGCTGATCTTCGCTGTGAACTTCCCAAGCTGGAGAAGCGACTTAGAGCTACAGCTGAGAGAGTTAAAGCTTTGGAGTCTGCACTGAAGGAAGCCAAAGAGAACGCTTCTCGTGATCGCAAGCGGTATCAGCAAGAAGTAGATCGTATAAAGGAAGCTGTAAGGTCCAAGAATATGGCCAGAAGAGGACATTCGGCACAAATTGGTGAGTAAAGACTCCTTTGTCCCCTAAAGCTTCATCTGCCTCCTGCTGCTTTTTTTTGTGTTTTGTTTTTGTACATGTGTGCAACTTTCAGCCCTCATTGAAACTGCACATATCAATGTGATCTATTTTCTACAATGAGTTATATTTTAGTTAACAGACTGTGTGTGGAGGTGATACTTTATAGTTGTTTGGCTTTTTATTTATTTTAAATGGCTTTGGAAAAGGCTTACCAACCTAGAATTGTAGCCTGAATATTTTACATTTTCTAGAAGAAACAGTACTCTGCATATGAGTCTTAATCTCTTAGATCATTCCAATTCCATTCCAATTTCTAAGACTGAATAGGTATCTCAAGGCAACAAAGATTAGGCCATCACCTTCAACAACAAGAAAATTGACCTGATCTTAAGGGGCAGAGGGGTAGACAGAAACCCACAATATCCAAAGATCCTTAATTACGTTTTCAGTTCTTTGTTCCAAAACATTTACAGCCCTCCCTAGGGGAAAACAACAGAAAAACAGGGGTGAGCAGGCAGAGGCAAAATAGTCATATTCCTTCACTCCTCCACCTGCCATTATTCTGTCAAGTGATGAGGACTGAGAATGTGTGACCTGTGGAGAATTTAACTGTGCACCTTACACTCTAGCTGAAGAACTGAAGGACTTCAGTCATCAATACAATTCCCTTAAACGTTAATGCAACTGAAATGAACATTGCAGTTAAATTTTGCTCATATTTTGCAGGTCTGCAAAGAGCTGTTGAAAAATAGTTACAATTTTTTGGTCACATGAAGTGGCAGCTTGCAGACAGGTGCTTTACTGTCTTAATTTTCCCTCAAGTGGTCTCCAAGAAAACAAACAATTCTCTAGTGATCTCACCTGAGGTATACAGCCTCTTGTGATTAAATGTCTAGATGAATTAGTCATATCTTCCTGGAGATCAGCTTCCTATAAGGCAGTAATTGAGAAGTGTTTCTCTGCTGCAGCTGCTGCCTGTAGGTTCTTTTGTTGCCTGCTGAAATTTTAAATGCTTCTCTTTAATATTACAGAACTTTATGAAGTCTTACACATACATTATGCATGCTCTGTTAAGAGCTAAATGAAAACGGATTATTAAGTTTATTAAGTGTATGCAGTTTATGAATGACCTGTCAAAACTGCCAGATTTTTACTTTGGCTATAGAGCAAGTTTTAATTTTATGTGGTGGTAGGTTAATGGAGCAATGTTATCTGTGGAGTATTGGTACACAGAACCACCTGCAGACAGTAACCAGTGACTTCATCAAACAAGTAGATGTGGGAAGGACAGCAAGCATAATGATTCCTTACTAATACATAACTCTCAGGAAACTGTCTAGTGTTGTGTTTTATTTGAGTTCTTATTGCCGAAAAATAGGATTCATAGAAGGTACTACATTAGGTGGGACGGATAATTGTTGTGAAGATAATCTTTATCAGAAGCTTTGCAAGCTTTAACAGGGAACAAGCAATAAAAGCAAACCTTGTCTATTTTCCAGGGTTTGTTGTAGTTGACACTAATCTGTTATGTTCTCAGAATTCCATCATCTAAACTTGTTTTCTTACTCAAAATGAATTCAGTTGTGGTTATTACATTTGGGTAATGATATCAGTAAATTTGAATAATCCAAGGTATTGTTGTGTATGTATTTCTAAGTCACCTTTCTTGTCATGCAGCTAAGCCCATCCGCCCTGGCCAGCATCCAGCAGCTTCTCCAACTCATCCAAGTGCAATTCGTGGTGGAGGCGCGTTCACTCAGAACAGCCAGCCAGTTGTGCTGCGCGGAGGTGGACGGCAAGACAAAGTGTAAGTTTGTCTTGTAGCATTTTTTACAATGTGTGGTCAAATTACTTTGTATTAGGTTTATTACAGTTCATTCTGTGGCATGAAGTCACTTGAATAGTCAGATAAACTCATTTTTACAGAATTTTATAGCCTGTGGAATGTCTAACGTACACCTGGCTAAAGATGCTGCTGCTTTTCTTCTAAAAGGTGTTGGCTGTAAACTGGTAATTCTGGTAGTGTTCTGCTGGAGTAGAACAACATGTGGAAACAATCAATTGGAGATGGTTACCAGTCAAAGACAGTAGCTACTGTTTGGGAAGGGAGTGGACATTTGAAATTCTTTTGGCTTGCTAATATCTTTTCAAATATGGTTTTCTTCAGGAAAACATTCATAAAATAATGAAATTCACTGTATTTTTACATATTGTTTATTTACTTTTCTTATTGTGTTTGCACAGTGCTTCATGTGTCAGTGATTTGGAATTATTTAACAGAAGAATTCATGTCCTCATCCAGTGAACTTAACATGTTAGACTAGCTAAAATGCAGTTACAGTAATTGAAATTAAGTGTGCCTTTACATTAAAACATCTCTAATCTCCAAAGTAATTGCATGTTGCATGGTATTTAATATGTTTAAGTTGCTTTACAGAACCATCCCTCCTTTTAATTATTGTCTGCTTTACAGTGGGTTGATCTGTTGTTCACCTAACAGTAATGCTTTACTTTATATTCTCTGTTGTCCATCTTCACTTTTGAATGTGTCTATAAATGTCTTCTAGACATTCCCTTAGTTAATTGTCTGCATCTTCAGTTTGAAATACATCTAAAATGAGGTGGGGTGCTTGAAATCTGGATACTCCTCTTCTGAAGGGCTCCAGATCAGCTTAGGTGAATCTTGTTTCTATTTGTGTCGTTTTGTTAGCTGACTGACTTTTCCAAGCTCTTTCTCCAATTCAGAGAAAACTGGGCTGTAGTACTAGTCAAGGTACCTGGTTCTGTTCAGTAAGGTCTCTCAGTAAATAAGAGGTTGAACTGATGAATACTTCAACCTTGAATAACATTTGCCTTGAACGACCAAGGAGTTGCCACTAGCCAGGAAAAGCAGCAGCGTTCATGGGAAATGGAGCTGGGCTATAAGTGGTTTCTGCCTGTAATGTTTACTCCATTATTGCAGTCAAGATTGCATACACAGTCAGTTTGTCATGCTGTAAATTCGTTGGTAGCAGACAGCATTGCTTGAATGTTCTGTGTTGTGTAATTTCTTATTTTAAAGTGGGTTTTTTATTAGCACTTGTCTGAGTGGTTTAAGAACTGGGCTCTCAAAGACCATGTAAATAATGATATGGTCTGTTCTAAATGTAAATAATTTTGCTTTTTTTGGCTTAACTCTGTGATTTTCTTTCATTTACAGTTGCTGAAAAGTAAATGCAGCATGAAGAGGATTGGATATTGTGTAGAGGGAGTCATTCCATGACAATAATCTCTCCTTTTGGGGACTGTAGGATTATTTTTTGAAAATTGTATAAATTATACCTGGCCTGTACAGCTTTTCCCCCTTCTACAAATTCTGCTAACTGATTCCCAAAAAAACCCAACTAGAGTGCAATTTCGGCGTCTTGAAAAATGACATGTTACTTAAAGTGTAGGTCTGCTTTATTACACAGTTTGTCTTTCATGTCTTAAATTTAGTCTGCACTGTGCCAAGCTGAATGTATGTTGAGAAAATCTTAGTTCAAATTTTCTAGCTTAATTTGTGTACATCTTATTGTCTTAGGGAATGTGCAACAGTGTTTAAGTATACTTTCATTTTTATCACTTCACATAACACTACATGTCCCACTGAATTAGGGCAGCACTCTACATTGCAGTTTTCTTCTGGAATGCTGCAGAGAGCATTGGAAGTAACTGTGTTTGTACAGTGTGAGGATCCTGAAGTGCTGACGACAGCTGCCACGAGGCACTGCAACGCCGCCGACCTGAAGAGTTCGGTATGAACAAGGCTCTGTAACTGTTATCTCATTGAATGCCCGGCCACTGGGTGACCTAGAATTAAATACTGTACAGTAATAAGAGTAAACCTGAGTTTACAAAAAAGACTTTGGCAATGGATTATCCCATCTGTCCTGTTCCTGGTTCTACACACAGTACAGTCTGGTGGAGTGAAAACATTCTGCTTCATTCTGATGAGCCTGTCTTTTCATTTGTCTGTATCTGTGACGGTTCACTTTCACTATTTTGTAATAGTGAAATGAGGGCAATCTAAACTGTAACTTTATATTCCACTACATACAGTACTGGAAATTTTGGCTAAAATTTTAATTTTCAATTTAAAAAGCCTTTTTCAGCAACAGGCCAATGAATTCAGATACATAAATAAAGGACACAACTTTTTAAAACTGATGTATCCAGAAATGCCAGAGGCAAGTGTTTAAAATAACAATAAAATAAAGTGCTACCCTGAATTGTATTTGTAATCCATTTGTAAGTAGGTATATGAAATGTCCAAAGTAGTAGTTGTTTAATATTTTTCTTCTCTTTGCAATAAAGTCCTGTAAAGTGGCTAACAAAACAAAACGTGGGGTTTTGATTTTTTTTTTTCGTTTCTTTTGAGCTCTGGTACTCTCACTGAGTTGAATCCGGGGTTTAAAGTTTTATAGTGTAATTTACTTAACTTATTCCTAGGGTTTAGCCACTATAATTTTTAGAACAGCCTTCTTCTGTATAGAAACTAGTTACCAGGTCTTTAAGAAAGAAGAAACTTAGTATTGCTGGAAGAATTCAATGAGTTTCTCAGACCTGGTTGATATGGCTTTTTGTTCTGGCTTGAGTTTTTTCCTGGGTGTTTAGTTATTGTGGGAACAGTAGAAACTCTGTTCAGACAGCGAGTCACTTTCAATTTTTCTATTTTAAAATAGGCAAAATATTTATATTATGATGGAGTTTAGTCAAATTTTAGACATTGAACCACTTTTTTTCTATATCTACAGTAGTCTGAATTTTTAGTAGTTTGATTTTTAAAGGTTGAGTGTATCAGTTGGAAATCCCACTGTTTTGGAGTTTTCAGCTTTTAAGAGTTTTCTTCACTAAGACCACCAAACACTCCAAACTTGCAGTTGTTTTAGAGCACAGTTGAAGGCAGCATACTGAGGGGAAAAAAAAAAAAAAAGGAACAACAAATATTTGGAATTAAATTTTTCATCATGGAATCAGCACTGTCCATTATCTTTCTCAATGTTAACTGCAGGTTTTCAGGCCTTCATTTGTCAATGTGCAATCATAAAAACAACACACTCAAATGAAGCAGGATTTTTTTTCTCATGCCTGTGAATGAGGGTTTCATTCCTGTAGGTAATTGTCATGGGTTTTGGTGCTGAAAATTGCTGTGTTTAAAAAATTAGATTAAATAGTAACTAGTGTGTAGCTCAGTGTTCATCACCTTTTTATATTTAAACTTTTTTTTTTATTTTAAGAAGTTTACCAAGAACTGCCTCTTAAAATGTAAAAAATGAAAAAACCACAAAACTTTCTTTGCTTTCTGGTTTGGCTGTCATAGGTCAGCCAGACAGGACAATTACTGTATTTTGTAAATGAAAATATTCAGCCTATACGGGGAATGTTCAACACTGCTATTTCAACTTGCAGTCTTTGAATGGTTCTTATTTTTATGTTCCTCTAGATCATATTTTTAAAAGATGGTTTAGGATAGGAACTTGGTGAAATAATATTTATTTCTGGTGAACAACTAAATTATTTACATAACTTAAATGCTGACTCACTACTGTGTGTAACTCTAAATTTGACATGAGGACAAGTCTACCTGTGGAATCTGATTTAACAGTACACTTAAGATGCATTAAAACAATTGGTTTGGGGAAGACGCCATATAGTTTTAACTTACCTGCATGCTGTAAATGTATTTGTGTTTAAATAAAGAGGAGAAAAATCTTTGAACTTCTTTGTGTATTTATGCCATTTATTATCTCTACATGTGGTCAAATGCTATGATGCAACAATCTTCTCTAGGTGTGTTGTGTTGTGCCTGGGGCACTCCTCTGAGTGTGGTGTCAATTGTCTGTGTGGTGATGCTAAAAGTTCTCCTTTTATCCACATGCTTGAACAGTTATTTGCAGAATCCATGTAACCTTGGTTGGAAAGGAATTACCAGGAGTTACCATTTGCTTTGTGAACTTCTCTTTAAACTTGGTGTCTGCTTATTTGGTGATCCCTCATTCTTGTTGAGACAGATTAATCCATTTCCAGTATTTCTGTGCCATGTAGACTATTGTAGGCTTCTTTTCCTTTCCAGGTACTCATTTTCCTTTATTGGTATCTCTAATAGCTGATTGTACTTTTTCTTAAGAGCAGTTGTAGTTATGCAAGGCTGCAATCAACTTCTGGATGATTTCCACAGAAAAAGATTTAGCTAGATGTGTAGAACTTTGATATATAAATATATACCTATATATAAAAAGCATAAGGGAGGTCATGATTTAAGTCTGCCAGTACAGTTAAGTAAAAGCAAAGATCTCAGGAGGGAGAAATTACATCTGTAAAACTGTTCTGCAGTGAGCTGATCTATACTGTAAAATATTCCATAGTGTATCCTGTTAACAGAAGATGGCTCAGCCACCGAGCTTCCTTTTGAATAGATCTCTATCTGCTAGGGAATTATCAACTCAGACCTCTTTAATTGCAGACAACCACTAAGGAATGCTCAGAAAGGAAAGGAAATCTTTCACTCTGAAGTTTCTTATGACCAATGGAATGGTCCAAAGTTACTTTCAAAAGTGAGCAAAAAATATTACTGCATCTCTGCCAATGTAAAGCTGTGGTTACCTGCACTGTGAAACTGGTGAGGAATTAATTGGCTGGCCTAGGTGCTTTCACCCTTGAATGCACCAAGCGTTGTAACACCCATTTAGGAAGCGTCAAAATGAATCACTATTTAAATGTGCTATGTGCAAAACTGACACTTTAGGTACTAAGGACGTAATAAAACCTTGCTAAATGACAAAGGAGACACCTCTGGAAGATGATTACTGAGGACTGATGGGTACGTCAGAATTTTTGTCTGGGGAGTTTTGAGCTCATGAGTCTTCCTAAGCTGCGCACCGGGCTGTTCACTGTTTTATCTTTAACCAGCCCTTGCTGGGGGCAGTGCGGGGAGAGCAGTTTGAGCCGCTGACTCCTTTGAATGTTTCACTGTGAAAGCTGAAGGGACAGAGGGTACCAATCAGTCAGCTGCGCTGTCCAGTGTAAGGGGCAGAAGAGTTACGTGAAGAACGAAAATACAATACAAAAGAAAAGAGCCTGTTTAGCCTATTTGCATTTGAAAAGGAAAGTAAGAGGCTGATGATTATAAAGGGAAAGCTGAGGCATTGCATAGCATGGTGTGGCATATCTGCACCCTGGGATCTCCTGCAGGCTGTGCTCTGCACGGTGTGGGCACAGCGGTGTTGAACGGAGCTAAATCCATCGACTCTCTCCACCTCCAGTGCCGAGGGAAGTGTTGATATGTACCTGCAGCAAGGAGAGCAGCATAACCCACATTCTACGCGTTCCTGAATCCACAAAACTGGGCGTGGAAATGACTCGGAGGTGCCCCCGGGTGTGTTAAAGAGCTATTTTCACAGCTCCTGTTGAGAGGAACTAATGCCTGGAAACCCCTGTCCTGTAACTCAGCTAAATAGTCTCCTGCAGTTGAAGACAAATACACTTCACAGCTTGTAACAGTGTATTGAAGATACCTGTGAAGCCACTTGCTGTTCCAGTGGATTCTTGATTTTACTTTTGTCAAGAGCTGCATTAAAAAGTAAAGATGAATTAGCTCAGCAAAGCGTAAAGGTGGGCGTTATCCTGTCTGCTTATCACCTTCATCAACAGGCCCAGTTCAGCCAGGAGTGTTGTGCTGCTGGCACAGATGTTTTAAGTGATCACTCATCATCCTGTAAACAAGTATTTGGATGGTATTTTGTGATGATCTTCCATGAGAGGGTGTGAATGATTCTTTAAATGCTTTTACTGCAGGAAATACCCTTCAGCAGAAACCAGGACAGAGCTTAGTGTGCTAAGCCGAGGAACTCACTGCGAGGCCTTTCTGTGCCTGCAGCAGCCTGATGACCGTAGTGCCCGGGGCTGGTTTGCAGGGAGGCGGCAGCAGGGTGACCCTTCCTGCTGCTGAGGGAAGACAGAAGCTGCTATAGGAGAGCCTATGTTCTCACACCTGCTTGGTGGGTTGTCTTGCAGAGGCAGCGCAGACCTTCCCCTTCAGACTGCAGAGCTCTCCTTTGCCTGCCTCGGGTGTGAGTGACCTGTCCGTGTGCTGCGGGAAGGGACGAGCTGCCTGCTTTTCCTGAAAGACAGCTATTGCTGCTCCACAGGCCTGCTTTCCTCTCCAACACCAGGCCGTCTGCTCAGGGTTACACAACAGGAGAGGAACTGAGCCACAGGCCATGGAGAGGAAGGAATGCGGGCCAGGCTGTGGTGGAGTAATAAAGGTTTTGAGTTTGGTTTGTGACACTTTCTAGGTCTGAGGTTCAGCTTGACTTCAGGCTGAATGATGAATTCCTCCACTGCCAGGGCTGAGGTCATCCTCCCTGCCCAGCAAAGGACTGTTTTGTTGATGAGCCTGCAAGGTCGTGATGAAGTGTAAGCCACTCTTGTTATCTCACTGCTCGCGACACTAAAACCAGAATTGTCCGCCCAGGACTGAAGTTCCAGCAGTGCTGAGCTAGTGAAGGACCTCCAGCACTAACCTGGCCCGTGCAGGAATCTGCCCAAGACCTCCCGGCCATGAGAGAGCCCGGGGGCAATGGGGTCTTGTGCGCCGGGCACCGCCGGGACGGTGATCCAAGGATCCCTGCTCCCTCCCTCGGCCCGGTCCCCTGTTCTGCCTCCAGCCCGGAACCGCGGCTGTGGCCCCGGCGCGGTGCCCGCCCAGCGCCAGGGGCGCCCGGGGCTTCCCCGTGCAACCCCGCGGGGTCGTCGTCGGCTCCCGGGGCTCGGCACCTCTCGGACCGGCCTCGCTCACGGCCCGGGGCTCCCCGGTGCAGCCCCGCGGGATCGCCGTCGGCTCCCGGGGCTCGGCACCGCTCGGACCGGACTCGCTCACGGTCCGGGGCTCCCGGCACCGCTGCCCACCCGCCTGTGCTCCTGGGTCCCTGTTGTCCTGCCGGAGCCGCGGCCGTGCTGCTCCTTCCCCTGAGCTGCACAGGATTGAGTCCTGGCGTTAAAACACTGGGAAGCGACGCATATTAGCTTTCTGAATAAGTACCAGAATATTCGGCTAGGCATTTTCTACTCTTCGTTTAAACTACTTTTTTTTTTTTTTTTACAAGAAGGTACTTGGAAATGTCGCAAAATTTGGTTTCTTTATTTGAACTGCAAAATGAATGGTATGAATTAATGGTAGAAAGTCAGACCTATGCAGTGGGTGAATCATTATCAAATTCACTCATAGGTGAAGCTTGAGACATTTTTGTATTTTTCTCTCATTTCCAGCTGACTTGTCTCCATTGATCCACAGACACTTGAGCAGCACGAGAGGGGTGGGAAGAGTCATTCCTGATGAGAAATGGATTTTTCCCCCCCACACTCATTGTTGTAGAGGGCTGTCAGTTTCCCTTGGCAGCCTGTACAATGGGCTTGCTCTCTAATAAATGCAGATAGCATTAGATTAACGCTTCATTCCCACAGTGACAAACAGTGGCATCCAGTTCCAGTGCAGGATAATTCCATGACAATATGGCAGCAGACATGTACCTCACCTGTTATGGGCTAGTCAGAGATGCAGTATTCAAACTGGACTCGAAGCAGCCACATAACTTGGAGTGAGTTTATTAACCTTTATTAGCTGGTGAAAATAAGCTGGGAACTGGGAAATGAGAGAATACGAATAATAATAATTTTATAAAGAGCCAAAATGCATAAAAATAAGAACAAAAGCATGAATCTAATAATTTTTTTTTTCTACTTTTCATCTAACTCTAACTGGAACCTGTGCAGGAGCTGTCATGGGAGGAGAACTGTGTCCACAACTGACTGCTGAAGTGTAAGCGCATGTGGACATGAAGAAAAGGATCCTTGGTTCATATGCTTGGCATATAAAGCTGGTAGAAACTGTGCTGCCAGCCTGGGAAAGGATGGAGTTTGGCTTTGTTGTGTTCTTGGTCAGAGTTTGGAAAC
This sequence comes from Brachypodius melanocephalos, assembly GCA_013398615.1. NCBI lineage: Eukaryota > Metazoa > Chordata > Aves > Passeriformes > Pycnonotidae > Brachypodius > Brachypodius melanocephalos. The sequence continues at coordinate 9,616,762 of VZSR01001283.1, forward strand.
CTAGGACAAAGCAAGGCTGTGGAGAAGACCCAGAGGTATCTGGAAAGTGTTGCACCCAAGAGCTCAGTAGAGAAGAGCAGATATCCACTGCAGGGAGAATCCAAGGGCCAGTGAAGGGTGAGAAGAGCTCCCAGCACCCTGCCATGGTGCTGGGAAGGGAGCTGCTGGCCCTCGGGCAAGACCTGACTCTGAGGCTCCTCTGCTCCTCCTCTGCTGCCTTTGTTCCTTCTTGCTGATGCTTTGCTGGTGGACCTTCCTTGGGCCCGACTGTGAATGCATCTTTCTCTTGGAGTTTCAGCACATGTGGGAAACACACCAGAGGGAAGTGAATACTGAACTTTTTGAGACAACTCGCAAAGAAGAAGAAATTTTGCAAGGACAGGAAATTCAGCCTTCACTTTTCCAATATGCCCCGGGGTTTTGTTCTGCACATCAGCAGTTCTGCAGGAGTGAAAGGACCAGTGGCAGCCTCGGAAAACACAGGGTTCCCCTTTCACTTGTACTCAGCTTTCTGGGCTGTGTGTTTCTGAAAGGCTATTTTGGTGCATGTGTTCTCAGTGAGAGCAACGCTTCAGTTAGTGCTTGGCATAAAATCTTACGGGTGCTAGTAGCTTTTTACTTTTCATCAGATGAGATATTTAAAAGCATCTCATTTGTGTCCCCCAGAATTAGTCTGAAGATTCTCATCATGCTTGGTTTTTTATTAATGAAAGCTCTTGGAGACACATCTGGTATATTTTATTGATCATAATCTCATGGCTGGAAACTCATCTTGGTAGCTATAGCAACAGAATTTTTTTTCCCCAAATGTCAACATAGCTCCACAAAAAGTGGAGTAAGCGAGAGCAGATCATTTAAATTACTAGACAGCTAATAACTCCTTCTTCTGTAATAAATCTTTCTTCTGTAACCAGTTCTGAGATTTCTGATTTGATACAGTAAATAATGGATAGGAACTAAATCTTTCGACACTACCTCTGCTGTGGAAGCTTGTGAAAGCAAAATAACATGGATGGATATGGTGTCTCAAGAGTCTTTTTTTTCTGGCTATGCATTGCTCCCATCCTCTGCTGGGCTGCAGAGCTGGATCATGAGCAGGCTGTGGGCACAGACCATGGAGGAGCAACAGTACAGAGTTTGTATTTGCAGTCCTTCCTTCTCTACCCAGTCAGGCAGGGGTCCTGTGGGCACTGCCCACAGCAGAGGGCTTGCTCTTGGGGGCAAGAGGCACTCCCAAAACGTGCCTTGGAGTTAAGATGCAATGATGCAGACTGAAATTATCACCTTCAGTAAGTGTGCTCCGATGCCTAAAGACCCCTGTGAGGTTGGCGCCACCAAGTTTTTCCTTATCAGAGATTTTCTCAGGTGTGTCTACTCAGGCACAAGTGGGGCCTGCAGGTAACCTGGCCTGCACCGTGGGATGGCTCTTTCCTCTGCTTCCAGCTCCAGTGTTTGGCTCTGAGAGCATTCCTAGCAGTGTTTCTTCATCCTGCCTCATAGCAGCGTCCTGCTAGCACTTGAAAATGGTGATGCTGGGACAGCCAAACAAAGCAGTGGGTGGATGCTGTTGCCTCCCTTGCTCTCCCTTAGGGCTTTCCAGCAAGGCAAGTGGAGAACCACCCTCGGCCTCCAGCCAGAGCAGAAAGTCAGATCCAGCTGTGGCTGCCTGACTTCTTCAAGTCTGCAAGAAGCTGCATAGGGGTATAACTAGTATTTACGAAAGATTTCAAGGCGTTCAAAGCTTCACATCATCTTCTCAGCAATTGAAAAAAACCAGGCCTTTGGAAGTTCTGGAGAGCACAGACCTGAGAAAATGGCAAAGGGTGAAGGGCAGACTCCTCCCCTGGGGGCTGCAAATGCTGCCAGGTAGGAATTGGCAAACATTCCCACCAGCTCCATGGCTGGTGAGTGGGAGCAGGTGGGCACACTTTGGTGTCTTTAACTTGTGAGCAGGTCTTTGTGAGCACACTTTGGTGTCTTTAACTTGTTCCCCCAACTGGCGATTGCATTCCCCAAGTCCTGCTCCAGGTGGGGGGAATTTCCCTGGGGCACACAGCCTCAGGCAGGGCTGAGGTTCTTGGCAGCACCCTACAAAGGGTCTAGATGATGATGATGATGGTGGCGGAAGCCAAACTCACAGCTGGCAGCAAGTCATTCAGGGGCTCTGCTGCTCTAAATATCACCTATTTGACCCTCTCCTTCTGTGCAGTCCTGTCCTCGGCCCCACCAGCAATGCAGCATGAGGCTGTCCCTGCAGATGCCCTTTCTTCCCTTCTTCTTTCAAGGAACCACACAGATCACCCCCTCCAAAGCCGGGGTGGGTTGAGTTTGGGTTATGCTAAAGCTCCGAGCAGCGGCGGGTGCAGATGGCCGGGGCAAAGGCGGTGCCACTGACACCCCGCATTCCCCCTGTGCAGAGGATGCAGGCGCTCATGCGTGTTAATCCCAGCGCCAGGTCACTGAGCGGGAACAAGGCGAGGATTGTTCCCCCGGAGCCGGGGAAAAGCAGGAACGCCAGGCACGGGGAGGGCAGAGAAAAGCCGCGCCGCCCCATCGCGGGCACGGCAAAGAGTGGACTGCGTTTCCGTGCGCCGTGGGGAATGCCAAGGGCTGGTTGCTGCGAGGGATGCTGGAATCGATGCTGAGACCTCCCTGCTGCTCAATAGAAGGGTGACTTGGCGCAGGTTGGCGCTGACTTGGTGAAACACGTTTCCCCTGAGCTGCCACCATGGAGCACCCTGGGAGAGGAGATAACCATCGGGAAAATATGCAGCTACGCTGCTGCCAGGGATTTGACACAGCAAAATACTTGTGCTGTTACGGGTTTCTGCTGGTTGGAGTGCACCTCCCTGCCGGGACAGGTCCCTCACTGCTTTAACACTTAAAAATTCGGAGAGGTGAGGCCAGGGGGAAGCACCAATCTCCCACATGGTTAAGGGTGGACTCCGTGGGGCTTTGCTTCCTGTTCGGTCACACAAGTGCATCACTGTGAAGAGTCTGCACTTCTACATGGTGAGAGCAAACATGGAAGAATAAAGTAGGTCCATAAGAGCAGACAAAACCAATGTGCCTGAAGATGTGCCAAAGACAAAATGGCTCATGTGGTTGGGGAAAGTCAAGGGGACTTCTTCAGAAAATGAGTGTGGCGTTGTACGTGAAAGGAATAAAGGTGTAGAGAGTATTTCTTTGATCAATTTAATTTCTTCTCCTGCCTTTACATTTTCTGAATGCTATCCCAGGAGGTCTTTCACCTCAAGCAAAGGTTTTGCTGCATTAGTATAGCTGAGGGCCTCTCACAGATCAGTGCTGAAAGAGTTTGCCTGATGCTGCTACTAGCAGTGGGCAGCATCACTGACAGGATCATCGACAGAGAATTGAGCACTCACTGGGAAGTTGTGAACTCATACAGACCTCAGATGTTTTAGAAAAAGATTATTGAGACCAACTTTTGTTTTAATTCCTGTTTTGTCTCAACAGCTTTGCAGATTGCATACCACCTATATCTAAGAGGAGCTTCAAACAAAATCATAACCCAAAATTTGGGTGCATCACAGCAATCCACTCTGACCCAATAGGGATCTGGTTCTGTTATCTCCTCCTTTTCCACACTGGCAGGCATCAAAGTCCCTACATGTCTGTCACCTCCCAGGACACCACAGCTGGGGAGAGGGGTGGTGCTGACCCCTCACACCCAGATAAGGCTCAGTGTCCAGGAAATTTGCTGCAGGTGACATTACAGGTTACATTAATTGGATTCAGCATTTTCAGGAGTGAGGATGGGAAAGGGCTTTTCAACATCTGCTGCTGAGTGATGACCTCTAGGCCAGAGACTCACACTGACTTGACCCAAGAAATATTTATGGATTCCATACAAAAGTGGAGAACTTCCACTGGTGGGGCTGAAAGGGCAACAAGAGCTTGCCACTGCCCTTGAGCAGAGGAAATGCCAGACCAGGAGTTCCCATGTCTTGGCTGTTTTAACCACAAAAACTGCTAAACCAGAGGGTGAATGTAGCAACACTGAAAACCAAACCCAGAAGCTAAATGAACTGAAACAGAAAGTCATGACTCATGTATGGTGATGGGTCTGCACAGAATTTCCTACTCACACTTCCCATATACTTTCAAAAAGCTGTGAAAACTCTCCCCCCGCTTTTTTAAAAAAAGCTGAGTTTAGAAAGGATATTTGCAAAAAACTATTGTTTAAGATCTCATGAAGAGCAGGGCTGGGCTCTACCCTTCTCAGCAGCTATTTCAGCTCCTGCCTGGGGCACACTCTGCACTCCCTGCACTGGTTTTTCATCTTGTGGGTACATACCTACCTCTCTCCATCCCCTGTGTAGTTGTGATATTATGAATGCTAGTCAAAAATTAAATATCACAAAAATTAAATATCAATAGTATTGCAGCCTAAATCATCCCTGTGACTCTGGTCTATACTTGTAGCTAGTTGTGTGTGGTTATTGCAGCAGGATTGTTTTCTAGGCTTGGAGCTTGTAAATGTCAGCTGTAGAAGGAGAGCAGGGAAATGAATTTAGCTGAGGAGTTAGGTTTATTTTCTGTACATGTTACTGATATGATAATTTGTATTTGACTCAGTCATCAGTCATTTAGTACACAGGCATTAACAAACACTCATTAAAGTCAGGTAGAAGCTGACTGCTGCTCAATACACCAAATACCTCAGGCTTTTCATAGCACTACAAAATTATTGCACTATTTATTCAAGTGTATATATATGTATATGTATATATATAAACACGTGTATGTACACAAAGATGTGTGTAGATGCATGCATGTGCATGTATGTTTGGAGATTGTTATGTTCTGCTGATCCTTCAATACAGAGTCCGTGTGGATGCTCTCCAGCTGAAATGACCTCACTCAGTTTACACCACGAGTGTGGAGTGAGGCAGGGCTGTTCTCACTGCCAGTGCAGCCCCAGCCCACGCAGCCTGAGGTCAGCAGCAGCCCCACCAGTGCCCAGGTGACCATGGCTGGAGTTCCAACCACTCCAGGCAGCAGAGCAGCTGTGGATGAGCATCCCTCTGGAAGGTGGGAAAGGAGCAGCTACTCTGCCCCAGCAGGGCATTAGCTGCATAAACCAACTTGGTGCAGACTGGGCCCAGAACCAAGTGTCAGAAAAGCTCACATTTTATTTAGTGTGTCTGTTTCCAAGGCAGAGCCTGAGCTGGCTGCAGTCCTGCATTGAGAGCTCTTTGCTGCCCACTCCACGGGGCACAGTGAGCGTTCACCAAGGAGCAAAACTGCCCTGAAAATGCAGTGTGTCTCCCAAAATTGTGGTCACACCACCAGTGCTGGCAGCAGCCACCCACCAGCTGCTCCTACCAGGGCAGACCAAGGGGAGACCTCGCAGTCAGGGACCAGTGATGGCTGCTGCACTTGTGTACCAGGGCTTGGGGGTAGGCAGCTATTTTGTGCCACCTCTCTTCTGCACGAGCACCCCCACAGCATCAGTAAAGTGGAAGGTCTTGTCCTGCACTCTGATTTACTTGGAAAAAGATATGTCACTAAATATTGACTCATTCTGCAATGATACTAATACTTTCCAAACAGCTGCAGGTCTCTCCTACCCTCTGAAATATTCTTGTGGGGGAGTGACGTGGAATATGTTCCCCTCTGAAATATTATTTTCATTTGATGTGTGTTCTAATGTGTGTGCAATACTGTTAGTGAGATCACCCCAGACTGTCATGTGTTGAAGACTCTGCACAATTTGTTTCTATAATGGCACTTCTTACTGCTGAACATTTTAAACATTTTTTTTTAATAAGCAGACAAATAAGAATTGGGAAAGTCTTCTTGAAATAGGGAAAACAGTTCCCAGGGGAAGCAATATTTTTGTTCTTGGTTTATGAAACACTTCACAGAGGTCAGACTTCTTTTCTTTATAGAGATTGCACATGGGGGCTCAGAATGATTTTTTGAGTCTCACAGTATGTCAGTAGCAGAGGTATAATGTCATTATTAAGGATTAAATAATTAATGTTCATAACTGAGATGCTGGTGGAAGGGATGAGGCGGTAGGGCTGTGTTCAGACTAAAGCTCCTCGCTCCTTCTCTGCCTCTCAAACTGCTCCAAAGCAGGTGCACACAACATCCTGCCTCTGCCTGTGCACTTCAGCTGCCCTGACCGAGCTCTGCCTTGACCTTCCCTTGCAAAGAAGGGCAGGCTTTTGTCCATAGGGAAAGGCATATTAAATGAAAACAAAAGAAAAACAAACCCAACCCCCAAAGCTCATCACAGGGCGTTGTGCTTTGCGGGGAAGCAGCGTGCTCACCCCTGCCCGTGACTCACATCCTCGGTGGCTGCGAGCGGCAGCCAGGGCACGACCCGGAGCCAGGGTGTTGATGATGCCACGGGCACCCATGGACACGTTCAGAGGGAATGGGAGCTTCGGGTAGCACGGTGGGGGCACACATGGCCCTTCCTGTCACAAACAGGCACAGCCCAGGCTCAGCAAGGCAGAGGCACAGCCTGTGCTTTGCAGGCACCTTTGGAGCGTCTCTGGCTGTCTGCAGCAGTGTCCGGAGTGTCGCCCGTGCAGGAGCCGTGACCTCGGTGGCTGGATGGCTCGGAAGGTGCAGGAGGGTTCAGCAGGGAGGACTCGGGTGCCCTAAGGCACAGTGGCTTCGTGGTGGGTCCTGCTGCTTCCCGGTGTCCTGGAGCTGTCCCAGGCAGGCATGGGTACCCCAGCTGCCACCATCCTTCCCTGAAGGAGCCTCTGCTGCAGCTCCTCCTTAAAAATTAGGAAATTACCTTGTGTGAAGTATTATTTATACTCGTATGTCACTAGATATGCCTCCAAGCTGACTGTGATGCCAGGAAAGATGTGAGGTTAACAAATCAGGGAGTCCAAATCTGCTCTTTCCACTTGATGGAAGAGTGTGTGATTTTCACCCTCACACTGTGACTCAGGGATGTACCTCCAGCTGGCCCTCAGCATTTTGCTGCCACTTCTTGCCCAAGATTCATTGCAATTTTATACTTCTTGAATGACTGGCTTGGGTAGAGCAAATCTCTGATTTGTATCTGATTTCTCTGATGTATTCCTACCAACCCTGTGGATGTGAACAAGATGAAGCATAGAATCTCTCACTAGGACAACAGCAATTAACTGCAATTTGTGAATCAAAATACATAATTAATGCTGTGTCACATACTGAGCATCAGTCATGCAATGAGAGTGTTGTGATGGCAATTAGAAATTCCTGAATTTTAGGGCCATTGCTCTGTCAAAAATCCTCCTTCGCTTGTATAAATTGTCTGGGCAGTATCAAGCCTTTGTGCAGCATTGGGCTGAGGGACTGCTTGCAACCCACAGGAGCCTGTTGCAGCTCCATCTCCAAAGAAATGGCAGTTTCTCTGTCCTGGAGCACATCTCTAAGTGATAGAATAATCCTGAGCCCAGGCAAGAGCCAGCTCTCCCCCTGAAAAAGGGGAATATTGAAGGTCCTCCTACTCACTTTTCTTTCCTTGAAGTCACCTCCTACACAAACACCAAGAGCTCCCTCCCTCTCGTATGAGCTTCTCCCATTCCATGGAGCGTGGGGAATGGTCATGCCATGGCCCAGGGCTTCAATCTGATGTGTGGACAAAACTGATGTGTGCCTGCCTCAGTGCCCACGGCACAGCAGTGCTGGGCTCTGAAACCAGTGGGTGATGCAGCTTGTCCATGGGAATCCTACCTCCAGTGTTACACATCCAAAATGCCTCCAAGAGCTGAGATACCTTTGCAATGAGTCAGCTCACGTGTTCCTGTCAGTAACATTTGCTGTTTCAAAGGACATCCTGGGCCCATGCCACCCTGTTTGTCCTCTGCTCCTGTCAAATGCTTCCAGCATCACAGAGGCACTGTCAGATGTGTTTGGTTTGGGAACTCAGCCTAGTATTTCCCAGTCTTTGGGTTTTCTCAGTCGAGGTGAATGTTGGGTCATTTTCATGGTCACATCTGAATACAGGGGAAGGAAGGGCTACCCACCAGCAGGGGGGACAAAGAAGTGGTGTCCCCACTGGGGCTGAAATTTAAAATCACGCTGCTTGTAATATGCTAAGGCTCTCATTAGAAGAGGGAGGTCGGTGCTGGTGCAGACAGTGCAGTGTCCAGTGCCTGCCAGAAGGAGGAGCGGAATGCTGATCTCCCCAGCTTCCCCAGCACCACTCCCACTCTTTCTTACTGATTTTTAGGAAGAAAATTTCGTTTTGCATCAAACGCCTCCCGCCTCTATACCCCACACTCTTCATGGCCTGTTTTTCCTAAAGCATTTTGAACTAAATGCTACTTTCAAACCTGTCCCCAAGCCCTCCTGGTACTGCTGGATCATCCTTTTTAGCCTTCCACCCCTTAATAGCCTTCTTACAATATTAATGGTTCACACTTCTAATAATATGACATTAATCTAACTCTGCATTTTTAAATAGTAATTTTTATTAAATCTCTGAATCCTGATGAAATATTATCAAGTGTCTTCTACCAGCTGCTACTGTGGTAAGGCTGGACGCACAGATCACTGATTTTTTT
>VZSR01001283.1:9625314-9723024 GCA_013398615.1 Brachypodius melanocephalos
TTTTTTTTTTTTTTTTGGAAGCTGTACAGGACTGAGGAGGAACCACATATTATTTTTACTGCAGACTTTCCACAGGTCACTGAACTGACACCTACAGTAAGCAGACCACCATTATTATTCTGAACAGGGAGGCAGCCCCATCCCAGCATTATGAACAGTTTTGAGAAGATTACTGATTTTTTTTTCAGTTCAGCTGCTGAACCAAAATGTTAATAAAAGAAACAAAGAAGCAATTACCAGAGTGGTGAGCAGTATGTAAAATTTGCAGGTGTTTCTTTTAGCTAAAAAAAGCCTTGTCCACAAAAACCATTCCATCTGACCCACATTAAAACATTTTAATTTTTTGCATTTGTTTAAAAAAAAAAAAAAGAGAGAGAGGCTCCATACACAGATCTGTTCCTACACTTTCAAGATGCCAGATGCCAGCAGCATCACGCTGACAAATCTTCCCTCAGAAGGCAGCTGTGCCCCCACTGCACTGGGTGAATGACAAGGATCTCACACTGACCCAAAATGCTGCTGCTGTGTCCAATTGACCAATAAATAATGTCTTGTTCAGCGATGATCTCTTGAATAGCCAGGAAATCGCTGTTCCTTGTCTAAATGCTCCCTGATGGGTGGGGATTCATTAGGAGTGGATGTGAGTCTCTGATGCTTTATGCTGCAAACTGAAAGTCTCCAAGGGTGTGGGGCCAGGAGCATCCTGCAATATCCTCTCTCTGCAGTGGAGAGAATTGTCACCAACAATTAATCACATTTTTGTTTGCTCATTTGTTATTTTCCCCCACAAATTTGGGTCAAATTGATGAACAGTTTTGGGATAACTGAATTACATTTTAGGGAGAATTTGTAGTTTCCTTCTAAGAAAGGAATTGTAGTTTCCTTCCAAGATTATTACTATTAGCATCTCTGAGGATCCTTTGGGCAGCTGGAGACCATGTAGAAGAGACAGGAGTGAGACTAAACATTTTCCAAGCAAAGATATAATTAGGGATTAGAGAGACTGATCCTACTGCATAGTGTAATTAGGAGATTATGGCATGGCATTGGCTGGGATTAGATTTGACAGAAAAATCTGTGCCCTGCTATATAAAACCTTCCAGGTTTTGAAATGGAAGCCTACTAACAAAAAAATCTTCACTGTCTTAAACCCATGTTCTGCAGCAGCCTGGCTGCATGTTGAGGAGTGAAGGGAAACTTGTGTGGGCTCCTGGGCAGAAGTAAAGAAACCCCTGACAGGAGGTGCCCACAGCTCTGCCTGCTGCTTCCCCTTCTCTGCACAGAAGCTGGCCCCAGCAGAGCCTCCTCTGGTGTGCCCAGCACCCCCGCAGCTGAGCCTTTCTTTGAGCACCTCCTGGGGGGCAGCACCGTGGGGCAGTGACTTGAGGACCTCCTGCTTCTCCCCCGGCTTCTGGGCAGGTTCGTGCTGGGATCTCCCCTAGGGTTTGGGAAGAGGCTTGAAATGCACCTGCCACCTCCCTGGCCCTGGGCATTGCATGGGAGGACAGAACCACTCTTTTACTCAGAAAGTGAGGCCAGTGAAGGCGCCCTCTGGGCTGGAGGGCAGGGAGAGAGGGAGAAGCTCACCAGAGCACAGCTCTGGTGTCACAGTGCTCTGCATCAGCCCCTAAATCCAGTGAGTACAAGGAAAAATGTGAGAACCAGCTACATGGATCACATTCCCTCATCTCCCACCCTAAAGCAGTTCTAAAATCGATAACTCAAAAAAATCCCTAAATTATACCTCTAAATGAACCACCAGCAGGACAGGCTTGGTGTACTCTCAGTAAATTAATTCATGTTAAAAATCAATAAGACACGCCAGTGAAGCATCCCCCAAAACCAGCAGTAAGACAAATTTTGCCATTCTGCTGCAGTATTTTTTGTGTTGCCAGAGACTGAGATTCCCTGGGGAGAAGAGGGAAATTGGGAACTGTAGTTCTCCCCTGCAACTCCCAGAACTTTGCAACTACAGTTGCAGCACCAAGGCTGTCCATTTCCCACAGCATCTTCCTCTCTCTTTTATGCAGTATTAATTCTTCAGCAAAGGAGCCACCTTTTTAGGGTGTTGTATCTATTATGAGCTATTCCTGGCAGAGTAGATTGTAAATGTGAATAACTATGAGTACTCCACTTTCCTCATTATACTCCCCAGCACAGGAGCTTGATAATAAAATAACAACTTCATCCTATGGTCAATTAAGAGGAATAAACCTGGGGATGAAATACATGTGACAAACCCTCAGTGTGGGAAGGCACTGCAGCCTCTGCAGATCCATTTTTTTAGTTTATCAAAAATCAATGTATTGTAAAGTTTCAACAGCCTTCACAAGAAGATCTTGACCAAATCAAAGGCTTCTTTTACTTTGGGGAGCATTGATTTTAGCAGGGTCAGTTGCCTTTCTCTTGCTGTGCAATCACAGGATGAAAAATTGCAGAATTTACAGAAAATGGAGACTCATCAGCACATCATCTTGTCAGAGTATGATTTGTCTGGAGACAAGTGACTGTCAGATTTCCCCAGTCTAGGAAGTTAATCTGAACACTATCTGTCATCTAGTAATTGTGCTAAACTTCCCAAGACTCACATCGAGCCAAATATTCTGGATATACTAAATTGAAGATTAAACATGTGATTTTAGGTAAAAATTATTTCAGAGCAAGTACTTGGATTTTCAAATATTTTAAAGTACTGTTTTGAATTGTTTTGCAATTTTATCTCTCATATGAACTAAATCTTTTGATACACTGTAGGCTTCTCTAATAAATATAGTTGTTTCTCCTCTACGTTGTATTTTGCTTGGTCAGGATTATTACCCACTGGAGTACCTTACTTAGCCTTTTTCCTATCTGACAAGCTAATTAAAAAGTTACTTGAAGTTGCAAATAAAGAAGTAAAAGATTTATAACTATAAAAAGTAATCTGTATGCTTCTATAAAAGCATATCTCTGGGGGATATAAAATGACTGCAATGTACAGTCAGGAATAAATGGTAACACAGCAAATCAGAGCTGCAATTTCATCTCCCATTAAGAGATTAAATGATTTTCCTTTGACAGTGATTGCAGTTGAGCTTCAACATAGTTGAAGCTGAGCTTCACACCTGAAGGACAGGATGTTATCCAGAGGGATCTGGACAGGCTCAAGAAGTGGGGCCATGGGTACATCATGAGGATTAGCAAGACCAAGTTCCAGGTGCTGCCCTGGGTTGGGGCAACCCCAGATATCAACCCAGGCATCAACCCCTGGAGAGATGGAGAGCAGCCCTCCTGAGAAGAGCTTGGGGTGAATGAGAGTCTGGACATGCCCCAGCAATGTGAACTCACAGCTCAGAGAGCAAAACGTGCCCTGGGCCACATCCAAAGCAGGGTGGGCAGCAGGGAATTGATTCTGCCCCTCTGCTCTGGTGACACCCACCTGGAGCACTGCATCAGCTCTGGGTTTCCAGTACAGGAAGGACATTCTTGGAGCAAGTCCAGAGGAGGCCACCAAGATGATCAGAGGGACGGAGCTCCTCTCCAGGAGCTCTACAAGAGTGTGAGGAAAGGCTGGGAGAATTTGATTTGTTTGGTCTGGAAAAGTGAAGACTTTGGCATGATCTAATTTCAGCTTTTCAATATCTGAAGGGAACCCACAAGAAAGATGAAGAGAGGCTTTTTACAAGAGTATGTAGTGACAGAACAAGAGGAAATTGATTCAAACTTAGTTTTGTATTAGTTTACATATTAGGAAGAAATTCTTTACTGTGAGAGTGGCCAAGAACTGGCACAGGTTGCCCAGAGAAGCTGTGGATGCCCCATTCCTGGAAGTGTTGAAGGGAGTGGCTGGAGGGAGCTCTGAGCAGCCTGGTTTAGTGGAAAGTGTCTCTGCCCATGGCAGGGTGTTGGAACTGGATGATCTTTGAGGTCCCTCATGAGGACATATAATATGAAAGTATGAGAACTTGTTTTAACAGTGTGTGTTGACAGCCACCTGTACAAAGTACCGTAGACTTTTCCTCCCACATTTGGTCCAGCAGGACCATTAGGTCATTTGTCAGAAGCTGCAGAAATGGTCAGGAGCTCCTGAAATGGGAATTTTATTCCTTTATTCTAGAGTAGGGGTTTTTTTGTCTTTTGTAAAATCTTGAAGATCTATCTGTTCCTAAAATACCTGCTTGCTTTGAGGAATTTTAAATGTGAGTCTTCTCACTTGTGTTTATTTATTGAACCCTTGGGAGAAATAAGTCTTCTTGTATATCTAACAAAGCACCCTGAAAAGATCTATTTTTAAATCAAGCCTACTCACCTGCTTGACAGCCCAGTTCTGTGGAATAATCTCGTTGCTTGGGGTTTATCCAAAGCCCTGGGGGCAACTTGTTCCCTCAACACCCCCAGAGATACCCCTGGTGCTGCGGTGAGTCCCAGGTCACCCATCCTTAGGGGCCTGCCCTGCCATCCTGGCAGTGGGCTGAGTTTCCCTGGCAGTGCCCGCTGGTTTCTGGCAGTGACCCAGACCGGGTGAGTGGGAGGAGGAGCAGGGTCTGTGCAGGGCTGGGCAGGAGGCCCCCCAGCAGCCCTGCAAATCCCTGAGGTGTGGAGAGAGGGAAAAGCAGGGAAGAGAGAGCAAGGCAATGAATAATAGATTACTAAAATCTAGCCAGCGAGAAAGTGCGTACACAGGAGAGGGTTAGAGTGCATAATTCATCTGTAATTGCTTGGGGGGGATTTTAAATAAAGAAGAGAGCTGGGTTTTGTTTCCCTTTGTTTCTCTTTTGAGTTTTCCAGCAGTGTAAATGTGTTTTTATTCACCTGTCTTGGCCTTAGGGCTCAAAGGTGACCCAGCTACCATTCTGCCATCTGTCAGGTGATGGGGTTGGTCACACATGAGATGCCAAGGCGTGACTGAAGCATGACCTAAAAATGACTGTAGCCTGTAATACTGCAGGCCCAAAGTGGTGAGTGTTGAGGATACACCTTTCAAAAGACCGGGACAGAATGCTGATACCATCTTGTCAATGGCTATTTCACAGTCCCTGAAAATACCCTGAGAGGATTTCTATCTTGTGATTCATGGTTAATCATCCTGCTCACTTTGCAAATCATGAAATTTAGTGAGGTTGACTTTTGTCACAGCAAATGAAAACTTGTTTCACTTTCTTATGTTCCTGCAGAATGAACAAGGGAGCACAGGTTGGCTAGCTTGGAGTCTGTAAAGGAGGTTTCCTTGGGAATTGAGTATGTTTGTGTCTGAAGTGATGATTCTGTGTGATAAACTTAGACCCTGCATTTGTCAAGATTAAACACCACAACGTTCTTATTCACATTACATAAAGTCACATAAATATAGGCCCATGGTCTCAACTCAGAGTTCTGTTTGTGCCAGTATCCTGTCTCTGAAAGTCAAAAAAATGGAGCTCTTCTGGAGGATGAGCAAGTGAGACAACATGCCCCTTGTCACGGGGGGCAGGAGGGATAAAAGCCTGGTGTCTGGTGTAAAACCTGAGCATTTGTGACTGCCCCTGTTACAGGGCTACCTGTGTAAAGTGCCTTTTGTTTTCTCGTCTTGCTACACTCTTGGCATCAGTGAAAGACTTTGGCAGTAAGTTCCATGTTCTAGTTTGTGTGAAAACCTTTCTCAGTTTCTGCTTTGTAGCATTTCAGTATCACTGGATGTTCCCTTCTTTTCTCTTTTCTTTTTATGAAAAAATGCACTTAGAAACTTTTGATCTGAGTTGTCCTTACCATGATGATATATTCCATTTCAGAGCTTCCTGGTACTGATCTTTTCCAAAGTTGAATGTTTTCAATGTCTTAAAAAACAAAGGCACAATAAAGTGGGAAGAATGTGTAATGCTCACTCAGAAAACATGTAGAAAATTAGAGCTACTCACATAAGAGAAGGCAACATTTCAGTTTTTTATGTCTCCCCTGTCCTCTTTTGAGAAGCAAATGCAAAGGCTGGGGAAGGTTATTGTTTTGGGTGGGTATCTGATTGCAGGAGCAATAGCTGAAGACCTATAACTATTAGAAATTACTATCTGTTTATTATTTCTTCATTGTAGCATCAGCAGACATGTTTTAACTTCTGCTGTCATGTCAGCTTCTCAGCCTCCACAACAATAACCTGTCTCATGCTTATTGCTGAATTATTATGGTGTGTCCAGCACTTAATGAAACACTCAATTTGTGGCATGCACAGAGTACCTGGTCCAGACTACCAGAGCTGCATTTCTGTTGCTATTCTGTTGAGATGGAGCTGAAGCAGTGAATGCCAGAGATCATTTGGTGCCAGATGGACTGGCACAGAAAACTGCACTTCGAGAGACTTACTCAGAAATAACTGTCCTGCCCTTTGTTTCCTGACCAAGAGATGACTGTAGATACTGTGGTTCTTTTGAGGATAACTTGTGGTTATTAATGCACAAAACAATTTCCATTAAAAAGGAGTGGAAATGGGTGATGTATTTCCCAGTGAATAGTAAATTAACAACACATGTGGCTTCAGCCATTCAAAAAATTCAGATTTGATCTGAATTCATTTGAACGATGCTGCCTAGGGAGAGCAAAGGGAAAACGATGTCATTGTATTCCTATCACAGAGCTGGGGGAGGGGGACGCCTCTTTTGAACATTCACACTTGGCATGAAAAATGCAGGTTCAGTATCAGCTTGAGGGGATTTAAGCCCTCCTCTACCACGTCTTTCTCAGTCCATCACTAACAGCCACACCATTTAGTATTCTGGGGTGCCTGCAATCCTGTTGCTGCTGTTCCACTTAGCATTAATAATTAAATCTTCACTGCAGAGGGACTGAGCTTCAGATATCTTCCATCCTCGAGGAGTGCTGCAGGCTGAGAAGCATTCACACCCTTTGTTCAAATGACTGCTCCTATATTTTCCACACACCAAAACAGTGGCAGTCAGAGGCACCAAAGGTGGCCCATTGAGACTGACTCTTGTGGTTAGGAGGCGAATCTGGAAGAGATTATAAACATTATTTTAAACCCAGTTTCTGCTTCATTTGAACTAAACTAGAAGGTCTTTGTTTTGCTATAAAAACTCTCACATTCAAATTTGTTTTGACCCTGGTTGGGACCTGGTTTTAATTTTGTTCCCCGCCCTCCTTGCTCTTTTTGTCTCGGCAGGAAGCCCGAGAAGTCTCCCTCCCTTTTCATTAATTGCAAACATAATGCTAACGAAACTCTGAGGCAGCGAACACTTCTCACTTGGCTTTGGAGTTTATTCATCCCTAAGGTAGAGCCATTATTTCATAATTGGAAGCACCTTCGAGGGACTCTTTTATCAGCAGTGTAATAGATGCTTACAGCTCTGCCACTGCTTCCTTGTGAATCTGCCTTGGTGTTAACAGCTTTTACCTTGGCTCAGCTCTTTGAACTGCTCTGGGGCTCCTCCCTCCCAGGACAGTTTCATCCTGACCCAAACCAGCATCCTACACGGTGTCACTGGGGCAGACAGGTGCTCACCAGATTTCTTCACACACTGCAGGAAGAGATCACGACCTCAGTTATGAAAAACAGCGGATGGAGAGAACATATTCGGTACTGGTAAAGTCATGGCCTGGTATGCACAAGGCCTCTAGACTTTCTAATTAGGGACTGAGCTAATTAGAACTGGCTAAAATGGCCATGTAGTACACATGTTTTTATTTCACAGGTTCAAAAGAGATATAAGTCTCTAAAAGATTTAGCATTTATTAAATTGAAACCTGACTTTTCAAATGAAGTCTCTGCTTACATGAATCAACAATTTTTGTGAGAGTTGGGGGATTGCTTTGATGACTTTGATAAAGGTAAGGTGTTTTCACTGACATTGTAGGGAGTGCCAGCTCAGCGAATGGCTGAAGCTGGGGAAAAAAGGCAGTAGACCACAGTTATGGTAAAGAGGTGCAATGCAGTGTCACAGCCAACACAGCCTTTTTATTTCCCCCTTTCTTTATTGCAGAGCAATTGTAACAGTCAAACCATGGTCTACGTGAAACATGCCAGGGGATCCTTCGCATCAGCTTGGGATGTGAAACCACACCGGCTGAGCTAAAACACAAAAAGTTTCTATTCTTTCTAATGAAACTTCTACTTTGCTATTTAAAAACCACATGAAAATAACAAAGACTCAGCCAATCTCCTTTTATCACTTTCTCCCATGGCTTCCTCTCTAGGGAAAAGCTGGCATGACTCATTTCTGGCTAGAAGCAGGTGAGACAGCAGAACTAACAGCAGGGTTGACTGTGTCACCTATGGCGTTACTGCTAGGCCAGCCTTTCAGCAATGAAATTCTTTATAAGGGTTTCTGTTCACTTTTTGATGGAAAGAGGAAGGAAAACCAGCAGAGAAACTTGCAAGAAAGCAAACACAAGACAAAATGTGGACTTGGATTCCTTAAGATATCTCTGTTTGAAGGGATGACGGAATTGGAAAGGGTTTGGGCCCTGAACTCCAGTGACTCCTTGGGAATGACTATGATATACTGAAATTACTAAGAACTCTGAGCCAGCACATAGTTTCCTTCATACCAGCCCACTCAGGGACTTGAAATAACTTTTTTTTTTTTTTTTTTTTTTTTCTTAATGTTAGAAGCAAAACACAGAAATGAAAGATAGAAACACAGCTTGTCATAGAAATGCCATGACCTACCTGACTCTTTCTGCAGTAGCTATTGGCACAGGAGGATGGTTGGGTTTTTTGTTTTTGGTTGGTTGTTGTTTTTTTTTTTTTTTTTGTTTGGTTGGGGTTTTTTTTGTTTTTGTTTTGTTTTGTTTTGTTTTGTTTTGTTTTGTTTTTTTTTCTTTTTCTTTTATGAAGCAGATTGAAATTCAGAAGAATTAATGCAGAGGCTATGATGGAACAGAGGAACTGGAGAAGGAAGAATAAAAGGTGGCATCTGTACAAGTCAATTAAACACAGTCACAGGTGCTGGAACTTGATCATCCATACTGTGAAATTGTGAAGGCAGTCCTCCCCATGGCTTTGGTGAGAGGCTAGCTTGCCATCTCCCACACATGTTCTGCAATGGGACCTTTCCCAGCCAGCTTTAGACTGTGATTTGCAAGAATATTTACTCAGTTGAATCTCACAGTTACCAGATTAAGTATTTTTCTAAGTCACTGGGGTCCATAGAGTGAAGCCTTTTCCACCAGGATTGCTCTCTAGTTCAGTTTTCTTCAAGAACAACCCCATGGCGACCAGGCAATAGTTTTAAGAGAAAAATATCATGTTTATATAACAAAAGAATTCAGAGAACATCTGAAACAAAACGTGTGTGTCTATTTGTCATATGACTGATTTCAGGCAGCTGAAAATTAAAATCTAAGTCATTCATTTTTTTTCTCATGTCTAATTCTTTAGGAACATGAAAACTTTTGGCATTCACCATTTCCATTAGCAGTGATTTCCACTAAGCACATGAACAGACTCTAGAGTGCAATTGATTTGATCACATATGGGTGCCTACTTTGAGATGAGATTAATTACTCCCAAAGACTCCTTTGATTGTGATAAATAGAACTCCACTGAGTCTGAAGGGAGCTTTGTCATTCTTTGATGTAGATACACACTAATAGATATAAAAAACCAACTTGGGCAGGATGAACCTCTCCCCTGACTTTTAGCTATGCTTGTTAAGCTGAGGGAAAACCTATCCAGGCTATCAGTCTCTGTTGTTCCTCAGAAAAAACAATCCAGTATTAACCAGACAACCTCACTTCACTTTGACCTTCCACTGGGAGCTTTTGCTGGACCTTGAGGAGCCTCTGTAGTTGCATGGGACTAGCAATGTGCAGTATGAGTTGGAGCTTCCAGTTTCAGAGCACCCACAAGTGACTGGGTGATTTAGGTCACACCAGACCCTTGCACTGAAGTAGATTCTGAACTTCTGTGGTTTGAGGAAACTCCCTTGTGAATCTTCTCTAAGCCTGAATTTGGTGCAATACAATAAAATTAACTTCAATATGAGTAAAACATTTAACACACTACATTTTATTTCTTTTTGCAAAGCTATGTATTATTTTGATTCTGTTTATCAGCAGCCAATAAACAACCATTCCTTTTCACTAGAAAACATACAAGGGACTTAGAAATTAAAGACACTTATGCAGGGCTGTCCTTAATTCTCCATGGTATAAATGGACATTTACATTGTGCCTTTGAATGTGAGCATTTTTCATTATAGGTTTATAAAAATAGGTACTACTATTTAAAGGATTAATTGTCTGTTAGCTCAAACCATGGTGAGATCAAGAGACAACTAGCTGTGCAGAGATGACTAAGATTTAACTTAGGCAAAGGTCTTAGGTCAAGGTAGCACAAAGAAGTGTCCGCCTTCATCTATTGTAGGCTTTAGTTATTCAGTCAGAAAATTATTCATTACTTTTCTCCCCTTTTAATTCTGTGCTGTGACTCAGAGGTATATTTTAGTGTGATAAACAGTTTAACTACACAGGTAAGCAGGGAGCCAGGTCTTGGCAAGAGCAGAATCAAAAGATCAATTCGACCAAAACAAATCTCACTTTGTTCTTTAGTAAGGCTGACAATCAGATAGTTAAAAAAAAAAAAAAAAAACAAAAACGAAGAAGTTCTTCACTTGCAAACTGAGACTGCAAATACAAACATAGGTATGTTTGAATTTTTGTTGCAGTTTCCACTGGATGCTCTGAGAGAGATGTTAATACTGAAGATCACAATGGTGATGTGGCTAACAAGCAGAAGAGAATAAAAAACCATGTGTTGGCCACTGTTCACTCTGCCTAATAAGATTTGCAAAAATAATCTGCTGGCAAAATGGAAAAAATTTACAAATTCCTTGCTGATTTTACACAGTGAAACAAATAATCTTCTCTGAACTCTGGATAAAAGTTCCTCTTTAAGGCAGATATTCCTTTGTAGTGTCATGATGAAAGAAGATCTTTACTGAACTCGTGAGAAATCTGTGTTCCTTTTTCTATGTTCTTTACTTTAGTTGTTCCCTCGTCAATTGATTTCCCTCATAATGCACAGTTATATAAATAAAAATGGCTCATCTATTAGTTGAGTCAGGAGATGGGGAGTAAATTGACAAGTTATTGCAAAAAGCCCACAGCATCTGCACTTTGTGAAAAAGTGCTTTTGTAGTACAAAGAAAGAACAGAAAGAAGGAATTGATTGTATGTCTATGTGTAGGTGGTAAGAGTATTTTTAGATAGAGGTGAGAGGCTGGAAGCTGTCAAAAAACTGAGAGTAGGAGCAAAGTACACAGGAGATGCCCCAGGTAACGTGTTTTATATCAGGCAAGTTGAATCATTGTATAAAATACATTTGTAAGTAGTATTAAAAGTAAAAATAAAAATATATTCTATTTATATATATAAAAAAATTTCTTGAAATAAGCACATTTGTCTAAATTCAGAATGGTTTCTCTAAAGCATATCACTGCTGAGGTTATAAGACCAAAAAGAGAAAAGGTCTCTAAAAAAGAGTGAAAACTTGAGGAAACAGCAAAATGAGCAAGGTGGGATTTGCAGTATCTGCCTGTTAGATGTGACAAAGCCTTTTGTATTTGCCTTCTTGGTCATTTCCTAAAGAAAGAATCAACACACTTCATAATGAGATTATGTTTGGTAAGGAGGGGTGGCAAACAATGAGTAAACAACCCAGATTTAATACCAATCACGTTTTCAGCAGCACATTTCTGCTGGTTACCTAACACCAGTTCTGGCACTGTGAGTAACAGGATGGCAGCAGCCACTCTCAGATAGGCATTTCTAATTAATTAAAACATGACACACATCTAGAATTACTGTGACTTAGGCATAAAATAATGGACAGCTGAACTCGCAGAGATTTGATATAGACTCAGAAGAAAAAAAATAGAAAAGAAATAAAATGGCAATTTGGACTTCAAAATTAATAGGCTCAGCTTTTTATACATATAATGCTAATATTCAAGAACTTTGAATCTGAGAAGCAAAAGCAACATTTCTATGCCTAATTCAAACACCAGAAATGGATTTTTTCAAGACTGGATTTTTAGAACTGTGAAGCTTGTTGAATCTATGAATTTCTGTTTTATCATAAGTAGTAATTATCACCTTTTTCTCCACAATTGCAGCATTTATAATGTCACTTTCTTATGTGGTTCTGTATGGCTGACTGCTTCCACAGACCTTGTGGCAGCTTAGCTACCTTTAGGGGAACTCCCTTTTGGCAAACACAGTTAAATTTGGACAAAGGTTTTGAAGGCTTGGTGTAACAGAACAGACAGACATTTCAAACACTGACATTTCACAAGGAATCAGTTTACAAAGAGAGAGATTGATGTCGTTGTGTGCAAGGTATGATACGGAACAGTCAGAACACAATAGATACATGAACTGAATCCTGTATTCTCTATCATAGCTCTCATGAACTACATAAAGCAATTGTAGCTGGCAGTTCTTTCAATCTGGGATCGTGAGGTCAATACATGTACTGGATGTTTCCAACTAATATATACGTGTAGTCCCATCTGAGGTATGACTGAGGCAGCATTCCTCCACCTCCAGGAAAAACAAGTCACAGTAAATAAAGGTTGTGAACTTTAGCTCTTTCTACTCCAATGAAATGACAGACAAATCCTTCACAGGCAGAATACGCAACAGATACTAAAATTGGAACTTGGGCTGGACAGTTTATTTGTAATGTGGAATCTTTCATGACTGCACTTGGGCAGGGACTCAAAATTACATATCTTCTGGCACCTTCGGCACTATTATGCCTGTTGATCTTATGTGGGACCATTGGTTCAACCCTGACTCAGATGGAAGAGTGCCTCAGACTGAATCACTAATGTCATATCCTGCAGCACTCTAGTGAAGGCTTGGCAGTAAGGAAGGATAATTACAATGTGGTTACTATGACTGATTTTTGAGAAGCTTTTATATACATCTCAGGCATGTCAGCAGGTAAAATGCAGTCAGCTTGTTCAGAAGTACCCAAATGTGCCAAGTATATTATTTTTTACCACAAAACTGAGCATACAGATAGAATCCTACTAGATGGAAACACCCAAGAATTACTCTATATCTTTTTCACACATGTGTAATTTACAAAAGAGTGAGTACGAAAAACTGCTGTCCTTTTACACCTTTCTTTTGTCTTTTAGTGATAAATAATAGACATCTATACACAAGATGTTGTTTCCCTTACAATAGAAGTGCTGGTGTCTAGTCTTTTTTCCAGACTCTGTGAATAACTGCTGAATGAATGCATGTGACAGTGTTATCAACCTTACACCACCAACAGAATTTTAATAGTTATGTTTTGTGAACAGACAGCCCAAAGCCAAATGATCCTTGGTATCAAGGGGACATTCTCACAAGTATTCAGCATCAAGAAGAAAAAGCTTTAAGGTATATGCAGTGTTTTCTACTTGTCTTGCATGTTTGTTGCATAACACACATGAGATTTCAGGGAAATATCAATCTTGGAAGTTCAAGACAGATTGTAATTCCATATGAAAATATCTCCACATGTTCAGTTAAACCTATTGATGCTGTTATCATCTCTTCCTCAAGTCTGTTTCTCTCTCTCAATTGCTGCCACTTCTCAGGTCTTTTCCGTGCTTGTCCTTCCCTCAGCAGACCTGTTCTTTCAACTTTTTGATGGTTTTACTGTCTCCTTCCTCCTTCCGTGTGTTAAAATAGACAAAGAGGAAGTTAGACCAGCATTACCCTTCATTAGATTAATAGAGTGCAGGCAGTTTACACATCTCTGTGCCATTGTTTCAGGCTATTTGCAGATTCATTCAGATACCACTGTATCAGTTACAGTCAGTTCTGCTTTCAAGGTTATCTTTGAAACCAAGAGAACTAGATACCGCTTTTTCAAAGAGAAAGATAAGATTACTTACCATTTGAAAATGCTATGAAGGCCACCACCTAAATATTTTCAAACAATGTTTGAAAACTTTTTTTAGTATAGTAAGAGATACCAAGAAAGTTAAGTAGAAATAAATGTCAAGGACTACGTCTTTCTCTTTGGGCAACTATTTTAAAAATGTGGTTTCTACAGGTATGGTCTATTGAACAGTCACACCGACCGCCGCTTGCAGTGAGGAAGGTGCGTGCTTTTTGTTTTCCCTCTGTTCCTTTCACCAGAGACAGAAAGGCCTGGGTATTTCTCACGACCACGTCAGTTAGGAGCTGCTGGCATCGCTCCAGCAGCCGCACCGGAGCACTCCAGCCGCCCACGGTGACACGGACAGCAGGACATCCGGACCTGCCCGTGCCATCACCAATTCCTCACCGGGGGCCGGGCGGTCCCGGGCACCGCCCCCGCCCCACCCCCGCCCGGGCCCGCCCCGGCACGTGACCCGCGGTGACGCCGCCGTGCCCCGGAGCCGACACTCGCCGGGGCCGCGGCGGGAGCGGAGCGGGAGCCGCCGCAGCCGGACCGGGGCCCGGGCGGCAGGTGGGTGGCTGCGTCGCGCTCCTCGGCCCGTTGGGCAGGGGAGGGTGGGAACGGGGACAGGAACGGGAACGAGCGCGGCGCTGCCGCCGCCGGGACAGTGGGGCTGGGCTGGGCGGCCCCGCGGGGGCACGTCCGCGCCCGGGCCGGCGCACGGGGCCGCAGCCCCCCGGCGCCGCCTTCCCGCCCTCCGTCTCCTGGAGCGCCTCGCGGAGCGCCCCCCGCGCCCGCCGGGGCTCCGGGCGGCGCCGCCCCGCGCTGCCCCCGGCGGCGGCGGCGGCTCCGTTCCGCGGGCGGCGCCGGGAGCGCCGAGTTGGCGGCGCCGGGAGGCAGCTCCGCACCTGGGCGCTGCCGCGGGCCGCTCTGCCGGGGCGGCGGGGCCGGGCCGCCCGCGCTGCCGCGTATGAGCGGCGCCCGCTCACCTGCGGGAGACAAAGGGAGGCAGCGCCGGCCCCGCCGCCCTTCCCGGGCGCCCCCGCCGGGCCGGGGGGATCTGCCGCCCTTGTGTGAACTTGAGCGCGGCAGCTCGGGGTGGCTGGGCCGGGGCGGCTCTGCCGCGCTATGTATAGCCGGTCTTCGCCGACAACTTAACAAAAGCCCCCACCGAGGAGCGAGCGGGGCTGAGAGGGAGCTCGCGGAGGTGCGGGGTGGGGGCGGGAGGGGGCTGCAGCGGCGCTGAAAAGTTGTCCTGACACTTGTTTAAAATGCATCGCTTATTCAGTGCTCTGAGTCACGGGCAGTTATTAAATGGTTGCTTATTATGCCTCTAGCGTTTAAAGACGTGTGAGCTCCGGGTAGGTAGTTTACTTGCAAGTAGTGCTCGATTTCTAACTGTGTTTGAGGAGAGAGTGAAGGGCTAAGCTTTTTTTCATACAGCTTGTAAGTTGTCTGTTTTGGTTATATATGTTGTTTCCATTTGCCTCTATTCGTATGCAGCTTTTGCATGCTCTAAATGCACGCTTTGCAGAGGGTGGCTCTTACAGGCGTCGGTGAGGACTGGTCTGCATGAAAATGCTGGCTGAGGAGTCAGGTGTGCTGGACAAGCAGTGGTGCCCCTTGGGAGGAAAGGTATGAATAGGGGTGAAGTCTGACAAGGGACCAGTCTCGCAGGCAGTGGTCATGCAGATACAATCTGAACCCCTAAGAAAACTGCCCAGGGAGAAGCAGAATCGTGGAATCTGTTGAGGTGTAGCCAGGGTATCTCACCTGGCCTGAACTGTTAAGAATTGATCTTAATTTAGCTTTCATAATTGAGTTTATTTCTGTATCAGCACTGTGGAAGGGTTCATTTCAGTAGTGGGTGAAGTTTGATGCTGAAAATGGAAAAAGATTACACAAGTCAACTGCTGCTGCTTTGTAGGACACTGTGAACAAGGTCATACAAAGAAATTTAAGGCAATCTGTTAATAGTCAGTGGCATTTTTAACAACTTATTATCTGCTTGTATTAGAAAGTAAGTAACAATTCCCTAACCCCAATAAGGTTTGGGTTGTTTTGGTGGGTTGTTTTTTTTTTTTTTCTTTCCTTCTTTCTTCCCTAGAGACAAAAGAAATAGCAAAAACTATTTTAGGTCATTTCCCAAATCTCAGTTACCAGGTTCTGGAAGATGAGAAGTAAATGCTCTGTGATTGATAATTTCAAAGGAGAGGGTGGGGGGGAGTCTTGGTTTCTAGGATAATGCTGAAGGTAGGGTTGATCATATCTCATACAATACATGAACATAGTATATGTGTATCATCTATGATCATATTTATGATTCCATGTCTTAGGACCGTGCTTCTTTCAAACATTTGCATGGACTTCAGGATCAATCGAAAGAGCATCATTCTGTAGTTAAGACTGGATGCTGTGCGGAGGTGAGGGTGCAGCTGCAGGGTTTAGGTTGCTTCAGGAAAGGCTCAGCTCTGAGTGGACCTACAGCTCTCCGAACCCTGCCAGTCTGAGGGTGATTTGAGCTGTCACATCGGATCTGGATAAAAACGGTCTCGTTTTGTAGGGATACTCATAAAAATCTAGCTGGAGGCAAGTGTTGGCATGCCGAACCCCTGGTGCTTCCTCTGCACCTGCTTGTGGGGAGAGCTTCCTGGTAGCACTGAGTGCGGCCCGGTGCCGGGAGGATCCGATGGGGCAGGGCCGGCCCGGTGCCAGGAGCAGCGGAGCCGATGGGGCAGGGCCGGCCCGGTGCCGGCAGCAGTCAGGAGAAGCGGAACCGACCGGGCAGGGCCGGACCAGTGCCGGGAGCAGGCAGGAGCAGCGGAGCCGATCGGGCAGGGCCGGCCCAGTGCCGGGAGCAGGCAGGAGCAGCGGAGCCGATGGGGCAGGGCCGGCCCGGTGCCGGGAGCAGGCAGGAGCAGCGGAGCCGATCGGGCAGGGCTGGCCCGGCCAGGGGCGCGCCCGCGGGCGGAGGGTGGGGGAAGGGAGGAGCTGACCTCTGCGAACACCCAGGGTTGCCAGCCTTACTCAGCCTTAGCTGACTAAGAGATGGGAACGGTTCCATCGGCAGCCGGAGTCCGAAGGGATCTCTCTGCCCCGGTGTCGGGTGAAAGCCCTGCTCGCCTCTCTCGCGGTGGCTGCCTCACCCAGGCTCTGCTCCCGTGGGACAGCGGGAGTGCTCCGTGAAATGGTGGTTTCTGTGTCCACGTGGGGATGTGACCCACCTTACATCACTTGCCAGTAGCGACTGGGGTTTTCTTCATCAGGAGAAAAGCAAGGTCTGAGTGTATTTTGGTGTTGATGAATAGGTTTTCTTAGTGAGGCCATTTGTTATTAATCTCTCAATCAGATATTGAGACTTTATTTAAGGTATGAAAGCTTACTGATGTTCTCTGTGGAAGTAAATGATTTTTCATACTTATCATCCTCTAATTAGAGTAATGCAACCTTCTTTAACAGCGTGGGTGCTATCCAGCATGACTGGTAAATGGTAAGGGATAAAAAAATACTGTGGTGTTACAAAGACTGACCACCCCTGTCACTTCAGTTGCTGGCTGACTTCATGCACAATGAAGTCGGTACTCAAAGTGTCAATATTGTGCATTCACACCTGCATTGTTGTGAACCCCTTACAGCAGGTCTTTGACCAAGGCTCCCATGGCTCTTTAAACTTTGTTCTATGAGACAGCTTCGGGAAAGGGCATTACAATTAGCTGTCCACTGGGCTGCACAGAGTACAGGCAGTCTACCTTTTGTGACACAAGAGCTGCATTAAAAAATTAAAGCAAAACAAATCGTAAAGCATTTGAATCTGTGAAATTAAGGCTTTGGTAATTGTTTGCTGACCTACAGGGTTCATTTCTCTCCTATACCATACATATTTCTTGCTTTTTTGGGTTGAGGAGGAGAATTAGAACCTTGCTTGATCCTCATGATGTGATCTGTTTGTAAAACTGTTTTAGTCTTCTGGCTGAACACAGCCTGTCTCTCTTTAATCATATGCTCAACATTACCAAATGTTTGCTATTGACTTGATAATTTTGAAGCTTGGATGAAAGACCAGAAATTGTGCTGCTTATTTTTGTTGTTATTTTTTGGAAAGGGATTAGGCTGCTAAACTGACTTCAAAAATGGGTAGAGCTGTTTTTATAGCAGTTCTGTTTTATTTAACTTGTATTATTCAAATTTTGGGGTTTTTTTTAAAACATAACATGCAACCTGTTGAACCTTTCTGTCTTGAAAAAATGTTAAGCATGCATTCTCAATAAATAGTCATATGGAACTGGCAGAAGAGGAGTGAAAAATCCAAGCTTTTAAACACTTGTTAGCCCTGTGGGAAACCAGAGGCTTATGTTTTCTCTTTGGTTTCTGTGTGGGAGAAAGAGCCTCTGAATGGATCCTTGTCCTATGGCTCAGCTTTTTGAGGTAACAGACCTTTGAGGTAGACTGCAGCTTGGTAAGACTTGCATTTTTCTGGTGTCTGACCTGGAAGCCATCAAAGGGGTTGGTAGCAGCTTTGAAGATGTGTTGGAAGGAGTCAGGTTTGCTAAGAAGAAAAAAATAGCATTTGCATGGCAGAGCTTCCAAAACTAGAAAGAGAGTGGGAATGGCTGCAATTTGTTCATGTTTACCTTCTGCTGCTGTTGCTAAACAACTGCAGAGCTGCACTTAAAACCACCTATTTATGTAGAATTGCAGGTAAGCAAGTTGTTTTGTACTGGGGCTGTAAATAGACTTTGAATGTCAATGTGCCATTTTATGGTAGAGAGTAAACACCAGAATTCTGGCATTCTTTTCTATTGCTTTGTATTCCTATTGTCATCTTTGTTAAATGTGGTACCATAATTCCTTCTGTCAAGTCTTTGATAAAACTGTAAATCTGATTTTGTGATTCTGTTTGGAGCCTTGAAAAGGATGGTGGCTTCCTAGTTACCTGTTAGAAATGCTTCTTGGAAGTAAAAGAAAATGGGCTGTGGGAGAGAAACACAGATTAAAAGATGGGCACTTCTGTCTTGGTGTAATACTTATCTTTTTACCCTCTACTTTGTCTCTGAGTTATGTGGCAAATGTATTTTTTTCAAGGCTCCGATCAAATAACAGAAATGGGAAAAGAAAATTGAACAATCCTTAGTGGTTTCTGTTTTAGATCTCCCCAGAAGTTCTTTTCTGTTATTATTTCTGTCCTTAGTCCCATTTAGCAGCTGAGTTCACTCTGCGTGTGTGTGCCTGCATGGAATTGCATTAGTTCCACTCTGTAGCAGGTTAAAGGCTACAAATCTCATCACAAAGTCTTAACTTGCAGAGCTGCAAGTTTCTACATAACTTTCCTCATTCGTGAAACATGCATTTAAAAATAAAAAGATATGTTTGTTAATCTTTATAAGATTAAATATGGCAGCATTTTCCTTGAATTCTCCTATGTTCCTGTTCCTGATGGAGATCTTACATGCTTTGATTATCAAGATTAAAAATCCTACCTTTTGTGTTCTTTACTATATTGTGTTCAGTGGAAGTTGGGAAGACTGATGCTTACCCACCCATGAATCTGGGCATTGATGCTACATGATTAAATGGAGAGAATGTGTTTGTGGATGTGGATGCAGTGGCAGTTGTCTAGATTATAAAGATTCCCTTTTAAGATCTAGCCCTTAAATATTTGGTTAGATCAAGTTTTCTGTGAGGTAAATAAGTGTTCTTTGGAATATTTTGATTAAAACTAGTGTAGTAACAGAATTGCACAAAGAAAGTAAGCCTATATGTAAGCAAGAGATTGACTCAGATCAGCCCTCCCACCAAATCTCCAATGATCAATCAATGTTATTCAGTAATAGAAACAATAATTAATTAATTAAGCTAATGACCCACTTGATAGCAGGAGGCTTGTGTGAATAGGACAGTTAAATTGGTGACCTAAATTGTTCTACTGATTTTCTGTTTCAACACCGAGAAAGGTATCTGAAAATACTGCATTTTACCATCAATTAGTCTAAGGTTGATGTGAATTGAATAGGCAAAATTTTTTAAAAGTTATTTTTCCCTAAAGTGCCCTTAAATAGCCACTTGATTACATATACTTTTTTTTTCCTTACAGCTCTGAACATTTAACAGGAAAATAAGACTGAAACAGAATGTCGCTTACCTTTTGTCTGAAAAGGTGAAATCTTTTCAGATAGAAATGGCTGATAAGGGTGGGAAGATGCTTCCAGGACAGCTTTACATTCAAGTGGAATATGACTATGAATATGAGGCCAAGGACAAGAAAATTGTAATCAAGCAAGGAGAGAAATATATCTTAGTGAAAAAGA
Organism: Brachypodius melanocephalos; assembly: GCA_013398615.1. Taxonomy (NCBI): domain Eukaryota; kingdom Metazoa; phylum Chordata; class Aves; order Passeriformes; family Pycnonotidae; genus Brachypodius; species Brachypodius melanocephalos. The sequence continues at coordinate 9,645,469 of VZSR01001283.1, forward strand.
CTAATGATGATTGGTGGCAAGTCAAAAGAGATGAAAATTCCAAACCCTTTTATGTGCCAGCACAGTATGTGAAGGAAATACCGCGGAAAGCACTGATGCCACCTGTGAAGCAGGCAAGCATGCTGCCAAATAACACCTTGAAGTTGACCCATGGATTACAGAGATCAACAGAAAATGTGAATAAGTCACCAGAGCTTTCTAGTTTTGGAAAATCTTCTCCAGTTCAAGTGTCTTGCTTAGTTCGAGATGCCAATCAAAATCTGGGACCGAACAATAGCCCCTGTCAAACTTTTGGTTTGAGTCTGGACCTTACCCAGAACAATGGAAAACTTAACAATGAGTTGCAATCTCCCAAGGTTTCCAATCAGTTTAGAACCATTTCCATGGGTCATTTCCCATGCCCGGAGTTCTTGGAAATAGAGAAGACCAGCTTTTTGCATGAACAGTCTTGTGATTCAGCAGGAGAAGGTTCAGAAAAAATTCACCAAGATTCAGAATCTGGAGATGAACTCAGTAGTAGTTCCACAGAACAAGTGCAGGTAGGCTACAAAATGGTCCCCATGTCTGATTTGTTTTCTTTTGTTATTGCTATAATTGTCTGCTGCTGTTTTGAGACTTATTCCCAAAAAATTCCAATTGTTTAAATAAAAATGTCTGTTCTCAGCATGAAATCGTTTTGAAAATCGAAACAGTTGATGTGTTTAGTCCTTGTAGAATTACTGTGGGAATCGATTCCATTTACGTGATTTTGTGATTTAAAGTGTTTCCGTATTAAGATTGGTTTAATGTGACACTGAATTTGGGTTATATTTTCTTTCAGAGGAAGGGAGCCTACTCTGTAGCTCCTCACGACTTGTGTGAAATAATAGTGCCAGTTACTGTCAGCTTTATCTAAGTGTGTATAGATTATATAAGAACTGTAAATTAATGTCTTACTGGGTTTAATTACACTTAAGATTTATGTGAAGTTTAATTTCTAGCTTGATAATTTTATTTGTAGACTGTTTTAATGAGTCAGCCCTGACAATTCTGCTTCTCACAACTTTACTCTGGATTAAAACTCAAAACATGTGAGTTTGTTAATTAGTATGGAAGAATCTCAGGAATGATGTACTCCTACTTCAAGCTAAAACTGAGCATTGACGGCCTTTGTCCTTGGAAAAACAGTTTTTCTCACTTCTTAATTTTTTTTTTTTTTTTTTTAACGGGCAGCCCCCACCCTCATCAAAAGATTAGAACTGTGACTTAATCAGGTCACTTCTGGTACCGGTAACCAAGTTAATTAGTCTATTGTAATCCAGGTTTGCTCTTAAACCAGTGATGTATGTGTGCATATACATAGTTACATATTTATATATGTGTGTGTATGTAGATCATTCCCCCACCCCACACTTGCCTCCCCCATCTTTCTGTAGGGACATGTTAAATTATTTTAAATTCTGTTAAAAGCTCCCTACTCTTGAACTTAATCTGTAGTGTGAAACTGTTTTTTCTTGGGTAAAAACTGATACAGTAAATCTCACTTGCTAGCATGTGTTCAGAGTATCAGAGGATCTCAGATCAAACTTGATGCTAACTTTAGAATGAAAAGTTTTACTATTGAGAGCTGTGAATAAATGCTTGCTAATAGGAAACAATGAAGACAAAGCTGCTCAGGAACGAGTCAGTATGGGAAGATCTTAAAGATACAGGATTGATTTTGTGAATTATGGAGTCTTAAACTGTGTATATATATTTATTGAAATACTCAGAATCAATATCTTTTCAATATGCTGCTATATTCTTGGTCTCATTCTTGATATTCAGAGTTTCTATAGTTATGGGACATCATGTCTCTAATATTTATATATTTTATGTTAGTTTTAACTGCATCACCCCCACTCACCCAAATAATACGGAATGAGTAGGATCACTGAATTTAATTTCTTTCTTCAGTGATGTCTTTCCTATGCAGTGTGAGAATCCTTGAGCTTTCTTGCATTTTACAGCCCTATCCTAGCTCATTGTAGTTGATACGAACCACTTAGAACTTGGCACAATAAAGTGAGTACTGGATATTTATTTTAGAAGCATGTGTTGGCATGTTACTGCCATATCAATTGCCAAACAAATTATGAAAATACCAAGAAATGTTTAGTATATCCTACTTTAAATAGTTCACCACATTAAAATTTATATTACATGGTAGGACAGTTCCTTCTTCTGTGTTGACTATATTTTGATGCATTTCCTTCTCTAAAGCAGATGGAATTAATATTACATGGGTGTCTTTTGTCAATAATAAATATATGGCCTGCAGCTCAGTTTCCACTGGACTTTGTGCCTCTTGATGCAGTGACACTTAATCTTTTCTCCATTCTCTCTTCTCCCCCCTCCCCACTATACTCAATGCTACAACTGATTAATAAATTTGTATTTGAGTGGGGCAGCAATGCATATATTGTAGACACTGTGTTACGGGAGGTTTGAAGGGGGGAACTTTTCACAGTGTTTAAGAATAACAACTGCTAAAAATGCCACATTTTGGCTGTGGAAAAAGGCTTGGCAGTTTGACTGATGATACTGAAGAACTTACCATTATCAGAATCTCAGGCAACAAGAGTGCAGGTGCTTGCTCTGCCTTGCAGTTTGCCTTATTGTAGCTTAATCTCATCCTATCTAATCACAAGCTCTTTAAATATAATGAAAATGTTTGACATTTAGTAGCTGTGGGGATTAAAGCAGTGGTAGAACTGATGTCACCGTTAGCTCAGTCTAGATGTTCAGAGTGCCAGCCTTCTCACTGGAACAGCTTGGCAGTTTTTTTAGAATTCTTTCAATAATGAGCATTGTTTAGTAGAAATCAGCTGTGCAGAAATTAATGGCTCAGAAAGCTGTTTTTATTGCTCTTAGTCTGTGGTGAGAACATCAAGTTCCTGGCTTTCACGCACAAACAGGATTTCACTTCACAAGACTGGCTGCTTCTCCCTCCCTTGCCTGCTGTGGAGTTCAGTTTTATGCAGTCTGCATTACAATAAACCCTAAGCTACAGGTGTTTTCTCTTAAATTTGTAAGGTTAGAAACTAGAATTACCTTAGTACCTTAATATAAGACATTTTTGATGGTGTTGAGGTGATAGTATTCAGCTTTATCCTGACCTTCAGTGTGTTTTCACTGTCCTTGAGTACAAATATGAGATACAGAGGAATGCTTCTTTTGTGAGATCTTTCTAAGAAGTGGTTACATTATTCTCTGAGGATTATCCTCCTCCTCCTTTCCAGTAATGAAGTGCAGGTTCTGCAACTGTACAGTCTTGAAGCCATAGGCTTGCTGGCTGTGGAAATACTGGAAGATCCAGAGCCTCCAAAGTAGTGCATAAAGGAAGGAGTTTTTAGCAGATGAAATACATGAAATGAAAGACAGAGAGGTGACAGTGTCAGCAGAAATATTTGCCGATGAAGATGTAGCAAAGGGTCTAGTCAAGAGAAACATCAGGACTGGATAATGAACATTCTTGACATTTTATGCAAAGAAATTACAACTGTTGGTTGCCACTGTGGTGGATAAGGCATTGTAAGAACCATATGTCAGTTTATGGACTTGAACCGTAGGAAGGCTGGAGGTAATTAGAGGAAGTAGGGCTTGAGAGGAAGCAAGCTTCAATTTAACCAGATTTATATCTCTGGTGTTGACAGTAACTGCAGGTCGAATTGGAACTGAATGAAATGGTTTGAGTGAATGCACTGCTGGGTGTAAGAATCACTGAGACAATGGTGGCACTCAGAGCTGTGCGAATCAATGAAGTTCAGTAAAATTTTAGGAAAATGGTATCATTTCTTCCTGATCCCAGGGAAGGGGCAGAAATACTCATCAGGGAGGCCAAGGATGTGAGGAAGAAGGTAAGTTTTGAAAGGGTGATTCTTTAGCAGATATGGACAGTACATGAAAGAAGCAAGTAGGATGTCTGAGCAGTGTGCAGTAGAAGCAGAGACCTTAGTAATTGTTCTTAAGTGAAAAAAAAAAAAAAAGGAATTACATGTTCAGACATGCCTAAACAGGCAGGAAAAGTTGAAGCAAAAGAAGACATTAAAAGTGGTCTTTAAAAAGCACTCTGGGCAATTCTTGCTTTCCTAACAAGTTTTGAGAGAGAAGGTATGCAGACAGAGAGAGAGTTGGGCAAGTTCAGAGATCATGTCAAGAATGTTTAGGTGTTATCTTTGAGGATGATACTTTGGAATAAAGTCATTACAGACAGAAATTAAAATCTGCTTTTGGCAATGCTAATACATGACCTCTGGGAAATAACTTTGTTTCTGATGCATGTTACCTCCTCCTTTGTCATAGGAGGGATAGAATGTATTTAAGAGTAAATACATGGCACTATCTTAATGTTACTTTTTATGCTTATTAAAAGTTACTTTTAGCAGCAGGTTGGTTTTAATCATTATAAATATAGACAGTGACCTATTTGCAAAGATTGTTCTGTCTTTCATCCTCTTTAGTAATTGACTATTGCATAAACTGTGAAGCACTAAAGGGGATTACCACCAGGATGGCTGGTTTGCTTTGATTAATTCTGAGTAGTAAAGACCTTAAAGAGCTCTTTCTGTCTTGCCTTTGCAATTTCTGTGGGATTGCAGTGATTTTTTAGTCAGGAAAACAAAATATTTTGTGTTTCTGTGGATGTCAGAGCATATCTTCTGGAGATCTTGGAATTCTTGACTTTGTCACTTAGTTGAAATACTGGTGGCATATCATTAGTGTTAGGCTGCCTTGCTGGTCAAGCATTAAACCTCTGAAATAAATGGATATCAGTGTTTTGTGGGGCACAGAATCAGTTTGCTTCTACAATAAGAAATTTCATGCTGTTTTTTTATTTCATTCATTTGTCCAAGAGATGAGTAATTTGACAGTATGAAGGAGGCATGCAAGAATTTTTTTCTTAATAAAACTGAAGATGTTTGCAGATTCATGGTGATATGTATAATGTAGTAGTTTGAATTATGTTTCAAGTACCATCCTTTAATCTCTTAACTTCTTAAAAACAGCATTTATTACTCTAATGATGTTAAATGCTGAAATATGCACATTTTAATGAGGTGAAGAATAACTTTCAATGACAAGGAACTAAAAGCTTTGTAATTTAAGGAGTTTTATCAAACGTTAATATATTTTTTTCTGTAATTTCAGTAGCTGCTGCTAGAATTTTGTAAATAGCTTGAAATGTTTGCTAAATTACATTATTAACTCAAAGGTTCTGGACAGATAATATTAGGGAATATTTTTTCCTGGATGGTTTTGTGTATGTGTATGTGTTTGTTTTTGTTTTTGTGGGTTTTTTGTTTGTTTGTTTGTTTGGTTTTTTTTTTTTTTCATTCCTACACTGTGTCAACAGGTCTGGATAGTTTCACTTTACAGTGGTGCTGTTTGTGATCAGCTCAGTCTCTGTAGTTTTAATGTGTGAGTCAGGTTGCAGATAGTTCCCTCTCTCGGTCCATGTGAGTAATTCTGGATTTAGGTCCTAAAATGAGCAGCCTTTGTGTGCCACTAATGCTGCCTACAGCCCATATCTGATATGCTCGTCTGAACATCACTGCTGCAAATCAGATTGACCTTCCTTAAAAAAATAAACGGCAAGCACAAGTGTTATCTATGTGAGGCAGTTGTCAGAAAATCATGATCTGTGAGACACATTGGTTTTAGTTGACTGGCTTGTTCTAATGCTGGTGTTGGAATGCTCAGCTGAGTAAGCTACAGATCTACTTGGTACAAGCAGTTTTGTATTGTGCTTTCAGAAGTGAAACAAAATCTAGTGCACTGTTAAAATTCTGCAAGTGCCAACACAGTCTTTTGACTCTTGCACCCCAATTTACCCTAATTTCATGCAGAAAATGATGGAATGGAACTTGGAAGGCACTGATTTAGATGAATAAACCTGTGCCTTTTATCCTGGTAGAATTACTTCCTAGCTCAAATGAAGCTCAAGCTGCACTGTTTAAGGAATAATAGTCATAATATGGAATCGATTTTTCTGTTTTTATCTAGAAAACTGTGATTTCTAGTGTGCAGTGTGTGAGTTTTGGTAGAAGCTGTCCCACCTGCCTTTTCTTTTGAATTCGTGCCAAGTGCCAGCCTCAGCAGGGTGATGACAGAATGTTTAGGGATGGTGGAGTAAATGCTTAAACAGGAAAGCAGCCCGAGGAAAAGGAATGGGTGTTTTGTCTCACTGCTGCCTAAGTTGAAAGCAGCTGGAGATACTGGGGATTTGCTTTTTGTCATTGGCAGTGCTTCTGTTGTGGCAGTAGGGAACCACCAGACACAGAAAAGACTGCAATAGGTAAAACTCTGCTTGAGACTGTTTTGAGAATATTTGATCATATCTTGTTCTCTCCCATAACTCTGGGTACAAACAATTGCTTTTGCTATGTCTTTACCTGGTTATGATCTAGGCAGTTGTTAATATTGCAGTGCTTGCCTATAGAACAAAGGTGCTGTTATTCTGTAGAATCCTAAAGAAAGTATCATTTGTTTCACAGCAGTGTGACGAAACATCAGGGAACGTATGACTCTGTAGAATAAAATGCAAACCACTTTTTTCTTTTTTTTAGGTAGCTCTCTGGAATAGTAGACATTTGTGCTTAAAAAAAGAGCAAAATCTGTGGGTATCTCGTACTCAAACAGCTGATATGTCTCTGATGTGCCTTGCCAGGCATGTTTGATTTAAAAATTATAGAGACAAATGGGTTTTGCCTTTATGTTGAGTTTGTTCTGAAGCTAAGGACAATACTTTTGGCCAAAACAGTCTTTCAGGATAGTAAGAACTGAGGATTTTCAAATGACTTCTGTGATTGTGAATAACTGAACCAACATAGTGTTAGAATACTTGTATCGACTTTGAATTTAGCCTATCTTAAAAGGACTTCTGACCTAGTTCTTGGGAAAGACAGTAGATTTCTAGTAGATCATAATTCTATTCTGGTAGATATGAAAGGTGATATGGTAGGTGAGTGCGGAGAGGCTTTCAAACAAGCATAGACAATGTCAGTAGTAGGAAATGGTACAAAACAAAAATGCAGAATGCAGATTTCATGGTGTTTCTGTATTCTAAATAACATGCAGTTGCCAGCCTCTCTCATCTTGAAAAAGAGGTAATAGTGCTGAAAACAGTGTAGAAGAGGGGAAAAACACAAGCAGAAACATGGAACAGTTCCATGAAGGCTTTGCAAAAATCTTACATGAGAGTGGTGCCCATTTAGTGTTGCATGCAGAGGACTCCTGACTTCTAGGCTGTTCGTTGCTGAAATGTCTAAGGGATTGTTGAGAAGTAAAAATCAACCTTAATTTTGGTATATTTTCACCCCATCTTTTGATAGTTTGACCTGTCTTTGTAAACTCTTTTGACAGATTTGGAGCTTGTGTACGATGGTGCTGTGAAGACTGGCATAGGTGTTTGGAGTCTGTATTTTAATTCATTCTAGTTTTCCGTCTGATAAGTTTCGTAAGTGAAAGCTAGAAGTTGAGGAGCTGTCTGAGTGAGTTCGGGTTATTGCTTATGTTGAGTTTTGATGCTAAATTATCTAGCTTCACCTTCTGCTTTTAATCAAAATCATGATTAGAAACTGGAACTCCTATTTTAAATCTGAAATTACGTATTACATTTTGAATTTAAGTTACATAGTTTTAATTATTCCCTTTTAAAATGGTTTACCTAAGGCTTGTAGATGATCTTCAGATCATCTAGTTAAATTAAATAACTTCCCTGTATTTTGTTTAAATGCAGTGCTGAAGAGCAGAGTTTTATGTCTGCTTTCTGCTGGTGTGTATTGTACACAGTTGCCTTCTTTTGCTTTTGTGGATTGTTCAGCCAAATCATTTGGCTGCTCTATCACCACCTGGCTCTGCAAATATTTATTTCCAGTGGTGCAGGGAGGTGGTGGTGCTGGCCTAGGCACTGTTGTGATGAGTGTGTCAATAGCCTGTAAGTAACTCCTTTATGGCAGCCTGAATAGTCACAGTCTGGTGCAAAGTCAGCAGATCTGAAGGACTGAGGACACACTTGCCTTTTTACTGTCACTGATGTGATGGGACTCAGGCAAACAAGTGTGCTTATGCAATACTGTAATAAAATGTCTGATAAAAACAAAAATACAGTTAACAAACTTTCTGAACTCTCAACTGGTTGTTCAACATGTCTAGTAATATTGCATGCACATTTATTTTCTAGAGAGCTTGAAAGATCACCAGGGTATTGTTTGGAAATGATTCATGGTACAACCAAAACGTTAGTGTTGCACGTAACTATTGTTTGACTTCTAAGTATTTAGAAGAAGCTTTATCCTGCAGTAAAGTGTTGTAACAGTAAATGAGGTTCTTGAGTGACTTTGATTTGACTGCTTTTCCTGTTGAAATTGAACAAAGGTAGTTCCTCCTCACCCCAGCCCCCACGAAAGATTTATCAACATGCTTGGCACTATCCATATCAATTCTTGGTTATCTGCATCCAACTGGAAAAGCTAATAGATGTCTGTCATGCATAACTGCATCGTGCTTTAGGCACAGGGGACTATGGATATGTGTGGGTATATATGTATATACTTATGTTCTCTGTATAGATGAGATATAAAATAACAGGGGCAGCTCTTCTGTTTCTTGGTAGCACTTTGATCTTGATTTGCACCTCATACAGTGTGACAACTAACTTCAAGCTTCCTCACAATCTCATGAGATGTACTTACCAGTACCGTCTTTTTTCTGTCAGCCAGATAAGTCCATTTGTCCTGGCTGTGGCTTTGTTGTGTTCATCCCTCCCAGGTGCTGCACTCTAATTTGTAATGGCATTTTCGTGCTCCCCTTAGGCTCTGTGCTTTTCCTGCTGTAGTATGTGTTACCCCATGGTGCTGATGCCCACGAGCTATGCCAGAGGACTGCAGTGCTTCCTCCCAGGAGGGCTTTTCACAGCCGGGCTCTGTGGCTACCTTGCCTTAGGCAGGGAGCAGGAGCTTGAGAAGGGGCAGTGTGGCCCTGCCAGGGCCCTGGTGGTCACACAGTGCTGTCCCTCTGACCTTCTGCTCATCTGCTCTCCTGTGCCCCTGGCAGCTCCTCATCAGTCTCCCACTGCAGCCTCCTCAGGAAAAGCTACAGCCTTCAACTGCACTGGCTTTCCTTCTTCTTGCCTTTGCCAGCCTGAAGAACCGTGCTTATGTGACTGCCTGAGGGGAGACACAGCATGAGAGAAGATAAACTTGAGATAGTTTTTCTTTTTATTCTTCCGTGTTTCAGTCTCAAGGAGAGACCTGTCTTCGTGTTTCACAGGGTTGTGCGTTGTGATCCACCAAGGTGTAAATTTTGCTTTTAAGTTTTGTTTACTTTTCAGTTAATTATATATGTAAAAACTGTATTGCATCCATTTTTGCTTTTTGCTAGTTCATAAATTGCTACTGTAACTATCGGTTGAGCAAAACTTGGATATGTACTTGGGCTTGTGGTTTGTTTTCTTCTTATATGCGAAAACAGAAAAATCTGAATCCCAAGTGCTGTGCTAAAAATCTAGCTCTAAACTCTCTTCTTCTTCTTGTTTTGTAAATCTTTAAAGCCTCACCAGACTTAAGGTGTGGTGATTCCCTAGACAGCATTAGTGAGGGCTGTAAAACAGCTCTTTCCAGCTGCTGCAGGTCTTTGGTGTGCTGCTTATTAGAACAATTGAAGTCAACATTGTGCTAAGATGGTACTACACTGACAAATTCTTTCTTTGCAATCAATTTTCAGAGGAAAGTAACTTGAAGGGCTGTATTTAAATTCTGTGCCCATAGATGGTCTCAGAAATTCTGTGCTTATCCAGCTCTCTCATCATTACTGTCTGTCCATACACTGCTGCTTTGCTTCTTGAAGTATAAGGTTAAATGGTGATTTGAGCCCTGAGCCAGCCTTCTGTGTTGTCCTTGGTATGGTCGGATCTGCTTGAGTGCAGCCTAAGAATTATAAAGTAAATAAAATTCCACAAACACTGAGTCTTTTTATATCATCTTAACTGCCATCTGAAACAAAAATTGCTGGTTTAATATTCATTGAAGTAAAGTGGTAGTTGTAGATTTACTTTTAACGTTTTCATGTTGCAACACGAAATTCAGTGACAAAGGTATACTTTTTTTTCCTAGATACTGATTTGCAGAAATAGCTGATAGCTGTTACTGAAAGTGAAAGATTCTTGCTAGTGTAAGGAAAATAAAGGGGAAGAAAAACTGCAGAAATGCATGGCTGAGTGTTTCATGCATTCTGTCCTTACACTGGGTGCCAACAAGCTGTCTGCAAGTTGAGAGAAACAGACTAAGAAATACAGTCAAAGAACAAATACTTCTATTTTCAGTAGTTGTAGAGAGAAAAAAAGATGCAACCTGGTTGAGATTCCCATGAGAATTTTATTGCTTTGCTTAATTCTGTTGTAAGCAGTACATGTAGTCTATTGCTGAGTATTTTTAGGATTTTGAGAAAAGTCTGTACAATTGTGTACTTAGCTTTGGCATTTTAAAAAACCCTCAGAAGTGATCTTAAAAAAATCTGTAACTTCTTTAAGTTAGGCATAGTGGGTTGGATATATTTCTTAAAAATGTTCCTCCTGCTATTCAATATACTTTTGCAAAACATAATCTCAGTGTTAAAACTGGAGTGATCATAGCCTGTTCTAGCTTTGTTAAAATTGAAAATTAAAAATATCTTAAAAGCACCATGGCATAATTATGTACAGGCTTCTTTTTGTATGGTCTTAAAGAGCTGCTGAGGGTAATATTCCTGCTCTGCTCAAGATTTGAAACACCTCAAATAATTATATAAGTATGCTAACTGATGACACTTACTTTGCTCATCCTATTATATCTTTTAAGGAAAAATTTTAGACTGAAGTCTTGACCTAATGTTCTCTGTATGCCTTCTCTGGCATGAGACTTGGCTTTCTACTGTATCCTTCATTACCAGAAAGAAATGTTATATGTGATGTAATAGGAGAAAGGATGTTATACGTGATGTTCTTTGTCCAAAGTCATTAAAATACATGAGATTGAGGGGGTTCAAGCAGCCCTTACAAAACTTCAGTTTTGCTTGTGTGCTGTAGCACGTGCATTGTCTTGAGAATAGAGGCAGTGTCCTGGGAATTTAGAAGGCCTTGTGACATTTTGTCTTAATTCTTTATATCTCTCTCCCCTCCAGTATAAGTGACAGATGCCAATATATGTGGGATTTTTATGGTTTAATTAGAAAATTCAACATGCAAACTAAACAGCTGTGTACTTATGTATACTGGAGGTGACAATATATAAACCTGTTAAGAGCTCAACTTATAATGGGAATTTAATTTTAAAATACTTCTCTAGTGGAGCTGTGAACTTCATAAATGCCAAAATCTGAGGTATTTTTCCTGGTCAGAGGAGTTTTAAACACAAAACACATGCAAAGTATTGGAAAAAATAGATTCATTTTAATGTTAAGTATTTTTCTCATCCTTAAGGTTTGTTTGCTTCAGACAGGCCGGTGAATGTCCCATTCCAATATACTGGGAGACAGGGAGGATTCCAAAGAAATGCAGTGTCCTAAAATACCAAAGACTCATTTGAAAATGGAATTGTAATCTCTAAGTCCTTATACAGTGTCTTTGTCTTGCACCTTGTAAGAATGTCTTGCTGTCTGTCATAGAATCCACTAATTATATTCAGTGTTACCCAGTAAACATGTGAGAGGATACTGGATCTGAATACAGATTTAATAAAGGATAATCTAGTACAGGGACTAGCGGGTTTTAAAGTCAGGAAAGTGTGATGTGTTAACCACTGTTTGAAATCTGCCACGTGAAAATGAATTTTGATTTTTAAAATAATGAATTTTTAGATTATCTATTTTAATAATAAGATAAATTAGTAAGTGGGAGCATGATGTCTTCATCTTTTAATGGTTAAATTAAAATTGCTTGTTAGCAGAAATCGTTTAAATGTTAAAAATTTTGAATAGTGTGGGGAAAATTGCTTTTGTATAATCTCTAAGCTTCAGTCTTTACTGAGGGAAGTTTTGTGTGGGGAAAAAAGCCTATGAAAAGCCATCAAAACCACGTCAAACAGCTTCCTGGTCTGCATCTTCACGTTGAAAGATCTTCTCATATTAATGCATTATGCTAAGAATATCAATAAAGGCATGATTTACAACAAGGGACTTTAAAAGAAATTAATACTTGTAACTTCTCGCAGCTACTAGATGCATTTTGTTATGCCAGCCAGTATGGCCCAAAGCTCTGTACTGCCGTGGCAAAAGGGGGCATAAAACTTCAGTTTCTGCTCTGAATAGATGAATCTATATGCTAAAATGGAAAGTATGTGTTCTTAGCAGAGTTTAGCAGTTTAACATCTCCCTGCATTCCTCTGAGGGGATTTATGGCTGCAAAGCTCATCTTGAAGCTTGAGGCTTCACTGGAGGTTTTGTTATGATTGCTGGACTGTTGCTGTGCCAGATTGTTTGCCTGTCCTCTAATCCCCCATTTCAGTGGCAATCTAAAATGCACAGCTCTAACGCTTCCAGTAAGTGTTATTTAGGAGATACAGCTAATCACCCTCCATACTTAATTACTGCTCTTATGAAGACAAAAACATTCGGAGTAATGTTAGCCCAAAGCCTATTCAGGCACTTAAGTTTTCCCAATAAGCTTTATATCTTTTATATAGCAGTTGTACTAGATGTTGCTGAACAGCAAAATCTTAACAGTCATCCAGCAGAATAAGCTCTGATACTGCCAGCAGTGTTGCAGAGGGCTCTCTGGGCAGTGGACTGATCATCTTTCAACACTGCTGCTCTACAGACCCTCGTGGGACCTGGAACCCAGAGTTCCTACAATGCCTGCAGTTGCATAATTCACCTCTTTATATGAGCTCAATGGAAATCTTGCTGGAAAACAACATAGAAATCAATGAGAAAGTATTCATGTATCCAGTAATTCTGAATACATTAATTATTAATTAATTTTTCTCTTGGAGACTCCCAGGAAGTTCAGCTTCCATTCTATCTGTTTTTTTCTGCAGATAAACACCAGCTTTCTGTCAGCTTGCAGGAACAGCTTCATGTGCTGAGCATTACTATATACTCAAGCATACATACATGTACTTTAAAACATTTTTCCCCTGACAGCTTGGCAGATCATGCTGCCATACTTTATTATACTTGCAGTTTCAATGAGAATGTTCTCTAAAGGCTGGTGGCTCCAGCTGATCCGCTGAGTGCTGAGCATGGAATTATAATTCAGCAGCACGGGGGAGGGCTGTGCTCGCTGTAGCGGGCACAGGGCACCGCTTACTGCCTGTTGCTTAATCAGCGTGAAACTATTAGCAAATTCTTGCCATCTCAGCCATAATGTACTGCTAATAGGTTCCCTTTATTGCATAGGACAGTCAAAAAAGCCTGGAATGTTTTAGTAATTTTGAGTAAGCATAACATTCCTCTTAATGAAGTTTGACAGCGATTTTAGAACTCCCTCACACTGTATAACAAGAGTACCATTACAGATTCCTGTGTACTGCGTGCTGGTAATTTATTTGTGTCTTTCCTAGTGCAATTCTCCTTACATGAAAGCTTTTACATTAGAATTTAAAATTATGTTATTTTACAAAATAGATTTCTGGCAACAAAAGCATCTGTATATTATTAGTCCATTTAAACTCTCTAAATTTAGTCACAGTTTTGCAGTTGTCAGAAGACTTTGTAAATCCTACTTCAGTGAAAAAAAAATCACAGAAAATATTTGGTGTTTTAAAAATTAGTTTACCCTGCAGTATTTTGGAACTTGCTTTGCAATCTGGAGCATGCAGTGCAGGGGGGGAGTGTGTACTAGTGTAGCCTCTTTCACTTGGATCATCAGGAGGAAGTTTCAGAGAGGGTTAGTGCAAGATATCTGAATCTGACTTTTTTTCCTCCCTGTCTTTTGTTTAGGGGCAGTATTTTATTTTTTTTTTTAGGTTTAAGAAGTCCTTCATGTTACTGATAAATTGGAATGAATCTCTGGTACATAGGGCTTGGGATAATTTTCAGTTTTTCTTGTCAGCCATGAAAAATGGTGTTGCATGGCAGAAGGGATTCAGTTATGTCAGTTTATTTTACTTTTAGTAAGTTGTGAAATTGTCTTACAATCATGGGAGGAGAAGGGTCACTGTGTTTTCCCACTCCCCAGTGTGGTACCAGACAGTCAGCCCAGACAGTCTGCATGATAGGCAGGGATGTGACAAAGAACTCTGCTTCCTATTTTTATTGCAGGGTCTGGTTCACTTACAGCTGCTCTCAGTCATTTCTCTTACTTCCGTGAGTCTTATCTCATTCCTTGAGCCTAGAATTCAAAAAAGGTTTTTATGGTCTTAATCCAGCAGTGCTGCTCATGGCCAGAATGACTCTGCTTGGAATGCAGTGCCATCCCTGGGATGACCAGATGCAATCTTTATGATCAATGCATCTTTAGCAGACCCTCTCTGGATCGGTATAGCTGTGACAGCAGGCTTTGGGAGTTGGAGTCTACTTCAAATATCAAAAATACTTGACCCCCTTCCCATACACACCTCCTCCTCCTCCTTTCTGGCAGGTCATACCTCTTTGTTTCAGCTCTTCAGAAGAGGTCTTTCATCCTCAAACTTTGTTTGAGAAGGACCTGCAAACAAGCAAGGGGATTAAACATTCAATTACAGTAGATGTTCATACTTGTCTGAGTGAATGGAATCCACACAGAAAACCGGGATAAGACTTTGTATGTGTGTGTGTCCTGTTGTTTACACACAGCTGACACCTACAGCAAACACAGCATTTTGTGTTGAATAGATTGTACCAAGCCCTTTAATTGCTCAGCAGTCCATATGGAACATAAGGGACCATTGGAACATGTTCTGACACCTTTTTTGCAACACATACCAATGGACATCATGCAATAATTTTCTGTGTGAAATGTGTAACTACGTTATGTTTGAGGAGTATTGTTGGAAGGGGAGAGATGCTCAGATTTTGTTTTCGCTTTGGATGGTGGATAGCTGTGCTGAGCTTCTGGGGGAATTGTTGATGTGCCCATTCATTATTATTCTTTGAATATTGTGGCAAATGCTCTCTCCCCCCTTTTTTAAAGTAAGTTTCTAGACCATGTGACACACTGCCTTAGTCCCTTCACCAATTGTTTTATGTAAGATAGAATAGGCATGCTGTAGGCACTATGCATTGATGCTATTTTGTGGTTCTTTCTTGGTTACTGTAGCATACTATCAACAGAATTTTTTTTATCCTCATGGCCTTGTAGAAGTTACATTTGTCCTGTGAAAATTACAATTAACTGCTTCTGAATAGATGAATACAGGATTTTAGATTGCACTGCATTTACTCAGAAGCATAAAGAAGTTAAGCAAAAGCCCCAAACCCCAGTTCATTTAGTTTGCAGGACCTCTGTTTTGTGTTACAAAATGCAGCTTGTTTCATCATTTACTTATTTGCAACTTCTCAGGGAAGAAAAATGACTTTAGGTTTCCTGTCAGTGCTGCAGCTGTGAAAGCGAACCAGGGGCAAATGACCACAAGTCTCAGTAAAACTGCTCTTAATTAAACATGTGTGGTTTGCCAGCTTATAACATTTTGGGGTTGTTTTTGCAAATTGTACCCAGGAATTGACTTAATGGCTGCAGTTCTGAGGATGGTGAAGTTGATAATTCACAGTCAGGGGAGAAGTGCAGTTGAAGCACAAGTATTCCCACTTGTTGGCACATTTCAGGATATTGCCTTGGGTGACTTAAGTTCTGTGCTGGAAAGCTTTTTAGTATAGAGATGATTTTACTGCCTTTTCGATCATCTCTGGACACAGAAGTAGGTTTGCCATTGTTGAACTTGCTTGTTCTGAAAAAAAGCGCGTTAATCCCACAAAGTACAGCACTGTGTGTATTTTCTTCTCTGGTTTGTTTTGCATTTTACTAATTTTTTGAGGTTAACTACCTCAGTGAACTGAAAATGGGGGTATGTCCCTATTTTTTTCTGAAATCTGAAAAGCTTGATTGTCCATAACTCATTCCTCAGATTTGTGGGAATGCCTGAAATTAGAAGGATGACTAGACCCAGTGGCAGCCTCTTATTTTATCCCTGCCAGTTTTGCTACAGGTTGAAGAAGATTGTCCTTAAATTTTTCTTTTTGAGGAAAATGTGCAGGGAGAGGGGAGAGAAAATTTCCTCTTTCCTTACTGGTATGATTTTAGAACACTTCTGGGTTTTAACTTACTTTGTATTGAGATATCCTGGTGGTTTGCAAAGGAGAGGAGAATATAGCATCTTTCCTTGCTTAAATTGATTTAAGATGTTCCCAGGATTCCTGACCTAGGTTTTTCTACTAAAAAATAATATTACTAATATTTTTTAATTTTTCAAGATGTTGTGAGGAAAGTGTTTTATTTTATACTCCACATGTAAAGCACTGCACGTGTTAGATTTAATGTTAAAACAGTTTTTCTCAAAATGCTGACAAAAACCATGTTCTTCAGAATTCATTTTTTTCATTCCAGGTGTGGGACTTAAGCTAGCAAATAAAATATCTTTCCCTTTTCACTCCTATCTTTCATCCTACTGCTGTGCTCTGTACTCTGAGGTGAGAGGAAGAGCTATGCTTAGTCATCTTAAAAATATTTGTTATTCTTTGCCTGAGCTACTTGGGGTACTTATTTCCTTCCTTGATGGCATGAGGTCTCTTCTGCTGCAGTTTTTTTAATGCTCTGATCACCATGCTACTGTATTGCTCTTTCTTATAGGCTGGTGATTTTTCTTAAGAAAAAACAAGGACTTAAAGGCAACATTTCAGTTGTGCATACTTGTACAATAAATCAGGTTCTCACTATATACTTCTAATAGCTTCTTCATTTGTTTCAAACTTCAGATGTGAATGTGCTGTTTTTCAGGATGAGGGTTACAGATTTGTAATGTAGCCTTGTTTACAAAGTCTTGTGAGAGGAAGGAAAATAGAGAAGAACCTCATTGTGGTTCTTTCACACTGCATAAGGGACAGAAGCAAGGATACCAAAAGTGCTATTGAAGGTTGTGGACTAAACTGCACTTAAGCTGTCAAAGAAAGTTCCCGATTTTCCTGATTAAGCTGTTGCAAAATTTAATTCCTTGTTTGCTCCATACGTAAGTAACTTTTCCCCCCCTTCAGTGTAGCCATTTTTTTTACCTGTCTCTGGAAGAAAGAGATAGTTCTTTACATATTATTGTTTCTATAATTGATTCTGCTTTTGATACTTGAAGATAATTCCTTCTCTCAGCCACCTTTGGAATTTAATTTGGCAGCTAAACCTCGTTAAGAACTAACAGAGAGGTTCTGAAAGAGAAGGTCCTGCTCTCCTGTCACCTTAGACACTTCAGAGGTGTCTCTGGCTGACCTTGCAGTGACCTGCAAACACCTAAGGAGTCTAAATATGGGAGGGCTTTTTATTTGTTTGTGATGTTTTTGTTTGTTTTGCTTTTGAAGTCTCAACAGGGTTAATTTATTGCCATTCTGGTTTAGTCCATCGCTTTGCTGCAGGGTCACATCAGCATCAGGGGTGCAGATGGCAAGGGAGATAAGGTCGCTCTTTTTGGTAGCTGGTGGCCAGTAGTCCAACATAGCTAGGTCTTAAAAATGAATCATTAATCTTTGATTTTCTGAAACAGATAAATTTGTGTTTTCTTGTTTTCTAAAATTTGAGTTATTGCCTGAGTCCATTGAACTATGTGCTTTATTGATTTGGTTACATGAACTGAATTAGTAAAAGCATTTGCTGAATTTCTGTATAAACAGAAGTGTCAGTGTGGCTTTCTGCAGGAAGGAAATTCTTTTCTTGTGTGCATGGGTAGTTAGGGTAACTAACGCATTTGAAGTTACTTTGTCAGGTTACTTTTCTCTTGGCTTCCCTTTCTTCTAAGATTAGCAAACCAGTTTTTTCAAAAGGAAAAAGTGAAAAAAAAAAGTGGTTTTGGTTTTTTTTTTAATAGTAAACATTCCGATGTGTTAGAAAGGATAGCTCTTAAAAATATGCCTGAAGGTAGAAACATGGACTTTGTGTTTACAGACTTAAGAACATTCTGAGATTCTTATTTCCCTAATCTAAGTTTGTTTTATATTAGAGTATGAATATATTACTTGATGAACAGATTTTACCATAATTTTTCTAGACTTTGGGTGTATAATTTGTGTTTTGGTTTGTAAAGGTAAAGAGTTAGCATGACAGTATCTAAAACGTGGTTCTTCAAATCATGTATTTTGAAATTATTTAGCCAGTCATGATCTCTAGAACATGGTTTTTCAGGTGTTCCTGTTTATACACTGAGCACTTTTGAAATTTGTTTTTCAAGATTTTAATGCAATGTTTATGGAAGTCCATGTGAATACCTACAGCTACATTGGCTGAAGTTTATTCCCAAGTGGGCAGTTTAATCAAGGAAATTGCCCTCTGGAGTTTTGGTACACATGAGAGGTGTAGTAGCTTGTGATTGGTAATTGCAGGTAATAAACTCAGGGAATGCTTGGAGAGGCAGATGTGGAGGGTAACAGGGCTAAAAGTGACTGGAGCCTACCAGTTACACAACAGAATGTATTACTGATTAAGTAGGATGTATTACTATTAATATGTTAGTAAGGCAAACCAACAGATGCCATTCTAGTATCTGATTTAGTACTTTGTTTCCTACACCAGTTAACTCTGTTCTTCACTGGGGTTTGCCACCTTAATTAATCCCGTAAGATATTTCCAGTAAGTGTGCTCAGACATCAGCTTTGCTTGTACTGTTTGAGTACTGGTGATGTTCTGCAGCTGCATATGTTATTAAAAACTTCTAAGTGTTGTAGTTCATAAGATCAAGAAGATATTTTGAAATTATTCTAACACCTAACAAAGAAACACTACCATAACAAAGGCTTGCTGGATTTGCTGCCACGAGCAGCATTTGATGAAGCAGAGTTTCACACAAGTGAAATCTGCTTTTGCAAGCAGAGTGAAAGGACAGCAGCTGTAAACTGAGTGGGAGTTCTGCATTTTCTTGTCAAGTGTTTGGAATGAAATACCCTTTCTAACAGAACACATATTTGATGACTGATGTGTTTTAGAACTACCTCCTGCAAATTGTTATTTTCACTATTTTTTTAAGAATACCCAACCATGTATTGTGAAAGTGAACCATTATAATACACATATAGAGCTTAAAAAGTCTTAATTTTTCTGTGTTTTTCCTTCTCTTTCTAATAGGAGAATATCACATATCACATATGCTCTACTGAATGATGGGGTTTTGGTAACTTGTGTGGTAGTATTTAGACTTCATTCTGTTCATTCAAGTAGTTCTCAAGCTATCTTCTAGGTTTTTGAGCTTGCTACAGCTCCGGTAACTTGGAAATTTCATCAGAGGTGGTGTTTACTTTCCCATCTGCACATTTCGTGGGTTTCTGGCTTTACACTGCTTTGTGTAAGCACTGGACCCTCAGAAGTACTCTTGAAGGCTATGGGATCTGTACTTTTGAAAATGTGAAGTGTAGAAAAAATTGCTATTCAGTTTGAAGTGACTGTAATGGAAACTTTTCCATGACCTTTAGGCTATTATGAGTTCAAATAATACCATTCTACACTATTCCCACAATAATGTTGCATAGGAGCTGATTACTTAGACCTGCTGTGTTTCTGTAATGGATACAACATAAAAGTGTTTCGTGAAGATCTTAATAATCCTGCTTTAAGAATACTTTCACCTCTCTGAGGCAAATGAGATGTACAGCTATACATTAAACCAGCCAAAACAGTAAATACTTTGATAACTGAGGAGTGTCCACTGCTTCTGAAACTTCAAGAGACTATTCTGCTGTAACAGTTCTAAAACAACTGAATGGCTGCTTATGCTCTTGTGATATTTGCCATCTGAAAAGCAGTACCTATTGGCCTATTACAGGATAATTTTCCACTGGAGAAAGCAGCTAGGCTTTTTTTGTGTTTTCTTAGTGTACTATTTTAGTTTTTATAGTATACATCCTTGAGAGACATCACAGATTATCCCCAACAGCTTTATTAGTCACAAATCTACATTCAGACTCGTATTGGGGGCTTCACAGAGCTCAAGAATAGACAGCAATTGGGCTAAAATGCAGAAACAACTTGAAATTAACTTCCCTAAAAGTGAAGGAAAAATAACGTGTAAATCTCCTTCTGTATGGCATATCCAGATTGCTCAAGATGTGGACTAAATTTCTGGATTAGGTTACAGATAACTTTATTATGTGTGTAGAAAGTATCAGCATTTGGTCTGGTGAACAGGGGGAAAAAGAGTGGAGGAGATTTACTGTCTGACTTTGAAACATTGTCAAATTTGGCCTCTCTTTCCTAATTGGGGTAAGGTTGCTGTTTAAGCATGTATGATGTAAACTGTTTCATATGGTATTGAAATTTTCTGCTATAGGAAAAGCAGCATTGTCTATATCCTTGGACAAAAGCTTTTTTATGGAAGGGAGAAGCTAGATTGTGCAAGTGGCAAAGTACGAGTGTGGTAAACACTGTCATCTTTGTGCATGTTTGACAAAGGATCCCATTGTAAGATCCTATTTCCGTTTTTTAAAATATTTGACATCACTGTTGCAGTCCTTCAGTATACTTTCTTTTATTGCTATAAACTTCCTACATTCATATGTAATAGTTTGCCCATGCAGTAAGCAACTGCAGGAATGTGAATGAGAAATTTGCAGAGTATGAAGGGGAAAAAAGGGTTTTCCATCAGTTTTCTTTGATCAGTCACTTATGATGGATGATCTGGGAGTGGTCTCTGGCACTCCAAGACGCAGCCAAGTGTTCCCTCCTGTCCCAGCCTGTGTCCTGCTGCTGCAGCCAGTTTCCATTCCTGTTTCTGAGTGCTTGTGAAAGTGGTAGAAGCAGCCACCTTTAGCTTTCTGTGCTGCAGGATTTCACAATACAATTAAATAATTCATTATCTTGATGAGTATGAAAATAATTTAAGTCATTTTTTGGGCTACAAAGGAAAGGGAATGTATTTAGTTTGAGGTGTTTTTTGCTATGCACCTAGATATTGGTAGATTACAGTAGCACTAGATGAAGACTTATATTTCCATCAACTGTAAGAAATTTTTTTTGTATTATAAGAGAGCTAAAACAGAAGGGAACTTACATGGCTGAAATAACATGAGCACATTCTGGCAGCCCCAATGTCCTATGTACTAAGGCTCTGTTTCATAATCTGGTTTCATTAAGTAAAATATTAATAGAAGTATATATTATAAAATTAATTGTGTATGCAACTATCTCCAGTAATAGAAAGAAGTAATATCTCAGCCTGTAGTTCAGTGTAAGTAAAATACAACATTTCCTGAAAGATAAAATTAGCAAAGGTAAATCATGCTTAATTTAACTGTTTCCAGTCTAATCGAAAGTTACTGACTAGCCATTAAAAATTTACTTTGAATCTATCTGCTTAATTTTTAAATGAGTCCCTTTTAACTGTTGAATGTCCTTTATTAGGCAGATATATTTGAATGATTTGTATGGGGTGATTTCATTTCTGTATTGCTTTGCAATGTCATTTTTTTTCTTCCCATTTTATAATGACAAATCAACTGAACACAAGAACTTCAGTGCACTTAAATAATACTTTACTTGCATTACTATAACTTGTCTGAAATTCATAGTCAGCTGTTAACAGGCTTATAATATTTACTCTCATTGTTTTATATGTTCCTTAGACTTACAGTATGAATTATCTAGCCTGTATTGGAGAAGTTTAGAGCATAAAAAATTGTTTCAGTTCCCATTTAAATTTGACTTGTTAAATTAGCTTGTTCTATTCACCTCTGAGGTAGCAGAGGACTCACTGAAAAATCTCCCCTGTTACAATTTTTGGGTATAAATTATGAATATGCTTGTATCTGTTAGAAAGAAAACAGCCCAGAACATGTCTTTAAAAATATAAAGCAAAAGCAGAAAGAGGAAGGAAAAGATGAGCTAATTATTCCAGTTGAAGCTGTCACTTTATGAAAATGAAACTGTAGAGTTTTTGAGGTTTCTTTTGTATCATTCCTATTGAATAAAGCTTGTATTGAAGTCCCAGGCCTTCCTAAAAGGACAGTGGGAATTCCTTGGCAAGAAGCTCAGTTGTTGAGGGAACTGGGATGCTTCATTCCCAGTCTCAGGATGCTGTGGGATTTGCCTGTTCTCCTTTCTTCAGCTTGCTGCTGCAGAGACAGTATTCCCTTGCTTTCCTTCAGTATAATGCTCTCCTCTTTTGCATGAGTATGGACAATATGTTGTTTGTAACTTCATAAGGAGTATTGAGATTTGCCTTTTTTTTTTTTTTAAATATTCTTCATTTTTAGCAGCTACTTACAGCAATCTGAATGCTGCTACTGAAATGAAAGTTTTTACATTCAGGTTCATAACATTAAGAGAGGCTGCAAACAGAGACACCACAGTGAAAGCAATTTGATGTGTGGTAGGTCATGTTTTACAGGCTAGCATTGCAGTCATTCTTTAAGCAATTGTTATGTTCTGGAAGTTTTTGTCTTGAATTTAAGTTCTATAAGAGGAAAAAGGTAATTACCGATTACAAGCAAACTTTGTTTTCTGGCTTTTTGTTGCTGGCATACTGTGCTACTTCACAAGATACTTTTCATTACCAAAATGTATGTATACATTTGCTTTCCATTGCACTGAGTTCAGGTTTCCAGAGGCCTGATAGCATATCTATGGCCTTTGTTAAAAATGTTGACTGTTCCTTCATTAATGATTAACAGGTTGTTTTTTTTAAAGGCCCATATCTGCTTCCTACTGTGCCAGTATAAAAACTGTGTTCTGAAAATGCTGTGTGTGCAGTCTCTGTTTGAAGAATATTGTGTGTTGATCCTGGAAACTCGGTCCTGCCTGCATGAAACTCTCTTATCAATTAGCAAGGATCTAGTACAAGCAGTATTTTTTGAGAGACTGAGGTTAAATGTGGCAGATTTCTACAGTATTATACAGAGCATTACTGAGCTCTCTCTGGGAGAGGTCTTTATGTTCTTGAAGTTGCCAGAGTGCCTAATGGGCTGTACAACTTTCATTCATGTTGTAGTGTCGTAGAAGTATTTCTGCTTTCTAATTTTTCTACATCACTTTTCCAGCAAGAGTCCTTCACTCTTAGCAGGAGAGTTCTTAGCAGGAGAAAGCAACATGAAAAAGTCTAAAATCCATATCAAATAGCAAATGAGTGTTGAAATGTTTGGAGTATAAGGCGTTTAGTATGTGCATGCATGGGCATGTTGAAAGATGTGTTCTTGCAATTCTGATAGTGAGAAGACGAGTCTCTTTGGGAAGATTTAATTCCATGTTTATGAGCATTCAGAGTTTGATAATGCAAAACAAAAGACCTCGGGGGGGGAAGTTCTCACTGGAAGTCCTGTTTAGTGTTTAGCATATATTTAAATCTCCCTTAACTGTGTATGTCTGGTTTTGGGCATACACCCATGGAAGTGATCAGAAACTGTTTTCATCTAGGTAATGCTTTGTCTATTCATATTAATATATTGTCAGTGAGTAATGATTTTGATAAATGAAAGTTAAATTAATCTGCTTTATGGCTTGAAATGATGCAAGTTTTTTGCAGAACTCAGTTGTGAACTCACAAAATGGTCATCTGAAAGGGGAAAGGGAGAGGTGGAGCAGTGCTCAGTAGCTCTACAGGGACATCCACTGTGATCTGCCTGTGTGGGACTCCCTTTCCCAGCCTGAGGAATGGGGGTGAGGGAGGATTGACCATCCTGCCAACACTGGCATAGAACATACATTAATGTTAATTTCAGGAAACTTGAGCTTTCTAAGAGCTGGTTTTTTTAATCAATAAATAAGATATTCTTGACAAAATTAGCCTTGGTAAGGTTGAGTGCTGTTGAACTGAGCAAAATCCTAGACACAGCCACATACCTCATCTCATGGCTCAGGGTGTGAGGAAGTTTCGTTGTGTGCTACAAGGTTATTAAAAATAGTTCATGATAAGGAAGTTGTATCCCTCAAAGACCTACTTATGAGCTAAGCTGTGTGTTAGAGTCAGGTTGGTGGCTTTGCATTTTCTTAATGCTTCACTGAAAGCAGTAATTTCTGGATGTCTTTCAGAAATCTTGCAGTTCTCCCTGAAAAATCTGTCAGAAGAGAAAACAACAGGGAATGAAAGTAGCTGGAGGGCTGACTTGGCAGGACAGCTAGTTGTCTTGTTTGTTGCTCAGGAGAAAAGTTCTGTCTTCTCATTGAAAACTAGAAATTGTTATATTGAGTTTTGGAAGCACAAAGCATGCAGAAGAAAATCCCTCATTTACACTTTCATATAATGTTACTGTTTTAAACATTACTTGTATGCTGCTTAAGTTAGGTGGCAGTACTTCGGCTGTGAGCTCCCAGTATTGGCTGAGCACATCCATGTCTTGCAGATTCATCTGGAGTTGTGCTGGTTATGATGCTGAAATGGTTGAAAACCTCAGTGTCAAGCCTCTGAGCCATATTCCTATGTGTTGCTTGAAAAAATATTCTAAAGCAAAAATATACCAAGCATTCTGTGTTGCAGGCTTTCTATTTGGAAAACACTTTCATTAATACAGATTACTGTTCTTTTAATGATGGCACTTAATTTTCTTAATTAAAACAAAAAAGTAGCTGTTAAATGCGGGCCAGACAGCAAAGCTGCCTTATTGCTTTGTGTAGAAGAGGAATTTCAGGAGGTGGTGAGGGTTGTGCAAGCCACCAGCCCCCCGTGGCAGCAGCCAGGGTGTTTGATGGTGCCTCTTTTGCCACTTCCTTAAAAGAGAGGAAAAAGCTGGAGGTTTGTGCGTTCTGTGGTGTCATTTCAATGACAAACCCTGTGGTTTAATGGCAGGATGGTTTATGTGGGAGGTGCAGCTCTGCAGGCTCTTAGGACACCGAGGCAGAAACGGTGCTATTGAAAGAGGAGGCATCAAGATTACTGCCTCAACATCCCAGGGAATTGGTTCATCCCTGAAGGCAGTAGGGTGGTTTTCATCCTTAGTAGTGTTGTTTATGTTCCTAGGGCTCTCAAGATCAACTCTATCAAAGGCAGCTGTTCTACCCTCCTCACGAAAAAACCCCAACAAAACAAAACAAAAAAAACGCCCACAGCATGTGTGACTTGGATAGTAGAAAAATATCCTTTTACTGTTCAAGTTTTGCAACAGATTTTTCCTTTGAATCAGTATAGGAGGATACTGATTGGTTTTGGCTTTCAGATTTTGCCAGTGCTGCATGTTTGTTTTTTTTTGTTTTCAGCACTTGTGGTTTGCCTGAGTTGTACTGTTCTTGCTATATCTGGTAAGCTGTGTTGTCTCTTTTAAAGGCACGCAAAACAAGTCCATGCCTGTTATAATCTCATTAAGTTCCTCTCCAGTTGTTTCCCCCTTTGGTTGTGGATATTGCCCATATTTGGTTCTACCTATGATGCAATCAGTTTGTGTCTGATTGTGTGGTATGATATGCTGTCTTGCCTGAGCAAACCCTGATAATTTATGATTAGATGTGGCCTAGATTAGCATCTTATGATTTTAATGTTTAAAAGTACAGTATAAAAGGTCTTTTATGCAATTCAGTAGCAACAGGAGGCACAAGGACTTGCCTACAGCAAAGCTGCTCAGTTAAAACCAAGGGAATGTATAAATTGTATAGTTTTTCCTTCAGAGTACCTAAATATTGTGCCCCAAAATACAGAAATGGCAGTGCATTACCAGGAAACTCTTTAATTTGATTTAATGACTAGCTGCTTTTACAACTTCATAATCACAGCTCTCATGAAAACACATGCTCGTACACTCTGAATGGCATGTTTGTATTAGACTTTAATAATTGAACATCTGAAGCCTTATTTCTATCCTAAACACTGTAGGGGCTCATTTGGAAGTAATTGTGGTTTCAGTAAGTTCTGTGGTCTTCTAACCATAGTTTCTGCTGTCTGTCACATTAGCAAACTATTTATTAATAAGCAATTGTCATTAGTGTTTTGTTTTCTTGTAGGTATTTGTTGTTCTACTTTTGTGCATGTATGTGAACAAAATCAGGTGGATAAGAATTATCCACTTAATTTCTGCAAGAAGAGAGGGGTAATTGAAACATTTGGTGATTTTGCCTATAATATTTTCAAGTAAGCATGTTTGAAAAGGCATACAGGTGAAGTGTCCAGGTGTTCTTCAGAATTTCTTAGTCACAACATTGTGCTCATCTTTCTGAGCTGCCTGTTTAGCTGCCTTGCTGAGAATGCAGAAGTGCTGCTCTACATTCACCACCACTGTATCAACAGTGAGGTGGAAAGGTTGGGGAACAATCTTTGCCTAATAAATGGCATCTCAGAAAGGCTACATACTGAACAAGATCACATTACTTCCACCTTCTGAGCAATACTTGAACTGTAAAGCTGAAGTTTTCCAGCAAGGCGTGACAAGCATATAATTTTTTGATGACAATTCCAGTGTATTTCAAATCCACTGTAAGACATAATTATCAGCTGTCATTGGGAGAAAGCTGAAAAGTTGGTTCAGTATTAAATAAATATAGCTTGTGATATCTACCTCAGAATTAAGAATCTAATGTTCTTACACCCCAGCATTTTATGGCTGTCCTTTGTGCTTTTATACTTATCAAGAGAAAAAGGAGTTTGTTGGTTTGTTTTACTACTGTATTCTGATTTGTGAGGGAGCATTCAAAAATTCATTTGCTCGTTAACAGTGCATTTCTTCTCTCAATAGCCAACTACTCCACCAAGCCAAGGGAGGCCTGATTCACCAGTTTATGCTAATTTACAAGAACTGAAAATATCTCAGTCTGCACTTCCACCACTACCTACAAGTGCTCCAGTCCAAATAAATGGGGAATGGGAAACCCATAAAGATACGACAGGACGCTGTTATTACTACAACAGAGGATCACAGGAACGAACCTGGAAACCTCCGCGGTGGGCCCGAGATGCAAGCATTAATAAAGGGGATTCCCAGAGCCATGCAGATCATGAGGTAGTTCCTTCTGAGATCAAAAGAAATGACATTGTAATGCATATGAATGGTCTTTTGCTGTGGAATTTGGTATCTCTTAGTTTCAAGGTGTCAAGGAGTGTCTTCCTTTGTCTTTTTGGTTATGTGTCTTGGTATGCAGTAGTCAACAGTTTCACTCTTGAGTTGCTTTTGTGTACAGGAATGTGTACATGAACTGTGTGGAAGAATAGCAACTTGAAAAATGCCTGTGAAAACAGCCTCACAGCAGATATTACTACTTTTAGCTGGATTACCTTCAGACCATAAACATATTCTTTAGGTATATCAGTGGATTTTTTTTCATTATGTAAAAGTTTTGCTTTTGCAAAGCCTTTTGGTAAGGCTTTGCTACTGACCTTGCTTGAGACAGTTGAAGTTTAACATGAAGTTATTTATGTTAAAAGATGATTTGGACTAATACTTGAGGTGCCAATTTGTTCTGTGCAGCCAGTTGCTAGGGGAAGTCTGATTGTGGGGTGTGTTTATCTGAGCTGCAGTGGTTCAGATAAAGCAAAGGAATAGTTGGGAGATGGATATTACTATTTAGATATGCTCAGAATAGTGTTCTTGTGTCCAAACAGTACTGAGGCTAACCAATTTCCTGATGGAAAGAAAAGGCAAATATTTATCAAGAAATCTCCTACCTATTTCACATATATATATATATATATATATATATATATATATATACACACACACATATATAGTTTTGGTGGATTTTCTCCTGCACCAACTATATATAGTGTCTCTGTATATCCTATATATATATATACCCAAGCTATAAAACCAGAGTTTAGTTTTAAAACTGAATTCTGGACTGCTCAAAAATTTTTGATTGCTGGAAGCCTGTCACAAAAATCTACCTCTGGAAGAAAGGTAGGAATACCAGAGAAAAGGGAATGGAAACCTTTCATTTCCTATGGGACTGGCCTTCACAGCAGCCATGACATCCACAAGCTATTTTGGCTATTTAAATAACCAAATTTTCTTGCCTCAGGCGAATGGCAGCAACAGGCAAACAGATGGAATGTTTATGCCTGTCTCTTTGGTATCTCTGGTGATGGTCTCTTATTTTATCACTGACTGCCCTTTTGGTGGATAAGACTGGTTTTAGTCTGGATAAGCCGACTGCCTTTTTGAGTAGTGATTCTCCTCGTTGTAGTAATGGTTTTCTCATTGTTGCAGTTCTTCCTTCTTTTTGTGGAAGGACTTGTAAGAATTCTTTCTCCCCCCCCATCTGCAAACAGTCCCTCTGACTCTTACTCATACATCTGTACCATCACTTCACCACGTGGTTACATCTTCGAAATGCTTGATTTTTTAAAAAATTGCCCATAACTTCTTTCATCTCAGTTCTTCTGTTTATTTGTGATGCTTGAGGTATCACAAATTGGCCATCAGACAGTTATGTCTATCAAGTTTTCAGTCTTTGTGAGACCAGTGGATGATACATGTTTTGATTTTTAACTAGACACTAAGTCTGTATTTCCAGTAGCATAAGCTCCTTAGCTAATTTGTGTCTTTACTGGGTTATCAAAATGTGAGTCTAGGGAGAGATACACGTTGCATGGTCATGTCAATCCACTTACCATCAGTCATGTGTTGATTTTGAAGCTGCCTTTCTCCCCACCCCTCTTTCCTTTCTTTCCTTTTCTGTTCTGCATTTGGGAACATGCTTCACACTCCACTGTTCGTGTTCCTTTTTTGAAATCTCAAAAAACCTCTGGGTACTTAATCCAATATAATGAAAAGCTTGAGATCTAAGCCTAAGCTACAGTAAAATGTAGGGCATCTCAAATTTTGTCTGATTAGGAAAATTCAGAGCTAACATATCTTAATAATTATAAGTTGGCTTTTGTGCTAGTCTGAGTTATGCTCTTTTAATAATAGAGTACATGCAGAAGGATTAAATGCTAGTTTCTACTGATTTGTCCTCAGAGGAGCTTGTGTTGTATTAAGTAGCAAAATGGAAGGTGACGTAAAAATGAGAACTGAGAGATCACATATTCTAATATATGGGTAATATATGAAACATGACATCTTTTATAGTTGGTCTTTGAACTTTGTGACTAGGAAATTTAAAAGGGGTGGAATTGTACCTTATTTGCCAAAGTAGCTGGTCACAGACATGGCACAAAGAAAACAATTGTAGGTCAGGACATTTAAATGGATGTTATATGTTACATGAATGGGATGCAGGAAGCAGTGAAGTCTTACGGACAGGGCATTTAAGAAAGTGTATAAGATGTTGGAATTACAGATAAAATGTGTTAGAGGCAGTGATTTGTTAATGTATCTGAGGAAGAAATGCTTAACAGTAACTAGAAGAAATTTGTGAAGTGATTTAATGAAGTTGAACTGTAAAAGGAATGAGATGTCACAGTATCAGAGAAGACAAACCCTTAATACCTAGGTAGGAGGTCATAATATGAAGTAGACATCCACAAATTGCCCAACAGCTGTAGAAAAGCAACGGACTTTAATTGAATTTCAAAACTAGATTTAAATCATGTCCAGAATGTGATTTCATTCCATGTTTTTTGTTTCAATATAAACAAACAGTCATAAAGGGATGGTAGCTTCCTTAATTAGTATTCTTCCTCAGTATTTTCACTTTCACGAGTAGTAGTAACTTTAAAAGCTGGAAAGGCTAAGTGATAGAAGGGAGACAGCTGTTCCTATTAAATGCATGGTGATGAACTGGTCTCTGCCCCCAGGAACTTTCTATGTAAATAGAAAAAAACCAAGAATGACTATAGAAGCAATGATGTGGGGGACCTTTTCTGTAATTCTCTTTATTGTCATGGCAAAATTCTCATAAGGTGTAAGGTTGGGCAGCTGTCTGCTTAAGATGGCTTTATTTAAATGTGGGATAGTGTAACTGGGGATGAGACTTGAAATAAAGCATGGACAATATGAAAAAAATGTATCGGCAGTTAATGCTGAAAAAATGTTGAAAGTGAAATTGAAAGCTGTGGAAGGTGGTTTGGCCAGTGTTCTCTAAAATCTGTTGATGCAGCTTTAGCAGCTGTTCTTGACAGCTGAGGGACAAGGAATGCCTTGGCTTGGTAAAATTTGTAACAACTTAGGAAGTTTGTTGAAGTTTAGATCTGCAAATGTACAGGATATGAGCTAAGCCTTGCAGCATCTAAACTATTATTATATGGATGCCATGCAGGTAGACACATTAACAGTCATTCCTACTATACAAAAGTGGTCTTTCTAGGAGAATTTTAATTTTTAGGTCCTTTTTGTAGTTTTACGTGTGTAGGGTGTTTCTTCAGTATCAGGAGTTGCTTGGAAGAGGCAAATACCAATGTATTATATTACTAGATCATAATCCCTGTAGATAGTAATAATAAAAATGTCCAAAGTCTTCTACATTAGCTTGCCATATGTCAGTGCAATTAATATTTAACTGTTGAAGCCATGTAAACTTAAGTATGTGTATACAATATAGTTATTCTATGAAACAGTAATTCAAATGGGGCCAATAGCACCCTTGGCAACTCTTCAGTCTTAATTTAACAGGTGTAAAAATGGGACTGAAGACTTCCCCCACCCTGCTCCCTCCAGTCTCCTCCTTTCCCCACAGTGGTTAGGAATTGGCACATGAGAATTTCACATTGCCTCATGATTAACCAGTGCTACCAGAGAGGTAGCATTGGTTAATCCATAGTTTACATGCCCACATTCTGTAAGCTGTAGAGGACATTTGCATTTTCCCATGTTCCTTAATTAATGGCCTAAAAATTTCATGTGGATTTTCCTGTGCTTGGTAAACTGGGTCATGTCAGTTGAGGGAGTTTGTGTCACACAAGTGGTAAGGTACTCAGAAAAGTAACACCAAAAACCTATGTAGAAATCATTTGCATATGTCACTAAACATATTAGTCTTTAAAGCCACTGACTTTTAAAAACTGGGGAGTTTTTGATAATTGAATATTTTTTATAAGACTTAACTTTTTGGGGGAGAAGTTTTTTTCTATTTAAAATGGAAATTGTGTCTCTCTCTTGCCTTATAGTTTTTCTCAAAACCCTTACGCCAGTGTTATTGAACCATAGTATTTTATTCCTGTAGTTTCTGAGTAGCAGGATGTCTTAAATATTGTGCCTCCTGCTAGCTTGAGGATCCAAGAAACGGAAAGGAAATCTACGCAGAATTCCTCAGGAGACCATAGCATAGAGATGTTGTGAGAGATGAAAGGGAGATTTTTTTTGATACGTGGAGTGGATGGTTAGAGTAAGACTACAAGTGTGTTAGCAAGGGGATGAACAAGGTTTATGAGGGAACAGAAATTATTTGATGTGTGTGTAAAATCTTTTCTTTGCATTGCACATCAAACTTGTTTCTAGCATAATAATTTACTTCTGCCTTCAGGAAACAATTTTTCACCTCAGCTAGCTGTGCCTGGTGGGAAGCCTTGCTTTTGCAATGCTCTTTGTCATGTACATCAGAGTTGGAAGGAGGAGAGTGGAAATTCATAATAGTTTAAGATGCATTGGGCAAATACTGTAAAATGCTGGCATCTAAGAAGGTGGAACTGGAGTTTCAAGTTGTCCTTAATCACTCCTGTGTTTCCAGATGTGTTTGAGAAAAGGAGAAGGATTTAGGTATGAAATTTAGGATGGTGGTAAAAAGCCAAGGTAGTAGGTCTCCCAGGTTTTTTTAAGGCAATGCTCTTCATCAGTAATGTAAATTTGTAGGAATAAAATTTGGATAGGCAAAACCACCTGAGTTTAAATTTGAGTAGTGAAATCTGGTATAGTGGAAATATGTAAAAAAAGTATCAGTAAAAGCTAGTTGTTCTGAAAACACTTTGAATTGTCTGCACTGTAAAAATGCATCTCATTCTCTCATGTAAGGTATAAAAATGTGAACTCCTTGATTTCATTACTATTCTCTTTCTAGTCAAATAATCTTTGATCTTTCAGATTTTAAAGCGCTTTCTTTCTCAAAACTGCTTTATATGTTTCTGACTACTTGTAGCATCTTTCATCAGAAGAAAACGACCACAGTTCTTGTTACAGCCAGTCAGATAGTCAGTATGGTTCTCCTCCAAAGGGTTGGTCAGAAGAGTTGGATGAACATGGTCAAACCTTATATACCAATGACTATACTAATGAAAAGGTACTTTTTCCTTCTTCTCATCATTCTCATCATGTGTTCTAAATCTTTTCCACTAATTCACTTCTAGAAATGAACCTTGCATTTCCATAGGTGAAGAGCATACCTCAGCAGTACCTCCTTTTGTTTTTTTTTTAAAGATGCATGAAGCTTTAGCAAGTGAACTGACTTTTTTTCTTATGTATGTTTTTGTTATTTAGAGGAAGTTTTATTTCCAGTGGTGTATCAGATTATATTAAGTGAACATGCCATGTATAATTTTTTAAATTCCTGCCCTCCCCCTTCCTCTTGGTTATACTTCAGGAATGAGCATCATAACAATAAGTTTTTCTTACTGTCTTTTAAGACAGCTCTTGTCTACATGGACCTTCTAGTTAAGATGTTTTTAAACTGAATGTAATGCTGCTTTATCACTCTCATAATTTCCTTTATTAGAGATTTTTCATTACTGTTTTCAGATGTAGACAAACTTCTTAATTAAACTACACCCATATCAGCAGATTTATGCCCTGTTCTTACTATCTAATTGGTACTGACAACTTACTGTAATTCTGGGCATGCCATAAAAATTTCTCCCACTTAGGATAAATTACAGTATTTGTTTATATTTGTAAAGCAGTCTGTTTTTTTAATTGTTCACTAAAGTTGCATTTTGAGGATTTTTAACTTATAAATTGTTCACTGAAACAGTACTTTGTTTGTCATATTATAGCACCGTCTGTTCTCGAGTTGAATTAGGCAAGTTTTATTTGCAAGAATTTTCTCAATAGTTGGATTTTTTCAGTTTAGGAATTTTATCCTCTTTAATCTGTTTGTGACAAACATCTGTAAAGCACATACCTATGTTTTCGCAAATATGCAGCCTTTTTTTAAATTGCACTGGGATTGGTAAAAAACAGCCTTTCCTACCACAAACAGTTACAGAAAGGCAATCTTGTGAAACCTGCTTGAGCCAAGAGCCTTGCTGTGAGTGTTTTTCTATTTTTCTGCAATCATCTTGTTGATTTTTGCTCATTACAATTCTTTCTGTATGACCAGTCCCAGTTGTCATGGGTTTACTTCTTTGATTGTGGGAGTTGCATGTAGAGGTTACAGAAATTATATTGTCTTCTTCATGATTTCTCTAGGGACTTCCATCTTCTGTTTCCATTGATGTTTTAAAAAGGTTGTTCAACAAGTGCATATATCTCTCAAATTATCAGCACTTGCTGGTCGAGCTGCTCTTTTGTAATTTTGTGTGTAAGATCCTGATGTAGATCTCATGGAAAAATTGTGCCTCCCTAAACAGGCAACATAATGTTGTTGTGTTTGAGATATGGCATCTTAAAAAAAATCTATTTATTGCAATCTCTTATGTGATATTGCAGGAGGTTTTTTTTCTGAGGAGTTACAGAAGAAAAAAAACATGATGCTGAAAACTGTTGCTCTCATTGCAATCTAACCTTGGTTAGTTAATGGAGGTTGTGCATTAGACACGGCTGAAATGGATGGCACTTAATTAAAAATTTACTTTAAATCTTAGGTCTCAGAGAATTACTGTTGGGACTGTCACTCTGATTATGTTTTCTATCATCACATTTCTTTCTGCAGTGGATAAAACACGCAGATGAACAAGGTAGACCATACTACTACAGTGCTGATGGTTCCAGATCAGAGTGGGAGTTACCTAAGGTGAGTGACCTAAAAAAGAAACTTCATCAACTTGGGGCTTTCCCCTCTTCCTGAATATGTGTTCTGTCAGGCCTTTAATGTGAGGAATTAACCACCAGAGGACTTTGATATTGCTCTTTGTTATTTATTGCATTTTTGTGGAATTCCTGATTATGAAGAGAAAAAAAAATACACTCAAGGACATGAAAAATGGGTGCGTGTAGCTGTTGAGATGTTGAAGGAGATCTGGTCTTTGCTGAACTGAGCAAAGGTTTTATGCGGGGCTGCAGAATGGTATCTGTGATTTTGCTGTGATAAAAAAAAAAAAACCTATATGGGAAAAAGAGAAATCTTCACTGAGAAACTGTAGCCTATTTTTAGAACCCTCCAAAGTGCTTATACAAACAAGTGTTGAAAAACAAAAATTTCAGTGGAATTTTGTGGTATCTTTGAGGATGACACAGTTTCAACAGAAGTGTGTTCTGGTATGTATTAGTTTCATAATGAAAATAGCAATTTGTAGGGAAGTGACAGATCTAGGGACACTTGGTAGTCTGAAGATGTATCTAATACTATTTAATTCACTTCAGAAAACTAGAGCATTTGTCATATGGATGTTGTTAAATATGTCTTCCCTGATATTTGTGCAATACTACATAATAAGGCGTGACCATTAAAAAATTGTTTCATACAAAAGTGTGTGCATAAATATATGAAAAAGCATGTTTCTCCATTTTTATTTTATCAGTACAAAAATCAGCGTTTTGTGTCACTTCCACTTAAAAAGGAGCAACCTTAACAGGTAGTGCTTTCATAATACTTGTGAGAAAATATTTACACTGAAAATTATGAAGTTATATGCTAAGCTGTTTCGTTATGTCAGTAGAAGAATGTGCATCTGAATCACTGAAGAGTTGAGTTAGCTTTGAGAATTCTCCTATGTTAGTCTGATGTGTTAGATAAATTTTGTAACATGCCTCAATGTAACAATATAACCTGTACCTATTGGTCTTAGAAGCTGTTTAGCTTTAGATTAGTTATTGGATTTATTAGAAGTTTGAAAATCTGATAGCCCAGATTTTACCAGAAGCAATTATTACTTCAATATGTATAATTGAAATAATTTTGGGGAATAATGTTATGAGTACTTGATTCTATGACTTCTGCTGTGCAGAAAGTTTGACTTGGAAGAAATTGTGTTTCACAAAAATAGATTAAGTTTGGATTTGAATTAAATAGCAAATTGCCTTTAATCCAGTTAGAATAAGTCACAAAGGTAATCCAGAAACATTACCTGAGGTACATTAGGAGGCATAAAGGAGTGGGTTCTAATGTTAGTTTAATAATACATGTTATTCTAGTGATTCTAAACAAAGTCTGAGTTTGGTTGTATTAGCAGCAACTTCCTAAATGAAACATGGCTTTTCATTTGTAATTTGTGAGAGTGATCACATATTGCTGCTAAATTTTTTCCTCAAAAATTGTTTCTCGTGATCCATTTGGGCACAATGTACTTTTAAATTCCTTCTTGAAATGAGAAGATCTTGACTGGCAGCAAATATAAGGTTAACAGAAGAAAATGAGCAATTGACTCTTAGATTCATGATCCAAGAGTCTCTGTATTTAACTTTAAATTTTGTGGAATAGATTAAATATTTCAACAAAAGATTTAGCTAGTTTATGTATAATATTTGAAGATTTTATGCTTGTGAGTAATTAAGCATGACTGAAGGTAAGTCTCTCAAAGATCTTGCTGAAGCTGGTCCTAAAGTACTTAAAAATTAATTAGAAAGACCACTCAGAACACAAAACTGCTTTGAAGAAAAATAGTGTATGTTGAAAATTCTCTTTAGTAGTGAGAGAAAACCATAGAAAGATCTCAGCATTGCAACATTTGCCTAAATGAAGAGTAGGTTACTAGGAAAAATCCTACTTTTGCTCAGTTTTGGGGTTTTTTTCCAGTGTATTTAGCTCAAATGTTGCCTTCCAAATCTTGTGAAATAAAATGATGTAATAGCATGGTCATGTAATGCCATTGAACCAGAAAAAGAATAGAATCTTTTTGTTAGATGTTGCTTAATAATTTGGATTTCATTAGAACTAAAAATGGTACAGAGATTTCTGGAAATAGCACACCAGCTATTACTGTGCTAATACTGTGACATTAAGAATCTTCAGAGCAATAGAATTAACTATAAATGTGCACATGCTTGGGACTAACACACTGTTCTTGTACATGTGTTAAAAATTGTGAGGGGTATACATTGGGAAGGGAGGCCAGTTACAAAACAAATTACTTTAGACAGTCTCACAGAAAGCCCTCCAGTCATGTGAATTTAAATAACATCTAGGAATAGCTGGATGCCTCTGGCTAAAAATGATGTTTCAGGTGGAGTAGCTTTGACAACTGCTGAAAAGTCTATTAAGGCTCATGATGAGTGTGACCCAGCTTTCTGCAGTGGAAGAGAAGAACATATTGAATTAATCTTTAAAATGGATAATAATATTTTAATCATAGTTTATACTAGATCTTGCAGAAGACTGAGATTTTTGATCTGCAGCATTCTGCTGTATTCAATTTTTGGTTCTTGTCAATTATT
This sequence comes from Brachypodius melanocephalos, assembly GCA_013398615.1. Taxonomy (NCBI): domain Eukaryota; kingdom Metazoa; phylum Chordata; class Aves; order Passeriformes; family Pycnonotidae; genus Brachypodius; species Brachypodius melanocephalos. Next base: position 9,681,874 of record VZSR01001283.1, read on the forward strand.
AAAAAAAAAACCACCAAAAACCAAAACAACCAAGCAACCAAAAACTCCAAGAAACAAGCAATTAAAAGTTAGATCACTGTAATAAAATATGTTTATTTCCTGTGTAGTGAAAGAATACTGTCTAAATTCAGGTTAAGAAGGGCTACAACCCTATTCCAGAAACCTAGTTTTGTAATAGGAGTTTTATGACTTAAGCAGATAAGAAATCTCTAGTAGGGGTGAGGGGAATTAAACTCATCTCAGCTCCCTAATTTCTGAAGTTTCAAAAAAAAGTTAACCTATCAAAATGACCAAAAACCCCCCCCCCCAAAAAAACAACCAAAAAAGGTGGTGGTGGTGGGGGGAATCTATCTAATAAATATTGAAATAAATAGCTCAAATGAAAGTTAAAGGAGGCAACCTAATAAAAAGTAGAGATTAAAAATCTCAGATTTTCAAAATGCATTCCTAGGCCAACACCTGGCATAAAAGCATGATGCTTGACCTTCCTCTGAGCGAGCTCACTGATCCAAGAGTAGCCTTTGTTAAAAAATGTGTACTCTAAGGAATGAACTCAGTTTTAGTTAGTAATATTTACAGACTGTGATACTACAATTGCATGTGTTCTTCTCACAAGTTCCTGCAGCATAAGCTCTCCTTGCTGTATCCATGGAGAAAGCAGTAGCTGGAGGATCTTCATTTTTGGCCACGTTAATGGACCAGCAGTCTGTTAATTCACTCTATGCGCTGCCAGTGTGAGGGTTGAGCTCAGGGACCTCAATTCTGATACCTGGTGAATGGTTTTCCTGATGATGACCTGAAAACTGTCAGAGCATGGTAGCTGAAAAAATTACAGTAAAACAGGGTGCAGGTAATGTCACGAACATAACGTGCAATCAAATGGTTAAAGAAAAGAAATATGAGAACATGTAAATAAAGCTTGGTTGTCTTATGGTAAATTTGTCTTTGTGTGCTGGCATTTGAGTCTACTGCAAGTCAGTGCACTAGGCAGTTTCATTAGCAGTAGTGACATTCTTGTCCTAAAATTTGGAATTGGCATTGAAAGTTGAGACAGCCTCAGTTGGTGTGAGGATCCAGTTGTTAAAAAAACCAAACTTGAGTAAAGTCTGAGAAGGCAGGATTTTTTTCCCCTTTCTCTTTAATACATGTGTTTCTACTCAAAAAACCTGGTCTGATCTTCCTCATTTGTCCTGGGGTTTAGTGGCTCCTACCTCCCCCCAGCTTTTGCTGGGGCACACAGTGGGAGCTGTGGCAATCAGCAAGGACTTGCAGCTGCTCATCAGAGATGAGCAGTCTTGGTGACCCTGAGGATTAAAAGGGGAAGCAATGGATGTCCAAGACAGCAAAGGGAGCAAAGGCTACCAGAGGTGTCTTTCAGTCACTGGTACATTTGAGCTATAGCTTCTTGTCCCAGTGGTCTCATTCTGCCTGTGCTCTGTTCTTCCACGTGGCTGAGGCCTCCAGCTGCTGCCACCCTGACATTCTGTGGCAGAGAATGAGGAAACTTCATTCCCTAGAGAAAGGAAGGGAATGAAATCCCTTAAAAGGATGGAAATAATTCTTATTTATTTATGGAGGTTTAAGACAAATATGTTACTGATATAGTTGATAAGAAAAGCAAAAGCTGTAACATAGGTGTTTGTTACATCTATCACAACAACAACAAAGTTTATTAAAATCCAAGGACAGTAGGACCTCTAGAAAGTAGTTTTGTTCTGAGACAGCTTTAATTTTTTCAAAGAAGGTTTTTCTATTTCAGACAGTCTGTTGGGACAACTGCAAATAACATATATGAGGTGCTAAAGGGTACTAGGATAGCACAGTGTTTTTAAAACTGCTGTTTTGATCTTTGACTGCAGTAAGGTAGGGTAAAATGCTTCACTTCAGGTCTTTATCAACTTTCAGTATTGGTTGCTTCCCAGTCTTTTCTGCCTTAGCCCACCCAGTTCCTTCCTCTGGCTGAAGATGTTGCAAACCTAGAATAATGTTTTTTCTGTTTCTTAAAGCTGACAGATCAGTGCCATCTCTGTAAGAATGGGGGCAACTGCTACAAATAACTTGGAGGTGTTACATTTGTTTCAACCACAATTAGGCTAGGACAGAGCCTTGAGCCATGCCATGTATCAGCTTAAAATTAAACAGTAGTCACTCACCCAGTTCAGAAGGTTAGAAAATTTTACACTCAGGCGAAGAAAGCCTCTAAGTAGCTGAAGAAGGTGTTGAACAAATTCAGCAATGAAAAGAATACTGTGTGACCTAAATTTGCACCACTGGTGTCCTTGAACTACAGCAAGAACTGTTACAAAAAATTTCCTTGTTTAGCTTGGTGTGTGCAGTCAGAGAATGAACGATTTGTTCATGTGCCTCCTGTGTGATAGGAGATGCTCCCAATGAAATGGGGAACAAACTGGGGTGATGTGCAGAGGGGTGGGTGTCATGGGACAAATTTGAGTTTGTGGAGGATTTCCAAGGAGCAGTAGTGAGTAAATTTGAAGTTGTGTTCTACATTTTTAAAAGCTTTAGAGTTAGGAAAATAACATTACACCCTAAGAAGATGCTGTTAAGGCATGTGGTGTAGCAGAGGTTTTCCCAGGCATTGTGTAGTCTTGAATGGTCAATTTTATTGCAGAGGACAGCCCTTGCCTGATCTCTGTCTTCAAGATCACACCAAATCTTAGGCATAGAAAGCCTGCTTTTGGTTATGTAAAAACAGGATTTTGTTTGAGGGAAGGCAAGCCCAACCTAGTTTCTGGTAAAGAATGGTAAATACTGCAAATGCTGAAGGAGAGAGAGCAGCTCCTCTGTAGGTGGGAGTCCTGTAGAGCATCAGAAATGGAACCAGACCTGAAGCTGTTCTGTAAGGCTTTTTGAACTGATGTTGGGTGGGGGCAGAACTAAGAGTAGCAGGGTGGTACCATCCAACCAGGCAAGCCTTCCTGCTCTGGCCACCTCTCCCTGGCCAGTGCCCTCTGCCTGGTCTAGAGGATGGTGAGTTCTGCTGGACAATGCGGGGTAGGAAGTGGTGTCTCTGTCTCCCTTTGATTCTCTTTGAAGATCACAGACCAGTTCATGTGTTTTAAAAGTGACCTGTCTTGAGCCCAGAGACACAAAACTTTTTATTTCCACATCACCCTTCCCCCTCAGTGTATTTTACTATTTATAATGAATAAAACAAACAAAAAGCCTCATAGACATCCAAGAAGAAAAAACTAGTTGAAGTTTCTATTGTGAGAAAATGGGGCAGAAATGTCAAATGTTCCCTTTAAAGACTTGTCAGTTTACTAACACTGTTTGTATCACCAATGCAAATTATTAAGCTGTTAAGATGCATAGAGCTCAGTGTTCTGAGTTGTTAGCAGTGCTTTGTTAATGAGCTCCATATACTGTTGCTTTGCTTTCTTGTTAAATATGTTTAGTAAAACTTGAATTTCATGTTCCAGTTCCTTTCTCCTTCAAGGTGGGGTTGTCTATTAGAGAAGTTAACTCCTGATGGCTTGTGATAGTATCAAAGGCACCATCTAAATATAGATCACCTGTGCCTATATCTAAATATAGATCACCTGTGCCTATATCTTAACTTTCAAAATGTACTTAAATTCAATATAAACTACTTCAAAATACATATTTATTTATTCAATTCCTTGAGTTACTCGAAGGGAAAGTGCATGGAAGACTTCCTTAAATAATGTATACCAGTCTCAGTAATATGTAAATCTATTTCTGGAATAAACTCTTCTGTTTCATAGCAAGAAATGTGTTGGATTTGCCCACCTAAATGGGTTAGAGCTGCTGCAAGGAATGCTGTTTGTTGCAGCCTTTGTGATTTAGACATAGTTTCACTGGGAGTTGTTTTAATGCTGGCAGGCAGTTTTGCTGCACATTGCTCAGCGTGCTGCTGCAGTTTGGTTGCAGGAAATACGCTGGCAGAGTGGGTATTTCCTTAATGAGGAGGCAAGCCAGTACTAGGGTCCTTTCAGCATGTATCATGGCTCAGCTTTTGATTTAACAAGGAGACAAACTGAGAGTTCCTTAAACCTCAGCACTGTAGGGGAGCAGTTGTCATGTGAGTGGAAATGTGCTGAAGCCAGTACAAAGGCAGGCTCAGAAGGGACTTTCTGCAGTGGCAGGTGATACATTTCTGTCTGTACACGAACTACTGGATTTTGTTCTCAGTGCTGCAACATCCATTCACTTGGGAGTGTTTTACTAGTCTTATTCATATTAAAATAATGTAACAAAGTGCTAAAGTTATTTAGCTTTTAAGCATGTCAGCTTATTAGAGTGTTAACTCTGTTCGTAGTAAAATACAAAGCTAACTCAAGCATTGTGAGTGCTATAGCAGTAGCAATGCTGGTTATTTGGGCAATAAATATAACAGCATTATGCAATTTTGGTTAGATTTAGTGTTTATGTTGTTTAGGTTAAACCTTGCCATGCTTTGTTGGTATGTGCATGTATAGGTTATTCTGTTTTTGAACACCTGAGGCTTGGAGCTTATAGCAGGAATCAGTAGCAAAACTGTAGAACTTGGTGTCCTTGTGAAGATTATTGCTTTAGCCTTCTCAGGTAAAAGGGCTACTTCACTTTTCTTTGTTATTTCCTACCTAGTGGATTCTAATGCTTTACGTGACTCCACAAATGCTGCCTTAACTTTCTTTCTATGTGCAGATTTTAGTCTTTTGGTACTGACTAAAAAGAATGAGATTTTAATAAATTACTTAAAATTCCCATACATTAATTTTTTTTCTTGTTTGTGTTTTCAGTGTAACACTTTGTCTGACGTATTTTTGGAATTTTTTATAATGTATTGATTGTGATGATGTAAAATGGCAAAACTATTAATGAAAAATATGCTTCAATTGTGAGATCTAGTTAAATGCTGTGTCCTTCTTATGACCCTCACATTTTCTCAGTGAGTTTGGTACTCTTGAATTACTAGAAAACCTATATTATGATAAATATGGTCTCTCCTTGGATGTTACAGCTCTGCTAAGTCTTAAAATTACTTCCTGCTAAATATTTATCTTCTGTACTTATGGAATGTGTGCATTTGTATGTGGTATATACATTCCACACCAGCAAATTATTTTATAAACAATTTGATGTGTTTATTCTGAAAAAGCAAGTCCTCACCCTTGTGTCTCCTCTCCTAGGCATCCCAAATTTTTGGTCAAAGAGAGTCATACCAGGCAATCACAACAATCTGAATATCTAACTGCAGGATAATAGATTTTCTTTTTCTTACACAAGAGCTGGTTAGCTGCTATAATACTGCCAATGCAATATGAAGAGTGAATGTTCAAATCTTGTATTTCTTGTAATTCCTTGGTGATTCTCAGTACCCTGTTGGGTTGCAAATTCAGCAGCATCTGCTGCAGAAGAAATCAAACATCTCTGCCAATTGAGAGTATTATCCCAACACACCAGTCTAGTTACTGCTTCAGAGAGGACTGCAGGAGAAAGGAAAATTCTGAAGACTAAATGCAAAATAAAACCAAGGCTGTTTTCACACCCTTGGATGGTGACATCAGGAGTCTGAAAGTTTGCACTATTTAGGCATATGAGTGATATGTCCAGGTCTTGTTTGCATGAATTAGATTCTACTTACAATTTTATTTTTCTTTCCTATAGTATAATGCCTCACCACAACAGCAGAGAGATATAATAAAGAGTAGGAGTCTGGACAGAAGGCTACAGGAACCAATAGTTTTAACAAAATGGAGGCACAGCACAATTGTGCTGGACACCAATGACAAGGTAGGAACAAGTTTTCAGTGTGCTGAAATGCTACTTGTTTCTGATGTGTGACATATTTAATGTACCAGAAATGACTGTGCCTGAATTTCTGAAATTTTATTTTTCTTTTGGTCTCTTGTATCATTCCGTGTAAGGTGAAGCAATACCAAGGGCTGTTCAATAACTTCACTATGGTTACTTTGTGAATAGTAGCTCTTTTCTTGTCCTTGAAGTATTTTAACTAGTGTTAGTTCAGGGGAGGAACTGTGCATAGTTACAACAGGGTTGTAATATTGTTATTGAAGGGCAGAGGACAGTACTGAAAGTGCTGAAACACTTGGCTTTGATCCTCTCCAGAGCTGAGCTGGTGTTTAGTCTGAAAAATGCTGTGAGTCAGTAACAACAAAAGCTGTTTTCTGCCCATTCTTAGGGCATGTTCTTGATAGTTTTTTTGGTCTGTACAGTAACAGATGCTGTTTAGGCCAGCAAGGAGACAAACTAAGGCAGGGCCTCTCCCTTGCTTTCCCTCTGCTTTGACCTTTTTCCTAGCCATTTCTGCTTGTGCTGGGCCATTCTGCCTATGGGTGAGGGGAGCTGATGTGAGCTGAGCAGGGAGATGCTGTATGGTTGTGACCTGCAGATTTCTGTAACTTCACTGCAGTGCGTTCCAAGGTTCATGGAAAATGAAATAACTTGGTAGTGCTGACTTCTTAGAATGAAATATCAAGAAATGGCATTGTAAGCTCCCTTTTCCTAAAATTCTGAGAAAAAAAAAATTAAATTAATGCAGATTTGAAAATGTAAGGAAAAGCCTATGAGTGGACTTCTCTAATCACAGATGTCAAAACCAGACTTGAACGGACAGAACAGTAGTTGTAATGACAATGGATCTGCTGCCCAGAAGGTTACTTGCTCGACCTGTTGTTTCTATTTCAATGGATGTGCTTTCCATGGGTTGACATAGCTCTTCAGAGCAGGATGTATTGGATTTGATCTTGAGCTTTTGAGTTGTCAGTTTGGGATATATCATGTGTGTGTTGAGGAGGCAGTGGGCCGTGCTTGGCTGGAGACTTTGTACCTCTCGGCATTAATTCAGCTCGAATGATTCTGAGACCCCTCTGCTGCTCCTTTCCCCTCCCTCCTCCTCTTCCTCATGCATCCTTCTGTACTCAGTGCGTTGTGGCACTCCATGAGACACAGCTTAGATGGAGCCCTGGTAAATCAGAGCTGTGTGGACACTTCTAGCCTCACGTGCAGCTTATGGTTCACAGGTATGAACAGTTTTGTTGGAGATAGCTTGAAGTTCTGGTTTCGCTTTTAAAGGAAGACTTAACTTTTTATTTTTTGGTGTAAGATATGCTGCTCTTTTGGAAAGAACATTATGTAGTGCTGCACTGAATGGAAAAGCTTTTGTAAAACATTGAATAAGTGAAGCTGTTTACATTTCTTCAAGGCTCAGTGTTGATGTATCGAGAGCTTAAACCTAGTGAAGCAAACATGAAAATGCACAAATGTTATGGGTAATAACCAAAAGAAACTCCATTTGAGCTGCATTTTTGAAGTCTTAAGTCAGCAGCCTAAAGTTCCTTTAACAATTTCCAAACGTGTACGCTGCATGTTTTTTTAATTGGTAAGAAAAAAATAGTTTATGAAGCACAACATTAATGCTTTGAGAAAATTTAAAATGTATAGCGGAGAATTAAACTAATGTTTTATGGAAAGACAAGTAATTTTTAGTGCATTAATGCAGCTGTTTTATTACCACTAGCAAGCACACTGTTAATGTATTCTACTTTAAATTAGTATGTGGAAAGGGAATGTTTCATTACCACAAATACTGGATTTCTTGTTCCGGAGTTGCTTTTGTTGTATGAAAGCTATCTCAAATTCAGAATGAAATAGAAAGGAAAGCAACTGGTATTTGTCTGGATGGGCACATGAATCCCAAGCTTTCTTTTTAGCTGTCTCCTAGGAAAGCTGTTTTCTGTTTATTTTCCTTATTTGTTTTTTCCTGGAAAAACAACGGAACTCAATTGTATGAAAATAGGGCAGTCAAAAGAGTACTTGAAATGTGTCACAGTGAAAGTATGGGTTGCCATGGCTCATGAGAATTTGATGATACCAAACATAGTGGTTAACAGTTTATTGGCTGTGGCACATATCTGGATATAGCCATCAGCTAAAAAATTTGGTAAGCACAGGAAAAAAAACCTTCCTGGGAGGGACAGTTGATTTTCTTAATTTGAACAATTTTTTTTTTATTCTTTCCAGACATCTGAAAATAGGGAACATTTAGGCTGTTCTACTTAGGAGCAGTAAAGTTCTCTGTTATTACGCTACTAAAAGAACTGGTGGGCCACTTCTCTTGGTAGATTTGCAAGTGAATTTTACAGCACAAGTGCAGAGTGCTATGTAACGCTGCAAAAGCAAACTGGGTTTAGGAGTGCTATCAAGGGATTTAAAAAGAGAGAGAGGGAGAAATGTGTTAACAGTAACACAGAACAAGTGATGTTTTTCTTCCATGTGAAATTCTTTACCAGATTTTCAAGCAATGTGTTTGTGCAAGGCAATCATTACTTCAGGGGAAACGCATGTGCCTTTTTTTTTCTGCTCCAGATGGGCAATTTTTCTAGTTTCCAGAGATTTAGTATTTTATTTTGGTCTGTAGTTAACAGTTCAAAACAAAACCCCAAATCTCTAGAGATTTTCAGTGTTTGATTATAAGGAGATTAATGATCATGACTCTAAAAAATTAGTACAGTTGGTATGTGTTTTTCTACATATATAATCTCTTACGCTAATCTTGTATTGACTAACGACAGAAACATACTGGATTCTTTAAAATCTTAATATTATCTTTAATAAGCCACTATTTTAAATATACATCAAAATTTGATAGCAATTCCATACAAAAAATCTACCCCTTTGTAAGGATGAAGCTTTGCTTGAAGCTGATGCAGCATGTATTAACATCTTTTTTCAAATGGTTATGTACTAATTAACCCAGTTTGAGTGTTGTCTGTAAGAACACTGTTTAGTAATAAAGTTTTAAATGTAGCTGTCTGAGAATATTATGAATGCTTAGAAGAAGTACTTTTCTAATCTATGAGTGTGTAAAAAGAGACAGAAAATATCTTCAGGTTAAAAAAATAATAATTGTATGAAATAACAGTATCTGTTGACATTGACATTGACTATTTGAATTTTATAGGAATCATCAACTGCTTCTAAGGCCAGTTTTCCTGAAAATGAATCATCTCCTTCTTCACCAAAGCATCAAGCCACAGTCAGTATGCAAAGTGTTTAAATAGATAAGTAGATGTTGTAGACACTGAGCTATTCATGATTAGATAATTGAGGGTAATTCTTCTTGTTCTTGGGAAAAATAATGGGATAAAACTGTTTGAAGGCTTTGCATTTTAAAAGCAATGCATTACTTCCAAGTCTGCTTTCAGGAAAAAAAAGTGAATATCTTTGGTTTAAATACATCTTAGTGATAGTAGATTAATTTAAAAATTCACTGTGGCCAAATCGTGCCAAATTATGTAGAACTCTGTCTGCTTCCTCCAACAGTCACATCTTTTTGTGTAGCATCTTGAAAGGTAAAAACAGAAACAAATTCTCCCTCTTCACAGAATCCCTCACTGTTAGTAGTCAGTAATAGTTTGTAGCATTTGATATCTCTAATTTTGGCTTGTGTTTCAGTCTTCTTAAAGAGACATAGGAGACCTGGCATAAATAAACTGTGTCATTTTAATTTAATAGATTAACTTCTGTGAAAAAAACCTGAGTCTGCTAAATAGCTTTTTTATTTCAGTTTATATTTTAAATGTGATCATTGCTTTTTAAACAGTGAGAAATTAACAAAAAAACTTTTTTTTTTTTTTTTTTTTAAAGAATTTGGGACTATATAGAAATAGCATAGAAATAAGTAACTTGGTCAGTTTTACCAGCCCCTCAGGTCATTAAAGGCACAACTTCTGTTTCTTTCTTACTTTGCATGCAGGGGAATAGTCCTCTGGCTTAGTCGTGATAATCCATTCTTACAATACTTCAAGCACTTTTTCACAATAAAATATACATTGTTTATTAAGCAAGCATAGCTGTTAACCTGACACAAAAGCAATTATTGCTGCATGTGATCTAATTTCTTTAAATATGGCTCAGATCTTGAATTTTTGAAATTGTGTTTTGCGGAAGAGCTCACTCCTGGTTCAGATAATAGAAAAAACAGCTGTAATTTCTTTAGCTGTTCTCTGGGATTTAAATATTCCAAAGAAAGCTGGTGAATTTCTGAGAATTTTGATCCTTAACCTGCTTTCCTCTTCTTTTTCCTGATTCCATTAATTTTCCCATTAGTACCCCCTAGTGTTGCTGCTAAGTAGGGCAGTATGATACTTTCTCTGAATAATTCTCTGGAACAACCCCACTGGTTCCACTGTGAGTAATTGATTAAAACCATGATTTATTTCAGGAAGTGAGTACAGGTTTCTCAGTCACTGTGAAAGTTGGTGACAGGTTGTTCTGCTTGTTAAAAGCCAAAGGCTGGTTAAAAGGATGCAATGCGTGGGACTGTTGGTCCATGGCCCACATGGATCACAAATAGAGTAGTCTAAAGGATAGTGTAATTCATTTGTTTGGCCATTTGGAGAGTAGATGAGAGAAGGGACTCACTTCTTATGTTGAAAATATCAGTTTTGGAAAATAAAGCATCTGTCACTGGCTTGGAAAAGCATTTCAGCCCAGTGAAGGTATTAAACTGAATAAGAACAGCACTTACTATTGGTCTGAAGTAACATCTGATCCACCAGCTAAGCACCTTTGTCCTTGATAATGTCTCTTATTTGCTGGGCTTGAAACCTGTAAGTGGAATTTTTAAAGTCCATGAAAAGCAGATCTATGTCTCTGGCAAGAGTGTTGTCTATGTCCAGCAAAAAATTATTTTGTTCAAAATTGTATTTTGCAGTTATGGTCCATTTAAATTTGAGATTTAAAGAAAAATTCTGAAGAGGATTTGTCTTCTGTTTTCATTGGATCTAGAATTGAGGTCATTTTTTTAATCACAAAATTAATTTGGGTCCATTCCCTAGCTGATTGTTTCAACTAATAGCTCATTTCATACATTAGGAACTGTTAGAAGCTGTTGTTGAAAAGGAATTGATAAAAAAATAATTTAGTGTTCTTTTAGCACCACTGGCTGGTAGGACAAGGCTGGGGTGTCAGAAGAAAATGGTAGATTTTTATACTTTGTCTTAAGATGATGGTTTAAGTTAATCTTTTTATCCTAGAATGCTTTTTTGAACGTTCCTTAATTTTACTATTTTTACACAGAAAGTAGAAATATTCCCTCCAAATATTTGGAACTTGCAAACAGCCATCCTCTTCAGCAGTGTTCTTTTCCCACCAATCACTAACTAGTCTTCAAATTTTTTTTGTAGACATGCTAATATAGATGGTTTTCATCAACAAGATGTAACTAAGTAGTTTAAAATTCTACTGTGTTCCATAGGGATGGGAAAAAAAAGAGGACATCAAAGAAATGCCTCACTCTTCTGTTTTTAACATGAATATGTTAATTTTTTATGCACTTCAACCATGTTTTATTTAAAATATGAAATTATACAAAAATTAATAGGAATCATTTGTATGGGAATGTAGGCTGGCTTTTTTGTCAGCCACCTCCTTTTTTAGTAAAGGACTACTGTGCTATTATACAAATCATTATAAATTTACATTTGTAATTTTTACTGTCTACTATCACTAATTATTTAATTTGGCTTGTCCAAAGAACCTTGATCTTGATGAAGGAAAACTTTTTACCCTCTGAATGGTAATAAATACTTTCCCAGCAGAATTTTGATTTTACTGATCTCTGAATATTTAAATATGCTTAAAGACAGTTTCTTGAAGTTATAACATGAACAAAGTTGGCTCATTGCCAGAAATGGATTATTTGGGGGATTAAATTCTGTGATATGATGTTAATAGAAGCAGATTTTGTTTTATATTTCTTATGTCTTACTCTTATCTTACAGGGTCAAGAAAAGTATGGGCTGTTAAATGTGACAAAAATTACAGAAAATGGGAAGAAAGTTCGGTAAGTCTTGGACTTGAAAAGTGCATGTGCTTTAGGCTTTATGAAAGATCTTTTGTATTAGGACAGCATACTGGGGTTTGCAAGTTCTTACTTTTTGTCTGAATTTGCCTTAGAGGTTTTCCTGTATGACACAGCTTAACCATGTGTTAGACCTGTTTGTCACAGTGAGCTAAAGAAAATGGACTGCAGAGAGCCAGAGACTCATGTGTCAGGGCTTCACACAGGCCAGCAATTTCATGAAGGTGTATTGATGAGAGACAGCTTTTTAAAATAGGAGTGATTGATTGATGTACTTAAGATCAAATCTGTATAGGTTATAGTATCTTGTTCCTTGGACAAAATCAATGTAAGAGGAGCTTTCAGACTTTCACTTGCTGTGCTTCAACTTCCAAGGAGTGTACATCCATGTGCTCCCTAATTCTTCCTTGCCTGTGCTTCTGAAGGGTTTGGAGCAGTGTATTGCCCAACATCAGTCTCCTGTAGGTTACGAGTGACCTCATTTCTAACTTTTCTCTGTGTCCCAGGCAGCAATTTGCACTATAAATCATAATGTGTCATCAGGTGATGCTGTCTAACTACATTTCTGGTGTTTTGCAAAGAATCAATGGCAAATACTACAGAGGTGTGGCACATCCTCAAGAGTTAATTTAGATTTGCTTCTTGCCTTTTCCTCCCCTTTTTGTTGGTTTTTGGTTAATTTAATCTTTTAAATCTAATAGTGTGTTATATCTAGTTGAGTGTTTCCCAGACTTGTGATACATGAAGCATGCTTGTCCTGAGGATTAAACAGCCAGCACCCAGCTGTTATTGTAGACCCACCCTGACCTAGTCCAGTGCATCTGGGCAGCACATCTGACTACCTCAGAGCTGCTTCTAAGAGTTTGGTAGGGCTGGGCAGACAGTGGCTTGTGTAAGCTGCTGCTGGTACAACGTCCTGTCATCATTTACGTCGCATCTGCTGGAATCATTGATCTGGACTGTTGCACTGCTGAACAGAAAGATGCAACGTGGCCATCCTGTCACTTTGAGAGCTGTTTAGTAATAATTCATGTTGGGCAATGGGAATAGATATTCAGGGCTTGTCAAGATTTTTTTTTTTAATAACCTCAGGAGGATGGGTTTGCTGGCATAAAATCAAATAGACAACTGAAACAACTTGTTCTTTCTCTTAATTTAGATGTGTAGAAAATACTTTATTGCCAACATAAATGGGCATATTATGTAAACGTGGGACAGTTGCATCTCAGATCAATGAATTTCAGAATTATGCAGTAGTTTGGCATGATCTGTTAAGTACACAGTGAGCTGAGCGTTCCAGATTAGCCCCTTTGAAATTATAATTGCATGGTGTTTCTTTTGGTGAACTGCTTCTACTACTAATTAGCTCTGTTTGATTTAGACTTTGATGGTCAGGCTGGGATTGCTAACATATGTTCCCTTCTACAAATATGATAGCAATTAAGACTTACTGATGCCACTAATGACTGTATATGTGCTTGACTATATTAACATACAGGTCAGCTGAGCAACAATGATCGACGGATTAAATATCTACTTTCAGAGTCAACTTACTTTATGTTTGTTTACAATTATTTACAGAAAGAATTGGATGTCATCATGGGCCGTGTTACAAGGGTCATCACTGCTGTTCACTAAAACCCAAGGAAGTGGAACTGGCTGGGTAAGCCCAGGAACAACCCCCAGGCTCCTTGAAGTGTTAGTCATGTAAAGCACATTAAACTAAAGCCCTCTTATTTGCAAGGCCTAAATACCTGTATATATACCTAATATTAAAAAAAATACCTGTGTATAAGTTGGCAAGAAAATAGTTTAATGTAACAATTGTGAGGTAGCATAAGAAGAAAACCAGTTGTATGTATGTATGTATGTTTGACAAGCAAGAAATTGATAACATTCAGGTGCTCCTTAGGCTTGGAGTTATTTCTCTAGGCCAAATACTTTTGTGTTCTTTACTGATATGTTTGTCTAAACAGTTTTTGTGTTTTACCATTCTTGGATATTTTTCGTAAACTCCAAGTAGTTTTGAATGTGATACATGAAATAAAGAAAATAGTCTGACACATGACTTCTTGCATTGGCCTATTTGAGCAGTGCAGTGTTGTTGTCTTATGATTTAGTCTTCGTCTTGCTGGATTCCATAATTTGGTTTATCTTCATAGTGCATGACAAGCCCTTTTACTCATTTTGTTGTCTGATGAAGACCAAAAGAGAAACATCACACTGCAGATGATGATTATTCAAATTTTTAATCACCTGTAGTATAATAGCACTATTATTAAATTTGCTATGTTTATCCAGCTGCATTCCTGCAATTAATAGATACAGAAACGGCTCTTTATCTATGGCTTACATAGCCTGTTTTGGAGCTCTGACATTAAACTATGTGGATCTCCTGTAATAACTAAAGACAGGCCAGAGCCAGTGTTCGTTATTTCCATGTATTGTCATGAGAATTCCAGCAAAATTGCCTCTTACAGATCTGTGCTATCTTGCTGTGCTTTACTGATCTTTCTACTTGGCTCACTTTCTCCTGCTGGGCTTCATTATGGATGGTGAATTGAAATTGACAATTCCTTTCTATAGTATTGAGTTTTTTTCAGACCTGTAAATATATTTTTTTCCCCTTCTGTAGAAGGGGTGGTTGGAAAAAATAGGTGAGGATGGATAAATAAAGTTTGGAGTAGAAGATAATTATAAAGGTAAAGTTGGGCAAGATGGTCAAGCAGAGGGAAAAGAAAGGAAGGAAAAACAAAGATGAAAGGTGTGAGAGAAGGTAAATTCTACTGTATGGCAGGAAGTGGATTTTGGTGACTTTTGTGGTTGACTTTTGCAGCCAAGGATCCAAATATTATTTTAGTTTTACAGATACTAGTATGCATGTTGCAAAGTAAAAGTTTTGCCTAGGTAGCTAATCAAGTTCCAAAATCTCAATTACAGCTATTAATCCCCTTAATTCAGGTGTGACTGTAAATCAAAAGAACTGTCTTTTTCAGCTGTATGTTGGTATCATTAAAACACACAAACAGTTCATGAATATATGATGTTATAAATGATGTGTGCCCAAATTAATTATCCATAAGAGATAAGCAGTAAGCAGAGTTGCATGATTTATGGGCACTAGTGTAAGTCGTGTTATGCCAGATAGAATAATTTTAAAATAAATAAAAAATCTTAACAAACAAATTTTAAAATAAAGATGTGTAAATTCTTTTGCTAATTTAAGTGGAGCGAAAGTCCCATAGTCGGAATATTTCTGAGACACTATCAATTGTGTGTACTGTCAAACACTAGAGTAGGGTCAGCAAAATAAATATCAACAATACAAACAGAATAAAATGAAGCTGGAAATATTAAATGAGAATCTCTTTCAAGGACTTAATGTTTTTTACATCTGCATAATCATAGCTGACTTACAAGAGTGTTCAGCACACACTCTTCTTGGTCTCTGTAGGAAATTTTATTTTTTAGATATTCAATTTTATTTTTAAGGTATTCAAAATTCCATCTCACCTCTCCAACTTTGTTCTGTGTCCACATTTTAATAAGGTGAAGTCAAGTCTAACAGTTTGACATATGATAAGAATTACATTTCCTCTTCGTCTTACGAGACAAGTATTTAGCATTTGTCTAGTGTTTGATATGACCATATCTTCTTTTTATGTACATTGTTTTTTGACTTCATCACTTTTCTTCCTTTTTCTCATCAAGTCATTTTGCCAAGGGGGCTCAATTCCTGAGCTCTTGCTCTCGCTGCTTTCTTCTTGGAAAAATGCTCTCAGTCATCGACCTGCTGTCACCTATGTAAACTCTGCCCAAGTTTCAGCTATCACTGTATGTTTTCTTGTTGCATGTCTCTTGTCACTGTAAGGCTATTTGCCACTAATCCTGAAAACTGAATTTTTCCAAGATTTCATTTTGACACTTCATATAACAGCTCATGTATCTTGTTTGCTGTTTTTGAAAGTCATCCAAGGTGCAAATTAACACAAGTTTTTTGCAATAATCTCTAATTGTTCCACTGGAACAAAGTAGGCGGCCTATCTGGTTCATTGGTGCTAGAATTATAATCCCAAATTTGCCTACTATTTGAACCACTAGTGCCTTAACTAATAAGCAGCACGAAATACTGAGTTTTTTAACAGATACTTTATCGTATTCTTTCTAACACAACTAATTTAGAATCTTTGTATGGTGCCTGTGATACCTGTGATACAATGGCATATATGTTGTTTGATAATTCTAGCTGTAATTGGAATATCCAAAAATGTAAATGTTATGCATGAAGGGGTGAAAGGAAAAGAGGACAAGGATGTTCTGGCTATATTCCACATACAGAAAGCTGATGTAAATTTGTAGGATTTTTATATGTAATTTAAGCATCTGTAGTTATGTTTTGAAAATGCCAAGCATAGAAGAGATGTCTATCAAAAATTCATAAATTACCCTTGTGTTAAAAATGATGCAACTGTCTTTTTCTTGTTTGTGAAATTAATTGCTCTGTATGTGGAAGCCTGGAACAGATAATTTGTGAACAGTTTGGTAACCCTGTAAAAGGCTACTTTTGATAAGAAGATCTGGAATTTTTAAAAAGTTTTTTTGACTCAGTTTTTGGTATGAATGAGATGTATTAGCTGTTGTCAAAGTGACAGGGCTTCATGAAGCAAAGAAAATGGTAACTGCCTAGAAGGGTTCATCTGTCAGCTTTCTGTAATAGGCACATGTCCTCAGTGACAACTACAGTGGTGGCAAACCAAGGCTGTAAACTTGCCAAACATCAAGGAAATAGATGCTCTTCAAGATTCATCTGAACAAATATGTTACACAACTGTGATTTTAGCCAAGGATGTTATGTGTACATTACTACAGTTCCTCAGTATTGCACTGCTGATAATGCAGGAGCTCAGACGCTTTTGTGAAAACTTGTTGGAATGCAAATGCTCCTGTCAGTCTGGTTTAAAAAACAATCCATCATTTTGCTGTGATGATAAAGAATTTTTTTTTCTTCTTTGTTTTTTTCCTTAAGCTGTAGTTTTGAAACCCCCCTGCCAGCCAAAAAAAGTGCATGTGTCTCCACAACTTTCTTTCCACAGTCCGTCCATGGATGAGGAGGACTTAAACATTCTACCCAACTCTCATTAGGAACAGAATTACAAGAATGTCAGGTGTCATTTGTACATCCAAAGTCCTCCCATAAATAACTTCCAGTTCTGTTTCCAAAGAATGCTAGAATATATCACAGTACAGACTGTGTGGTTTGCCCCTGAGCAGGCTTCCAGCACTTGAAGAAAATCCTGAAAAACTCTTCTATTTATTGATGTCAGTACACATCTTCAAGGCTGTCCTTAAGCTGCACAGCATCTACTCTATCTAAAGCAAAGAAAACACTCTATTCTTTCCAAAAAGTTACCTCTCCCATATAACCAGCATAAGTACATCCCATGACTATGTTTTTTGTTTAAAAAAAGCTGTCAGAAGTGACTGTAGGACAGCTGGCAGCACCACATACAGACCTCTCCCTCTTTCTGTGTTACACTGCTGCACTTTCCAAAATTCCCCAAAAGCTCAAAAGAGAAATCCAGTAAGAGTAAGGTGTCTGCTCAGTAAGAGCTGGGTTTCTCCTGAATGGTGCTGAGTAGATAGCACTCCGTTTTGAGAAAGCAGACTCAATAATGTCTGTGTGGCAGCAGATGCAAAAGGAAAGGGGGTTTTTTGCCCTTTGTCAGCAGAACCTGCTGGCTTCAGCAGGGTTCAGTTGCCTTCAGCAACCTTTGTGTGCAGGTTGTGTGAGCAGCCCTGTGCAGCACTTGCTCCTGAAAGCTTTAAGGAAGGAAATGGCTGCTGGCCTCTCATTTTTGTAGACCCAAAAGCAGAAAAGAACCGTGACAGGAAAGCTCAAAGGAGAGCCTGTATGGTAAACTTAAAATGCCCTTGAATAAAAAGGTTGTGACAAGTATGTAATGTGTCAGTATTTAAGAAGAGCTTTGCAGGGTAGCTGGATTATTTGGCTGGGTTTCCCCATCCTTGGATCTCACACAGCAGTTTGGCCACCATTTGAGTGAAAGAGTGGTAAAATACTTCCTTTTTTTCCATTTTGGCTTTAGTTTTTTCTTTCTTCCGTGCTTCTTTGAAATGTTGAGGGGAGTGAGGCCAAAAAGATGGGTAGAGTGTAAAGCTGTAGGAGGTAATGCTGTAATCTGTCAGGTGTAGATTCAGCAAGCTAATGTAGTGGAGGGCTTTTCTTTTGGTCAAAACAGCGCTGACAGGTAACATTTTTTTCTTATATGTGTTGATGTCACCTGTAGCAAGCCCTGTCCTGTGATTCTCAGCATCATGTGGGCCATGGTTTTAACTAAACACTCCCCTGCCCCCAGTCCTGTAGAGGACTTTGGCACTAGTTTCTGTTCTCTCCAGTGCCAAACTCTATAAATTGATTTAATTTTTTTTCCAACACGCAGCAAGATTGATCTAGACTGCCAGGAAGTGCGTGTCTGGGACACTTTGGATGTGTGCAGCAGTTATGTGACTTTCTCTTGAACGGGCAGCTGCTGCACGAGCCAAAATGGCCCAGAGACTGTTCCTGTGGACTCTGCTGCTGAGCTGAGCTTCTCTCAAAAGCTCTACTATAATTAATAAGAAATGTTCTTGGATGAGGTATCTGAGAATTAAGTTAGAAAGCAGAAGGTGGTGGGGATTTTTTTCCCAAGTGCTAATTGGCATAGGGTAAATTAGAAGTACAACCCTATTCTGATATTTCATGGGTAAAATAAAGAAGCTAAGATGCTGCTTTCCATTCAACACTTCATTGCCCTTAGGACTCTAGGCATGGAGATCTTCCAGTGGTAAACAGCCTTTCTGAAACACAATTAGCATTAATTAACATCCGTGCTGCGAGTTTAATCAGAAGCAGCAGATTAGTCCTGTTTTCTGAACCATCTTTTCTCCCCTTGGATATGGCTGTTCTTGTACAGGCTGGAAACTTGTGTTTGCAGCAAGGAGCTTGTCCTGGGGCTTAGGTCCCCCAGAGCTGTCACAGGAACAGCATTCACACATCAAAGACTTTGTGAAGAAATAGGAAAAGAGGAGGGGAGCAGATGCTATGAGCTTTCCCTGGAACTACAGCAGGAAATTTCTGTGCTATAACTGAGTGAATTCCAACTTTCCCTGTTCCATATTTTAGTCATGTCACTCGTAATTAGAGCTTTTTGTTTGTGTGGGCCACTTAATTGGTTTCCTTGAGGAATTATATGTCAAAGCTATGTAGTGTATGTTGAAATCATAGTAGAAGTATTTTATTTAAAAAAAATCTGATGCCTAGTGTGAATGTGAAAGTAGGAGGTAAAAATAGCCTCATGTTTTCCTCTAAACTGTTTGAAGGATTAGTTGTGAGTTAAGTGTTTAGGTGGCTTTTTTTCTAACTCATCATTTTGTTTATTTGCTGTTTGTTTAATAGACAGACAGTGAGTTCTGTTTACTTGGTAGGACACGCTCCAGTATTGAAATAGAAAGCACTACAGAAAAGTATAAAAGCATTACATGGGTAAACGTTTTTAAAAAATTATAAATAGATAAATGTACAAACTGAGAGTGCTGTTTCAGTGTGGAGGGATGTGATTCCTGTCCAGCAAACCTACTGTTTCTGGTTTGATTTTTGGTTTTATATACAACTACCGATTAAGTGGCTGAATGTTTGGGGATTTTTTGTTCAGTTACTTATTAGCTGGTTTTGTTTAAAGCTTGGGACTATCTTGACTAAAATCAAGCTACAATCAAATGTTGTATGGATTTTTACTGCTTGTGATAGGAAAAAAGCTCTGCTGGAATCTGATTGGCATTTAAATTTACGGAATTTTGAGGGCTTTAAGCTGAGCAGCTTGTAATAGACATGCTGAAAGGTTGTGGAAGGTTTTTTGTTTTCCTGATGTCGTGCCTGTTGATTGGTGGCAAAGTACTGTATCTGGTTTAAGTTGTATAAACTATAAATAATACATTTTATATTTAAAAGATTGCAAGACTGTAAAGGATTTCTTCACGTTTAATTTTATCATTGTTGCTCCTATTTTTTTCCAGAAGTTTGGTGTCAATCAGTCTAAGCCAGAATTTACAGTGGATCTCAAAGGAGCATTGATTGATTGGGCCTCGAAGGACAAATCCAGCAAAAAGAATGTTATTGAGGTAGATTTTTTCATTTAAATGCAGAATTATATGCACTTCAATTACTGATATAAGACAATTTCATTAAACTTAGAATCAAAAACTTGTAAAACTGACTTTTATCCACTTCTGCCTGCTTAATGTAGCTGTTATCTTAGAACCTGCTAGAAGTGTCTATTTTTAATATGTCTGTATGGGGCATGCTTTTCAATTTTAAGCAGACTGTTAATGGCTGTTCTCACTGGTGGATGTTCTTGAGTGGCTGTTTATTAGCTAACAATTTTGCCAGTGAGAAGTTTAATTTGATTTAGATAATTTTAATTTTCAACTGTGGTGTGTTTATCAATTCTGATGATACCTGTTTTTTTTTTTTTTCTTTCTTTAAAGCTAAAAACTCGCCAAGGTACTGAACTCTTAATTCAATCGGATAATGACAGCTTTATCAATGAATGGTATAAAGTTCTTAACTACACCATCAATAATCAGGTATGTATTTAAATCATGAAGGTTCTGTTTTCACTGTAATATTATTTAGTAAACTAATTGATATAACAACTTCTAATGCTCCATGTGCATCTTCATTTACTAATTTTGAGAGCAGGCAGCAGTTTGAGGATATGGCAGTTCCAGGTGGTGGTGAGTGAAACATAATTAATAGTGGCAGAAGAAGAAAGATGGTCCACTGGCTTAAGATCCAGGAGGTGTGAGCTGGCATCCATCCCAGAAATGAACTTACTTCTGTGCCCAAAGACTTGTTCTGTCTCAGTAACCTGAAAGGTTCTGATAGAGAGGGAATGAAAGGGGGATGATGGCCAAGGGACAACTTCATGGCATACATTTGTTAGCCTTTGATACAACTCTTCATGTACTATGGCTGCACTGAAGTGCAAATTAAAAGTCCTGGCAAAATCTCTTCTTATCTGACAGCATAATGCCAAGTATTTAATTATCAGAAAAGTGCTCAAGCATTTGCTCTTGATATTGCCAAACAAGATTAACCATTTTTTAATTCAGAAGTTAGAGGAAAGCTTGGAGAAAATATATCTCTCATATCAAGCTTACTTCGTGTGTATTCTTACTTTTTAATAGTTCCAGGCTTGGCTGCTGTCCAGAAGCTCCAGTTTTGTTGCTTCCAGTGCCAGTCAGTGGCTTTCATTTCTCTTAGCTCTGATAGTGCTTTTCACATATGGGTGCTTTCCACCGAAACACATCAGGGTGATATGGATGGTTCAGTTTCTTTCTGAGTGCTCGCAGTTTAGGTTCCTGATCTTCTGCTCTCTCCCGGTATGGAAATGCTATGGCCCTTAATAGCCAGGCAAGGCAGTGTCACCCTTGTCCTGTCTGCCTTGTTCAACACAACTGAGGCCACTTCTTCCCTGCTTAGGAATGAGCGAAGATGGAAAGGCTGAGATACGCTGAGATGTGAGCAAAGTGAATAGTGGAATAAGGAGAGTTTGTCAGCAGTCTGGAGGAAATGGTGTTGTGTACTGATGGGAGCTGGTAGCCAAGAGACCCAAGACTACAAGGCATAAGTCAAGAAAGTGCATTAGACTACCTGATAATTTGAAGCACTGATGCTTTGGGTACACTCTCCCATGGCTGAGGCACTGTTGCTAGCATGACAAGATCTTCCTCAAAAGAAAAGGCAGATCAGATTCTGTTCTCTATGCTCCCTCAGGCTGCTGTTGTGGTGATATCCTGTACAAGAGGAAAAGCTACCTGCAAAGGATGCAGCTGCTCTTTTTTAAATACAGAAATTTCCAAGTTATTGCTTTAGACTTGTTGCATAGTACAAACTAGATCCCAGGTGACTTTTTCCCAAAGCATTTAGTAGTTTTAAAATATGCCAATCCTAAAAAGCTTTGAGGGCTCTTGAAAAGTGGCAGAGGATCCTTAATGAGGACACTATTTGGGTAGTTGAATATATTGATCTTTGATGTGTAAAAATGCTATCCAAAGCTTTTGAAAAGGAACAGGAATGAAGGCGTTTAAAGGTGACACTGCCCTACAGGTTAAAGTGCAGCTTAGTCCATGAAGTCACGCTGCTGCTCACTCAGTGCTCTGGAGTGCACAACCCTGCCCCATTTTTAATTTCCTTCCTTGTAAAAGAAGGCACTCTGCACTCAGATGTTGGCAACTGCGTAGCAGTCCAGTTCACTTCAGCTGAAGTGTAAGACATACACAGTTTGGGAAGGGAATATGTTGTATTGAAACTGGAGAAGTTTCTTTACCCATTTCCTGGTATGTCTACAGCCACGCACGTAGCATGGACTGCAGGTAAGATCAGCAGACTCTGGTATCTGCCTCCATACTTCAACATGATCTATGTTTTCACTTGACAATGTTTAATGAGAATATGCTGAGATGACAGGGACACGGGGTGAGGATTCTAGGCACTGGTACACTTAATTTTCAGAGTGAATTCAGTGTGTGTTTTGACAGTAGTAAGATTTTCCAACTGACAGTTCTATTTTCTATTAAGAAAGTTTTGCTTATACAGAGAACAAATTGGGTAAATGCTCTAGATATTTTTTTCAACTCTTCTCAGTCAGGTATTTCTGTGGCAGACCATTAAATAGCTGATGTTTGTCTGTTGGATTTGGAAAATAAGCCCAACCAAAAATCACTTCTGTTGTTTGTTGGTTGATGTAATGAAGTTTTATCATGACAAGCTGGTTGTACTTTGTTCAGTGTACAGCAACATTTTCTTTATTGAGTCTTATGATGAAATAGTGTTTCTCAAAGTTACTCTCTCTGCCATTGAGAGTGGTGTTGTCTCTGAAGATGTTTAACATCTAGAGTTCAGGAAAGAACTAACTGAATATCATTATAGGGGGAGAAATTGTGTATTGTAGAACTGTCTGCAGGAAATGTGTGTATTAATGCTGTATTTTCTGAACTGGCAAGCTGAGCACTGCATATCTTCTTAAATCCAACAGGTAATAGAGTCTGATGAAGCATTAGATGATGAGGTACCAGATTCCCCTGGAGTGGAAAAACAAGACAAAGAGAAAGAAAATAAAGACTCTAAGAAACTTCGTTGTGAGTTGAGAGTTTTCCATTAATTGATTGTAGCAATGCCAGTTTTCATTTTCTGCATCTTCAGAATTATATGTAAATAGGGAAGAATTTAAAAGGACAGCTAAAAATGAAACTACTGAAGTTTGGAAAGAATCTTAATATAGTTCATTCTACATCTTGATGCCGCTTGGTAAATTTTCCTCCATGTTTTATTAATCGTACTTTAAAAAAGGAAGAAGAAGAAGAAAAGACATGTGAAATGTCTTTAGCTCCAGCCCTGTTGTATGACGCATTTAAAATGGGGGAAAATAAGCAGTGTGAAATGAATTATTTTCAAGGTGTTGTCAAATGCACAGAAATAGTATCTGACTTTGATAAATAGTTTTGAATAAGAATTCTTTTATCATTTTATCTGTGTTTTATCTGTGGCACAGCATCTGTAAATATTTGCACTGTTAACTTGTGCTGCAGTTTCACTAAGTTGCTGCTGATGTATTGGCTGTTTGGAGAAACAAAACATTTTTAATTACACCTTCAGAATTTTGGAGCTAAATGTCTTTTAGATGCAGGAATTAACTTCCAGTGCACAGAAATACATTAATCAGGCAGATGGGTTTTTTGTCTTTTCCTTTCAGGCCCTGTATGTAATTTTCAAAAAAGGAATTATTTCTTTCAAAATAGTTAACCTAATGAAAGGCAGGACTGTTTTTGAAACATAGCTGCATTTTAAAATTACCACATCAATTCCATACATAAGCTACCATTTAGTTGGTTTTTCAAGTTTTTGGTGACAGGGTTGTCTCTTGGTAGTTTGAAAAATGGATGCTATTTACAAGGAGTTCCAGGAAGGGATGCGCTGCAAATTTGAATAGGTTTTTTGTGTGTTTTGGAGTGTAATTGTTTCTTTTCTTCTAAAGTTGGTTCCTTGGCTGATAAATGCCGTGTTGGTTCTGTGGGTAGTAATGCTGAATGTGTTTCTCTTTTTAGCAGTGAAAGCACCCAGCAATATAGACTCCACAGATCAGAAAAAGACCAAAACGAAGCTCAAGAAGTTTCTTACACGGCGCCCTACATTACAAGCTGTCCGTGAAAAAGGCTACATTAAGGGTAAATGAACCTTTTTAACGAAGGATGTAATTTGAAAAGCTGAATCAGTAGTTCATGTGTAAAATGGGGTTAAAATGGTCTAGTTTCAGAGTAAAATACATACATGTGTATAGTTGGTTTAACAAAAGTCTTGGATGTATAGTGGAACTGGTGATTGCTGTACTTCTGAGTGCTGTTACTAGCCATTAAACTGCTCGGAGGATGCTCTCTCCTTTGGCTCATTGCTGGCCAAACTGCACTGAAAACTGGGGGCTCAGGAGCCCGTTTGGACTTGGACTCTCTAGCTAAGAAGCACTGCATTCCACCCTTCTGAGCTGGAAATCCAAATATCTGACCTCATTTGTGCAAACAAGGGAAAGAACAGCCCTTTGGGTACAAAGCTGAGTGTGTGTGCTCACCCATTTCACAAGGGTGTTTTAGTCCATGTGGAACCAGACAATCATGTGCCATATCATAAGAAATTAAATATTTAGGAAAACCAAGATGAGGTTACAGGAGTCTTGACTTATACATCTTTTCCCCATAACCTTTTTTGAATGTATACATTGTTTTAATTGTTTTACGAAGAGTGTTACAGATACTCTTGAATCCAGGTTATGAAAGATTTCTTTTTGTCACACTTGTAGACATGTGAGAGAACAGTATTTGCCCAGGTTTCAGTTAATGTGTTTGTGTAAATTATTGACTTGGTACTCATTGTAAAACTTCATTTATTTATTTATTTGTATGCTTTAGCAGGACTTGTAGGTGGTGCTCTACTAGGGTCAAACAATAGCATATGGGTAGGCAAATACCAGACCAAATCCTACTGTGATTTGCCTCACCGCATACTTTAACAGGTGTGCTTCTGTTGCATGTGGCGTTTGATATATTTGTGTATCTGCAAATATAATTTACTTGTAAATGATGGAAATTTTGTTTGGAATAAGGAACCATTATTCCAAGACTTTGACGTTTTGCTCTGCTTTACAACTCAGTATTCATG
Organism: Brachypodius melanocephalos; assembly: GCA_013398615.1. NCBI lineage: Eukaryota > Metazoa > Chordata > Aves > Passeriformes > Pycnonotidae > Brachypodius > Brachypodius melanocephalos. Next base: position 9,706,992 of record VZSR01001283.1, read on the forward strand.
TCATGGCTCAGTGACGTAACTTCTGACATTGGCAACAGTGAACACTAAGCCAAGTTTAATTTGTACATGTGCGTGCTGATGATTGGATTTTTAATAAAGGCGTTAAGGAATGAAGAGTTTGGTTTTTATTTAAAAGCATGGTGTAAGTTTTAAAAGTTGGATGTGCACTGTACAGCTTTACGTTTATTGTATGAGTGAAGAATACAGAAGTCTTCATTTAAAAGCCCAGTGTACTTTTGTGGCTGCTGCAGAACAAGCTTAGTAAATGGAAAGCTTGGCAAATCAAGTAGGAGCAGAAAAACTAGTGAAAGGTTTTGGAAGAAAAAATCCACTTGAAACAGCATGCACTAAGTGGGGAAGGAACTGTGTTAAAGTTTTGTTACATGGAAAATCAAAAGTACAGAAGTTACTTTTAGGATGTGAAGAAAAAATACTTCTCGTGTATATGTTGAATTATTAAAGTTGAAGGCAATTGTAGCAAATTCCTTTGTTACATATGCTACTATTTTCTTCTGCTACCTAATCTGCATTGCTTTACCTGCCACAGCTGCATGCTAGCCTGGCTTTCTGCTGCGTGGGCTTTTTCAATCCTTTGCTACTGATTCTGCTTATAAAGCTCGCTGCGTGAGTAGCTGCCACAGCACTGAGGTGGTGTGGACCACTGGCCTTATCATATCCAGCTAATAATGCCATTAAATGCCCATTTTGTACTGTAAGATTGGTTTGGTGTGCTGTTTGGGTTTCCCAAAGCACTAGTGAAGATGCAAGAGCTGTTAATCTACTGAAATTATTGAACATGAAAAATGGGCTAGAAGCTGTGCATGATGCAAATGCAAGAGCAGTCTCTCTTTTGCAGAAGCTCTGAAGTAAGATACAGCAGATTCTGGGAAGATGGCCACTTATGTACCTGATTTAACAGAGTAAACAAACCAACAAACACCCCTTCCCTTTAAGAGTGGGATCTTTGCTTCTCTGCCTCAAGACCCCATGTCACCCTCATGCATCTGAACAGAAGAGGCCATCTATTACTTGGGCATCTTTGATGAAAGCCAAAGAAATGGAATTATCAAAGATTTTGGTGATAAGAATCTGAGCAAGAAGAATTAACATGTTGCTAAAATTCACTGAAATGCTGTAAGATTCATTTCTCTGCCCAAGCTGATTTTCATTTATGATGGGAAATACTCCCCCTGGATTGTGTGGTTTTGAAAATAAGACTCAGATTTACCATTGCCCATAAATATATGTATTTAGATTCTGACCTTGCAGCCAGATTGCCTATGCATGGTCAGACTTGGACCCATTCAGAGCTCTGAGGTAAAAGTCTGTAATTTACAAATTTGTGTCAGAACTTTAAAATGTCAGAGGACTCTATGTTAAAGTAAATGAATATATAATCCTGTGTGAAACAGTGGGTGCAGTGAAAGATTACATTTTGCAGGGTTTTTTCCCAAGCAATGCCGAAAGCTTTAACTTCGATTAAAGTTCATTATCTCTTTGAATTCTTAACAAAGATTGCAATAAATGCATGTTGAGCTTGGGACAGGAATGGAGTGTAACAGGACACATTTGAATCCATTAAATTTCTATAACATTATTGACGAAATGGCTCTTAAAAGTATCACCTGATGGATTAAAATTGTTTCAGTAGCAAAACTTCCTTTCTTGGAGGCTCATGTTTGTGTAGCTGCTGACGCTCTTCTTACTGGGAGCTTTTTCTTGCTGGGAGCTGCTGAGAATTCTTTTCGAAACTTTCCTGTTTCCTCTCCAATACTGCGACAATTGCATCCAGTAGACTTTTCCCTTTGTAGAGGTTTGTTTTAACCTGAACTAGTTCTGTCACTCGAGTCCTGTTCCACTGTAAATCAGTCTCTTTACTTGGTTCCAGATCAAGTTTTTGGTTCAAATCTCACCAGCTTGTGTCAAAGAGAAAACAGCACGGTGCCAAAGTTCGTGAAGCTGTGCATTGAGCATGTTGAGGAACATGGTATGGTTGAATTTTTTTGTTTACAAATCTCTTTAGCTCACCACTCTTAATGTTGAACATTTTAATCTTAAAATGCTGTTGGTTTATTTGGGGAAAATAATCTGAAACCTGTATCTGGAGTTGGTGTTGGGTTTTCAAGAGTGAGGACATAGGTGGGATCCAAAGCGGGGGGAGGGGAGGAAATCTTATATCTGAGAAACTGATCTGCTTCAGTATATCTCAAGCTGAGGAGAGGCAGGACAGCCTCCTGGCAGCAAGGCTCCAAGAGAAGAGGGATTACAAGAAGTAGCAGAAGAGCTCAGCTCATCAAGGTTTTTTTTTTTCAGATTTAAAGTATCAAAATGCAACTATTCATTTTTGGAAGGTTTAAGCATGCTAGCAATCACTTCAACTAAGACTTCCTTGAAATAAACTTTTATGAAAAGGTCGTGTTCCTGCTCTGTGTATGCACTGACTGCCAGAAGACCAGTCTGTTGGTTTGATGCCCTTCAGCCAGTTACACAAATTGTTAAATTTTATGCAATTCTGGAGATTATCAGTGTCCGCATACTGACTCATTTTTTATTTGCTTTCATTGAAAACGTGTATTTCCCACTAACAACTGAGAACACTTTGTGTGAAAGCTACATGTGACATTCTGGGTTATCTGCTGTAAAACACATCTTCACACTTTCGTTGAAAATTTGTCAGTTGTGACTCCAGCTTGGCTATAGTCTCTGTGGGTTTTCTTGCCTGTTTCTTGCTGTCTTTGCCTTATCTCTTGGAAAAGATGACTGAGAGGGGATTATGGCATCTCCATAATCATCATTCAGATATTTCCCAGTCCGTTAGTCTGAGAATATTCTCTTGAGTATCAGGGTAAGTGTTACAGGGGGAGTACATGCGAATTCTAAGGCATCTTCATGGGAACTTCATTTAGCCTGTAGTCCTCTTTGTCAATGCTTCTATCTTATGGCCTGGGAGGGGAGAAAAACTGCTTCCATTCCATTACTCCAGTCTGACAAACTGCCACTTTGCCTGTGGCAGCAGGCTTTATTCCATTTGTGATCTGGAGATTGTGAGAAAGGGGTTATTTTGCTTTGTTCCTTTTTTTTTTTTCTTTTAATTTCTTTTTTATTTTAAAGGCAGGACTACAGTGAAGATAGTGAAGTTTTCCTTTTTTAAATACCTGAGGGGAAGCTGACAGAAATGAACAGCTTTTTTTCCCTACCTCTCCAACTCTTCTTCCTTCTGCCAATACACTTCAAATCAGTTCTTTCTATAAAGGATTTACTAGTGGATTATGGGGAAAAGGGATATGTCAGATGTGCTGGTAACTGTGCTGTGTTGCATCAGACAACTCCTTGAGGAGCTACAGGGACTTGCAGGTATTCTGGCAACACACTCTCACAGAGGCACTGACTCACCTGCTGCATCCAAGTGGCTTTTCAGATAAATTCTTTACCTCCTAATCACTGCTGAGTAACTGCAGCAGCAACCACAGAGACCCGATTTTCTTCTTTTCTGATCAAGTGTGCAGTCCTGTAAGGCAAGGGCTGCCCATTTTATAGTTCTGTAGGCTGTTGGGTAGCTCTGAGTGTGCATGTACATCATTCCTTCTCCATGTAAACCTGGTCACTTGACAACTTTGAGATGCTCTCTATGCATGACTTGATTGGGTTTTTCTTAACCATGCATTGAAAATTGAACATTGTATCCACAAAATACCTGGTTATTGCATGTTGGACCCCCATATATTCCCTGCCCACCCACCAAGAGCATCTTAAACAAGACATCTGATCTCATTGGGGAAACTTGGAGCTGTTGCCTCATTACTACTTGAATAAGAAGTTTTAGCAATTACTTTGGGCTGGATGCTGCCAAACTTGTATCAGCAAATTAAACCTCATCTGTCTTATATGCCCTGCCCATCAAAACAAGCAAGTTTTAACTTTTTATTTCTTTGTTACAAAGTGGGTTTCCTTTGCTTTTAATTTTGCTGACCTATATGTATGTAAGGTATTAAAGTTGATTTATCCCTTTGTTTCAGGATTAGACATTGATGGCTTATACAGAGTTAGTGGCAATCTTGCAGTGATACAGAAGCTGAGATTTGCAGTCAATCATGGTAAGCTCCTTCCAATTATATTACAGTGGCATGTATTTTCAGATTGTTGAAGTTCATAGAAAGCTAGGAAGAAGATTGCTCTGTAGCTGTAGTGTATCATGAGAAATGACTGTCATCTTCAAAGTAAAGTTACTTCAGAATTACAGAAATGATTGGTGTAACATACATCACTTGAAAAACCCGGTATTTTGGTGTTTTAGTCTTGTGTGGATCACAGAGGCATTGCTAGAACAGAATTCTAAAAAAAATGGTAGTAGAATTTGAGGAAGGGGGATTACTTTAAACAAAATAGCTCACTACCTTATAGAAAAACAGCAAGCATATTAAGCTTCCACTAGCATTAAAACTGTAAGTTATATTTTTTCAGTGAGATTTGATACTGCCTTTTAATGGGGGAGGGCTTAGCTCCTCTTCACTGTACTCTGTGTATAAAACCCTTTCTTCTGGCAGTATCTTAGTGTAGCCCATCCACAATCTGACCTCTCGTTTCCGGATTGAGAGGATCTAACAGTAAATTTTGTGTTATGTCAGCAGCTCCTGTTCCCTTCTGGAAAATGCCCTAGGAGTAGGGTGACTGTACATAGTGCAGTAGGCAGGGTTTAGCCATCTCCATCTGCTGCTGCAGCTCTGTCCCAGAATGGGATATGGAATGTGCTGGTATCGAGCAAATCTTCACTACTTTGAAAGAAATAAGTACAGGAGAATAGTTGAGTTAATTAAAAAAGAAAGAGTTTTTTATAGTTGAAGTATTATCATTAATTATTTATTTTTCTTTCTCAGATGAGAAGCTGGACCTGAATGACAGTAAATGGGAAGATATCCATGTCATTACAGGAGCTCTAAAAATGTTCTTCAGAGAATTGCCAGAGCCACTGTTCACTTACAACCACTTCAATGACTTTGTCAATGCAATTAGTAAGTCTGGAGAACTTGCGTATGGCGTTTAAATAAGTCCTGCACAATTTTTAAAAGTACTTTGGACATAAGAAGAATATTTTAGTTGCGAACGGGGTGACTTGTCTGGAATTGTCTGGAATTGCCTCTCCGTGATGCCGGGGCCGGCCGGGAGGTGGCAGTGTCCTATTTCGGATTAGCACTGCAAACCGTGGCTTTCATTCCCAGCCTCTTAAAATTTATGCTGAACTTTTCAACAAAAATACTGAACCTTTGTTTCTCAATCTCACCCTTTTGCAGAGCAAGAACCAAGGCAGCGTGCCCCTGCTGTTAAAGATTTAATCAAGCAGTTGCCAAAACCAAATCAGGACACGATGCAGGTACTCTTTAGACACCTGAAAAGGTAAGTAACAAATAGAAGAGGCTTTGTGTTGCTGATCCTCCCTTAAAGAATCCAATTAAAAGTACCAAGTGACGGTTCTTACTGCATTTTTTTATATTGGACTTCATAAAAGCAGTGTATCATTCTGTTTGGATATGAGCTTGCAGACACCAGACTTGAGACAGTGTGTTTCATATTTGTGATGTTTGCTGCCAAGTCCTTTAGAGGGACTGTGAAAGGACCAAGAATGACATTTGAAAACAAAACTTTTTTCATAGAGAGGGGAATTACAGCAGCTGGATGTCCTAATAGCAAGACTACTCATTAAATAAGTAGTCTGAATAGCCATTTGCTTTGGGATGTGTCTTTTTTCTGTGATCCTATTGCCCTAACACTGATAAATCTCTTTTTGTGTATTTTTTTTCCTCTTTCAGAGTTGTAGAAAATGGAGAAAAGAACCGAATGACCTATCAAAGTATAGCAATAGTTTTTGGTCCGACCTTATTAAAACCAGAGAAAGAGACTGGTAACATAGCAGTCCACACAGTATACCAGAATCAGATTGTAGAGTTAATTCTACTGGAATTGAATTCCATCTTTGGACGCTGACATTTTTCTTGGAGAAGAAACTGGAAGTGGTGGGTTGGCAGCAGTACTCCATCAGAAGGAAAACCTCTTGCTGTATATGATGTTTTATGTTTGTGGACCAAGCAGCAACTTGTTTTTTGCACTTTCGGGGAGGGGAGAAACTGGTGAAATGTTTGACCACTTTAACACAAGTTAAAGACAACACTTCAGATTTCTTTGAAAAGCTCAATATAAAAAGTGAATTGAAAAGTTTGTTTGCCTTTTTTAAGTATCATTGGAAAAATTTAATATGGGTTCATACACTGGATTTCTTGGAGAGTAAAACTAATAATCTCAGACTGGATAATCTGGAATTTAATCTCAAAAATCTTCCATATGATGGGGAAAAGTGCTACCATTTTTCTGGTATGGAAAAATTCAGTGAAGTTACATCTTAAGCTTGTTTATTACAACCTACTTAGATCTATATGACACTTTTCCAAAGGGTTTCTGCATGCAGTGACTGTCATAGACTTGCGCTAATACTTTGGTTTAGTTACTCAAATCTAATTCTTCACTTGATATCTGCTGCCCTCTTTCCTTCTTTTTCTCCTGTTTTTCTGTAGTTGGTTCTTTTTTTATTTTATTTTCTTTTATTTTGCTTGTTTCTTTCTGTTTTTTTTCCCCTTCCAGCAGCCTCTCTGGAGGTTCTTTGCTGCATCATAGAGCAGCATACTATTACACTATTTCAAACACTGAACTTGTAAGAATATCCAGCAAAGGTTATTTGTCTTGGGACACAATAGAAGTAATATTTAATAAACATGTTCATTTTTTCAGGGTATGTCCTGAGCTAAGTTTTGTGTTACGCTGATCTAAAGCTAAATTCCTAACTAAATACCAACTGTAACACTGTATTGAGTTCTTGGTATAATGCTGTGGTAGTGGAAGTTCATTCTTGATGTAAATACAGGCTGTCCTTTTGATTCCTGTATATAATTCAGTTCCTGTATAGTTTAAGAACACTTTAGTCATACATTTCTAATCATGGGTAGATTAGCTACAGTAGCATAATGTTTCCAGTGGATATCTGGGTTTCAACAGGGAAACAGGTTATGGGGAGGGAGGGAGATCTAACTGTGTGCACTTTTAGATGTTAATTACATTTGCGGGCAAATAACTGTAATGCAAATGGTACTGGAGAAATACTGAGTGTGCTTGCTAAATTGTTAATGCACTACAAGAAGAGCCTTTTAGGTTATTTAATATGTACAGGATACATTAGAAAAACGTATTATGAATTCTAACATCTACAGATAGTGAAAGTCATGTTTTGATAGATGTTTGATGGAATCCACAATGCTAAATTTAAGATTTTCTTTTTACATTAATGTAGAATAATTTGTAAAATTGGTTTTGAAAGATTTTGTTACAGGGAGCATGGTCTGCTGAAGATTTTTTTAAATGTATTTTTCTAGACTAACTGCTGTATCTGACATATTTGTTATGTCTAACCTGAATAAAGAAAACCGGTAGTTCTTTTAGAGTTTACCATACCCACTTCAGACAACGTGAACCCCCGTTAAACAAGACCAATGTATTTTACCCCTTAGCATGGATGGATACCACTTGTGACAAAGAGCTGTCACACTGGACTGAAATATGAATGCCTGTTTTATAACCTGACAATTCTAGGAACTTCCCAGTCCCCTTCTTTAACAACTTGAATTCTAACATAAGGTTCAGAGAGGGCAGAAGTAATTTATGGATATGAATTTGCAGTCTTTAAAACACATCCCAGCTGGGAGCCTGCTGTACAGGAAACAGTAATGTTGAGGAAGGGACTGTGTCAGTAGCCTTGGATCTGCTGTGTCCTTCTCACACACAGCCCTGGCTGGCAGCAGAGGGGATGTGTGGTGACACACTGAGCTGGAACCAGACTGATGGTACGAGAATTTCACGAGCATAGCGCTTGCATGAAAAGTTTTTGGAGATGAGCGAGAAGATTGGTAACCTTGTGGCTTTCTCAGTGTCTTCTTGTGGTAATGGTGAAGTCTTGTGGTTTGTTGCAAAGCGACCTGGGTGAGAACTGTGAAAGCCCTGTCTCAGCGGTGTGCTGTCAGCCTCCCTCTGGGCTGTCACACCGAGCAGTGCTGAGCCTGTGCCCTGACCTGCTAGAAAATATCGACAGAGTTGGAATCTGTGGCTGTGCATTATTCAAACCCTGCCTTTGGCTGTAAAGAAAGAATTCCTGCTGCTACATGAGAGGGCTTGTTCACTGGTCACCTTTTGTTGCGAGTGTTACCTTTTCAAAGGAAGAATGCCTTTTTAAAGCAATTTGATAATGAGGATGTCACACTTTTCCTTGTATTCCCCCAAAATAAAGCATTTTGTTATTACAATATCTAGTATGGTTTTGTGCAGTGAAGTTGTCTTAATATTCTAATTTTCTGTTAGGGGCAGGGAGGGGATTCTTTTTAATTGAAAGAGGTGTAGGCAAACACTTGAGACATTCAGGAAGAGGAGGAAGTCCAAGCTGATGGTACATTTGTTGTGACCAACATGAAACTGTGTTTGTCACTACATTCGATTTCTTCACTGCTTGAAAGATCTTGTCTTGTTCCTGGAGTTAGCTTTCTTTTAAATAATCAAAATGAGGGATTTGCACAAACACACCAGGGGAAAGCTATGTTTATCAGATGAAACAGTTAATTTTATATATTCCTCTGTTCAGGCTCTATATTAGATTTTTTTCTGGTCTAAAGTCAATTTAAAGCCTGAGTGTAAATTTTTTGGGGCCATAACCACTCAAAGGATATACTGGAGGTCCAGCATTATGTATTGGTGCCACCTGAAATTTCTGTTCTGTACCAGTTATGGGTTTCTTCACTTTGAAGCTGGAGAGAGAAGCAGACATAAAAAAGACAAGGCAAATATGCACAGTCGTTTAATGTAAACTAATTTTTAAAGTTGGAGTTGCATGCAGGAAGCTTTATTTACTTGCAAGTGGATAGGTGATGCTTACTGTGCAAGCTCAGGAAGGGCTCCCTATCTTCACAGAAATCCATGATAAATTCCCTTTTTACTCAACTCATTGTATCCTGGCAAGCGAATCCTCGCCTTGCAGTATGAAAGTATTTTATAGGTAATGTAGTATCAGTTTATTCCTAGGCTGAGCCCTGATTTTTTTCCACTTAAAAGGAACAGTTTTATTTAGCCCTAAAGCAGTGGTATTTTCAGAATCAATTGGTTAATTCATAAGCCATAATGTAACCCAGGCACAGTAGGGCATTCTGCTGGGCCCAGGGGGAGGGACGGCATGTCTGATGAGGCTGCCTGCAGCCGCTGGGGAGAGGAGAGCTCCTCTGAAGAATCTTAATTAGCCTCCACAATTGTGAAGTTTTGTGGGCAAGCAGCTGGTAGGACTGGATCAGGCCTTTACAAAAGTAGCCCTATGTGAATGTGGGACTTAAATGAACATTCCCCCCCTCTCCAGCTCCCCCAGCATTCTTGTAAACAGAGCACTTGTAAAACAAGCTCACACTGTGTAACAAACCAACATGAAAGACATTCATAGGCGACTTGGCCTCTCAGTCCTTTTTATTGCCTTGAGAATTAAATGGCAGCTCTGATATTAGTTTCCTACAGCTTCCCCAAACAGATTCTAGTTTCTTAAGGTACTCAGCTGTTACCTAAAAAAAATAAATCCGTGTTGCATTCGGCAAACTCTGGAACACAAAATGGAACAAGCAGGTGTAGTGTTGGTTTTATTTCTCATAGAATCTCATCTTACAGCTTATTACACTAAAATATAGTGGGCTGAGGAAGGGGAGTGAGATCCTGAGTGTGGGAATAAGTAAATGCAGAACACAGAAGACAACAGACAAAGCAGGTGTGATGGACAAGCAAGATAGCAGAGAAACATTCACTGAGAACTGCAGGAATCCAGGCCAGAGACCTGGGGGAGAGCCAGGCTGCCAAGAGTGTGGGCTGGAGTTGCTTTTGATTTTCTCTTTTTCTTCCTTTGCACGTCTTACAGTACAGATGAAGGCCAGGCTATGCTGTTTAAGGGTAATTTGCTCTGCAGACAGGTGGAGTTGAGTAACATTGCAAAGCAGCAATGCCTGCCTTTCTCCATCTTTTCTGGAGTGGCTTCTATGTGTCTGCTCCTCTGGGATGCACTTGTGTCTGACTTCCCTGGACACAAACACCTGAGTGCTAATGGGAGTCAAGAACTGTGTCCCTTCAACCAGCATCTGTGTTATAAAAAAAATGAACTCGTTCTCAGTTTGGCAGTGTTGTTCTGGTGGCACTGAGGACCCCATCCACAATCTAACCCTTGTGGCACCAGATCCTGAGAAGCACAGGTGGTCCTGTCTGTTACAACCTCAGCACACCAGAAGCAAATACATGAAGCTCAAAAGTGAGAGTATGCCAAAAAAATAAATCTCCGAGCTACTCTATCTTCACAACTAGTTTAGATCTGCATGCACAGTACAAATCTCTTCAGAATAGCTTGTTAATTCATAGTGTGAAAGAAACAGCTGTCCTCTAAAAAATTAAATACTGTCATTAAAACCTGTAATTTCGTATATCAGACATTGGAAGATACGTGTTAAACATTGGTCAGCCTGTCTAGTTCATCAAGTGCTGTGGCCAAATAACTGGAATTAAGCCACTTGCAGTGTTTCCTGGCCACTGATGAGCCAGTGCTCTCTGCTTTTACAAAGAAGGTGATGCTGAGCTGGAGGTGGCTTGGTGGCTTCCTGCATGCAAGTGTTCTAACTAGTTAGTTGTTCCAGTAAAGGATGTTACTAACTTAGAAACAGAACTGAAAAATCGCCTCTTTACAAGAAAACTCCTATCAGGCTGGGCTGGGCAGTGCTTGCGCTGCAGACGCTTGACCTGCACAGTGCTGTCACCAAGCTCGCCTGCCTGCTGTGGGGATGTTCTCCCCTGGCACTGAGGGACTGAGTGCATCTTCTATGGGTGCTGACTTTGCCAAGGCCTCTGCCAACACCCACATGTGACCTGCTCAACTTCACAGCTTTCTTCTGTGAAGGAAAACTAAGACAGTTGTGCAAAAGGTAATGTGCTCTGGCAGATTGGAGGATGCCACTGTATTTCCTGCTATGAAAAAGCTGTTTCAAAGCTGAAGTGCTGTTCTCACAGATATACTAGTCCTGCTCTAATCCAGCTCAGACCTTTTGCTTCCTTATTTGTACAACAGTCTGAGCCCTGGGGCTGGAATGTGCTGTGCTCTGCCCAGAGCGCTGCTTCCCTGGCGGAGACTGAGGCACGGGCCACTGAGCCATAGGCACTTCATCACAGAGCTGTCATCAGCATAAAAGCATGGGCTAGAGAATTAGAAAAATGTTCCTTTCCAGGTGATAGTTAAAGCAGGCTGTGTGCTGCTCCATGTTGCAGAGTGACTGTTCTTCTCCCGTATTGCAGAAATGTGCGTGAGCTGAGCGATTAGGTATTACATTTGGCACAGCACTGAAGGAAAGCAATGTGTTTCCATGCAACCTTTGAATCCCTGTCTGCATCACTTGTGTAGGCTGAGCTCTGAGCCCGCTGCCAAGAGGACAGCACAATCTTCAGGTTTGCATTAAAACACTGCAGCTGTAGGCCAGGATTATGCTTGTTGCTTTATTTTGCCTGAGCTTCCCAGCCTGTCCCATTCAAATGCATGAAAATTAATAACTTTCTGCCCACCTTTCCTATTTATGGAGTACAGCAGCTCTGTGCAGCAAGCCAAGTGCTCAGGGCCCTTGGGTACAGCTTCTTGCCCTGTATATACACAATTTAGTTAAGAGGGGAAGAAGACAGTTTATTATAAACATTGAACGGTGGGTGGCATCATTAGCTTTAAAAAATCATAACTAACTCCCCAGGTGGTTGTCCTAATGTGTTCTGGGCTTCCTTTGCATCCCTGAGATGAAAAGAAAGCCTGAGCACGTGAGGGTGGGATGCAGCACAATGAAATGTTGAGTGCTGCTGTTGGTGGCACAGCAAATTCCACTCTGCCAGCATCAGTCTCAGATGGCAGAAGTGCTGCCCACATTGTCCAAGGCAGAAGCTGGGGACTAGAGCCTTTCCTTCCTTCCTGCTGCCTTTCTCATTTGCCAGGTTAGAATCTAAGACTCATGGCATGTTGCAAGCCAGACATCATCATTGTAGCAGACCTCTCAGGTTTTAGACAATCTCTGAATGGAATTGGCAGTAGCCTCCCATTTAGCCATTCGCTTCCTTGTTCCTACTTGGCCATTCATGGTCTACATCAAATGAAAGCACTTCTTGTGGCCAAAGGCTTCCTTCCCAATTTTGTCCTAAAGGAACACTGCTCAGTTGAGAAAGCCTGTCTCATCACCCATGGCAGCACTCACAGCCCTGCTGGTGTGCAAATCACTCTGCTTGACATCTGTAGAGACATCTCCTTGGGAGGAGAAAAAGCTCATATTAACAGCTGGTATATCAAAGTGCTCCAAAATTTACACATCTACTTAGAAATGTTGGCAAGGAGAACTGGCACTAATTTATCAGGGAGGAAAATGAAAACCATCAATGGCCAGCTGCACTGAGTCTGGGCAGAGGAGCTGTTTATTCTGACTCCTTTCCAGAACAACAAGTTTAGGTGATGTCAACACTCAGGTAGGTCACAGCAACTCTTGTTATCCTTGTGAACAAAAGCTTTTCTGAAGCACCAGGGACCAGAGCACTGGTAGAAAGTGCTGCTCCATAGGCTGGGCAGTGTGCAAGCCTAAGGGAGCCTGAACAGCACTGGCAAACTGCCTGCCCTGCTGTCACCAGGACACTACGAAGGGACTGCACTGACCCCCAAAAGCAGATTTTGGTGAGGGAGGAAGAATGGCTTTCAGGAGCTGTCACCTAAGCAGCAGCCCTGGCACAACCTGCTGTTGTCTCCCTAGAATGCCTCGCAAACACCCTGGACAGGACCAGGGCCACAAAATGGGGAAAATCCTGTGATTCCCTTTCCCTCCTCTTGTCAGTACCATGACAGCTGCCTCGTTGTCCTGCCCTGCTCTGTAGCTTCCATGAGTCAGGTCATCAGGGCAAGAGCTGCCCCACCAGCTGTGCACTGGACAGACGAGGAAAAGTTGGAATTACCTTTCTGTTCATGGCATGAAAGTCAACATTGAAGGACCATGCTGTTAGCTACCTTGTGGCAGCTGGAAGATGTTTTGGACACAGAAACATCAAACACATCTGGCTTGATTATTATTTTGAAGACAAGTCTTCTTGGGACAATGAACTACTTAACTTTGTAATGGGTTTCAGCAACTTATGTACAAAATATTAAGGCTCTGAACATTCAGAATCAAGATTAAAATAAAAATAAGGGTCTAGCACATTTGGCTTAGTCTAGCAGATTTGGCTGACAAATTAAAAGAACAGAAGTGCTATTTATTACTATTTTACGTGAGCTGGTGATCAGCACTACACCTGCAGCACCAGGAAGAGCATGGCAAAGCTGAACTTCCTGTCATTTACAGGAACCCAAACCCCCTTTAAATTAAACCCTGTAAAGCCATTCAGTGGTAGTTTGGGGTTTATTAATGATTTCCCCACTGTACATTGCTGTGTGGAAGATATGGCCAATCCTCTTCCTGACAGAAATTCAAGGTCTGCGAAGCAAAGCCTCCATTTCCCTTTTTATTCACACCAAGCGGTCCCCAAACAAGTCACAAAATCCTGGGTGAAGTTGAAAGAGCTGGAAATTATAACCCAGGGCAAAGCAGATGGTACAAGTCAAAGTGAGTGAGTTACTGCTCCTTTGATCCCACCATCTGGGCCCCCTCCCACCTGCCCTGCAAACAAACCCTGGGCGAAGTTGTTGCCTGCTTCCAAAGCTCTGCTCCCCACTAAGCTGCCCAGCACCATCTCACAGTCTTGCACAAACACATTTTATAATTAAAGCACTGAAAATAGAGGGAAGACACAATTAGGAGGAGTCTAGTCCTCTTTTTGCAACCTTAACCCTGATCCTGTTCAATCCGGCAGAACAGCACTGTCACTTTTCCCCAGGATAATGAACTTGGCTCTGTCAGACCCTTTCCTGAGGAGGTGAAATATCTAACAAATTCCGGCCCCTGTTACCCATCAAGCACAAATTGCTTCAGAATTGCCTTGACCCGATCACATTGGTCATCCTTGGTCCTGGTCATCATCCTCATTACATCACCTCTGCAGAGCACGCTTATGAATGCTACCAGGCTGCAAAAAATTCCCTCTCCTCATGCTGCTCCTTGAGTTGGACACTGGATGCAGCTCCCCCTGGGCAGGGGCACCCCAGCTGCAGGTACAACAACCAGGGCAAAGTTCTGGACTGGCCCTTACCGTGATGGGCATGAACAGGAGGCACAGCTTAGGCCAGGGTGGGCTGGATCCTCTGACTGAAGAGTGCCTTGGAGAGGACAGGCATGCTTACAAGCACAGGGGCAAGTGGGTATTCCAGGAAAATTTCCAGGCCAAGTTCTCTCCTTGCCTGAGACCTCACACTCCATTTCTGTTTGTTTTACTGTCCAGTGGTTGGCTACCAGCAGAATGAAGGTTATAGCCCAGTTTGTTAAAAATACCCACCCAATTATCTGTTGGATCATATTTATCCTTTATTTTCCTGGCTGTAAGTAGTCCTAGAAGGCACAGGACCACTCACCTCAATGAAGAGAGCCAGTCTGGGAATATGGTGTTTTTATTGTTGCCTGCTTTCTCCCAAAAAGTGCCATGTGAGGGCTCTGGTCTCCCTTTAAAAGGGATCTCACAGTCTTCTCTTTGAGAGTGCTGTGACGTCTCTGGCACGGAGCAATCTGTTCACAGCATAATTATTCTCTGCTAAGGCCTCAGAGACCATGAGGCTCCTGACATTTTTCACTGCCTGGAGAGGGGTAATTTTTCATTGCTTTCCTGAGGACTCTTGTACTTTGCAACAGTAATGGAGCATCCAGCTACCCCGAGCTGCAGCCTACAGTTTATTTTTATCACTTGATGGGCATATGCTGAAGGACTTCCAGCTAAGATCAGGAAAATGGGGAGGTATAAGCAGAGCTAGTAAGTACTTAGAAGAAGCCCCTAGCAAATCACAGATTCTATCACAGTGTGTGAAACATGTTTTTGAAATTATATAATAACAAGATATGCTCTACTAAATACTAAGTAAAAAGTAACAGGAGAGACTGGATCTCAAGTTACATTAAAGTAAATAAACTCTGAAATACAAGCAGTATCATAGGCACTTCTAACTTCTTCTGTCTCCAGCTACAGATCTAGAGGACAGATCCAGCTGCAACTGCTATGGGACTGTGTCAGCTGAGCTGCTGCTTGGGAAAGACATCACTTCATCTCTGGGATACATACTAAGGAAAACAGAGCCCAGAAACGGTCCTTTGGCAGGATCTGCACATCTCCAGCTAGTTATTGCATTTTTTCACATAGTTTGTTTAAAAGAAAGTAATTGTAACAGAAACCACTCTTGCAAGCAGCTGGTTGGGGAAAAAAAAAAAGCAGAAAAGGATTGAAATCATAGCTCCTATTTGAAGGACCATTGCATGAAAGAAGTGTTTTCAAATAATTCTGAAATATAACATCTAATTTAACTTAACAAAACTGATAAGCAACAGTCTGCAAGACTGAAAAAGAAAAATCTGAGTTTTGCCAAACCTTTCTAATGATTTGCAAAAGAGTAAGTATTTTAATTTCAAGCTCTAAAAAGGGAATTATTTCTGAGAATGAAAATATACAGCAAAAAACAAACTCCCTTTTCATTTATTTTTCTGGTAGCATTCCCAGTGCTGATGCTGAAGGGCAGGCAGGCTGGGCTGCTTGCTCAGCCTTACACAGAGTGTGGGGAGAGGGGGAAGGTACAAACAGGGCTGAGGACACTGCGCTGGGCAGGGCAAATCCCTGCTCCCGAGACAACTGAAAGCCTTTGTGCCCTGCAACTACTTCTCTCTTGTATTAGACAAGCTGCATTTAGGTGACAGAGTAAAAGTCAGTCGAATTTCTTTGGCACAGTCTAGGGCAAAAATTAGGTTGATGCTCTTTGCTCCAGACAGGGTGGGTCTTTTTTTTTTTT
>VZSR01001283.1:9723124-10021575 GCA_013398615.1 Brachypodius melanocephalos
TCTTTCCCAATCCTAAAATTCAAATTAGGCTACAGCTCAAAGCCTTTACCACCAGGGCATGAATGCTAAATAGCCTGTTCCCAGTCCAATCTGTTCACTGCTTGGCTAATGATTATTCTCCATAGAAACCTCACCAGAGTCAGTTATTATTCTCTCCTCATGCACTTGTATCTCTCTTGTATTTATATAAGATTAAGTAGCCCTGTTAAGTTTTTACCTCTCTGATTGGAGCTTATTTTAACCTCAATTAAGCCATCAGCCCGGGTTTCTGAAGGCAGAGTAATAGCATAGCCATTATCATTCTCTCCACCTTTTGTATGAAAATGATGTTGAGGATTGGTTGCTTTGGGGATTGCTCTGTGGCAGGTAACCAACGCCGAGAGCCTGGGAGGATAAATGGTGCCAGACTCCCAGAGGTGCCGTGGCACTGTGTAATTATTGTTCCAGACAGCTGAAAGCAGCAGGGTTTCTGGTTCCCCTGCTTAGTTTCAGTCTGCCATGATTGCTGGAACAGAAAGATGCTGATTGTAAGTAAACATCAATTATGCCTTGGTACCCCACTGCTAACATCTCTGGGCTTGCAAGAAACAGAAGCACAGCACTGTGTTTGGCTCCTGCTACCAAAAAAACATCTATATGGATTTCAATTTCCAGGTTTTCCTCTTACTTGGTCAAGGGGCATTGCTCCTAAATTCCATATTCATGAATAACGGGAGTTATGGTGCTCTTTGTATCACTGCTTATGCGCTGTACTTCAATGCTGTTGCTAATATAATGACTAAAGTACTTATTCTTTGAAGAAGGCATACTCAGGTGATGCAGCAAGCAATTCTGTTATCTGCTCTGGAGCAGAGGAATCATTTTAGAGTCTTTAAAAGAAAAGAAAAAAAAGCAACCAACCAACAAGGCAAATATAACGTATCAATCATTCTATATGTCAAGGTAATTTTTTTCAGATGATGTGTTTTTTTAAATGTCAGCCTATTCCTTACCCTTTTTTATGTGGCTTTGGGAATTCCTTTTTTCACTGCTAAAGGAGGCTTAAAAATGCAGAGCCCACAGTGTGGCAGACGACAAGCCCTGCTCCTTGGGTTGTGTGGACAGTTACAAAGCGATTTCCGTGGCACTCGAAATGCAGCCTCCGACGCTGATGGAATTTCGCTGTGCTGTGATTGCACCGCACTGCAGTGAAATGGGTTCAATTTGATTATCTGGCTATTCCATTTCGCCTATATTTACAACCTGCCTGACCTCTGGGGGAAGGGGAGGATAGGCAGCCAGTCATGCTGGAGACATTTTGAAAGGTCAGAGCAATACAGCGTTTACCACTATAATTCACAGGCTCTACAATTCGGAGATAGTGCTCTCACGACAAAAACTGGCAGACGAACATAGTTAACGTAAAATATTTATCTATTCCCAGAGCAAACACAGAAAGTAGAGAATGCTTTAAAAATTCTCCCCTTTCTCCTTGTGGAACATGATGATGTGTAAGTGCATAAAAGCAGCGTGCAGACAATATCTTCTTTTTTAGAAGTCGCCCTTGGCTGGTGCCAAAAGATTTGTGCTCGACTGGCTACCTTGTCCACAGCCTTGGTGCTGATGTTAACATATTTACAGCCCCACAGGGATGATTTTGAGTGTGTTGTTGCTGCTGATACTGCTCCCACATGGGTGTTACCCTCTGCACCTCCACCATCTGTACTCAGCAGTGGGGCCTCAGCCTCCCTCCAGTGTTGTACCAGCAGCTTGGGGGTGAAAGGGAGCAGAAAGTCCTCTGCAAATCTTAATTAAACTTCACATGCAGTCCTCCTGCCTTGAGATACAGATTCATTAAGGTTGTAAACAACCATCACTCATCTCAACTGGTTAGCTAATAAAATGGTGTGTTGACTCCAAAGCACTGTTTAAAAATTCTTGTATACTTTATAGGCCTCAAAAGTCAGATAGTAAGAAAAGCATCTTCATGCCCATGAAGTCTGTGCAGCTGCCTGTTTCTGAGATTTCCATCCCTCCCAAGCCTGGACCCCAAGCCCAGGTGGCCATACAGTCTGGATCTACATTTTGTACTTCTAACCTCTTTGTTTTTAAACACTGTTTGGTCTTAAATCTCCCCCAAAGTTAAACCTTCTGGTACTGGGGACAGAGGTGCTGTGAGTTATAAGAGTTTTATTTTGAAAACTGGACTGATTTTTGTTTGTTTTAAAATGACCTGTTTGAATGGCATCCCCTGAGAACTGTTGTCTATGATTTTACGTGTTTTTGGATTAATATATAAGAGAGAGTGGAGTCTGAGAGGCAGCTATACGACTTCCTTCTTAGCATCTTTCATCTTTTCACAAGTGATATTTGAAAGGCAGCCTAAGAGAGCAGAGCAGCTTGAAATAAGGTAAAGCCTCAGCTCTGTGAGTCAGCACAGATCAGCACCATGAAGTGGTTCGCACAGGGAAGCATCTCAGTTAGATGCTGCATCACGTCCCAGAAGGATCACTTGAGGCTGGCGCTGCCTCTCTCTGCAGCTGCCATGAGCTCCTGGCCCTCTTAATCCCTAATAGAGGTCTCTGGTGACACCCAGACCCTGCACAGAGCCAAGCAGAGGAGTTTTCTGTGTGGGACAGGGACAAGAATTGGCTTCACTAGTGCTGGTCAGACTCTTTCAGGCAGAAATATTTTTTTTATGTAGCTTGCTCTGCTTCAGTCAGCTCTGCATCACCATCTTCCAGCAGTCCTCACATGGGTATTTGATGACACACCCAAGTTATAGCAGCTTACAGGGAGGGGAAGAAGAGGAAATGAGACCCATGTGCTGTTGAAAATGATAGGCCAAGTGAGCAAGGAAGAAAAAGTAGTGCGCCAGAGGCACAGACCATGCTTATGAAGCGTGTTCAAGTCTTACCGACAGAATATCTTTTCTGCAACCCAGATCACCATTACAGAGGAAGAATCCAGCCTGGACCAAAGAGCAGCTGTCTGGTCAGAAGGTGTTTGAAAGCAGCTTCTGCTTACACACAGGACTTTAAAAACCTTTGCCCCAGCGGAAGTAAATGCTGCTTTAAGGTCACAGTACCTGGCACTAACTGTGAGTTTCCATGACCTGGGAGCAGGTCATGATCAGGCAAGATGCTTAGGGGTGTCTCATCCCAGTTCAACCATTGGGACACTTCTGGGATTTTCTCCTGCATTGTAAAAGCTGCAATTTGCCTTTAACTCCAGATCCCTTAAATAATTCTCTCTTTTCTCTATCTCCTTCAATTTCTTTTTCTTCACCTTGCATTTTATGTTTCCCATCATTCAGCAAGAATCACTCACCTCTCTCTGCCCCTTTCCCAAGCCATTTCAGCATTTATAATTATGAACACTGTAGGTAGTCTGAAGTTCTTTAATGCAAGACCATTTTCCAGTGCATTATTAACCCATAAAAAGCAGAAAAGTTTGACAAGCTTTGCTGGGTGGGATTTCTACTTTGGTTTGTAATGTTTGAGAGGCACTGTCACAATACCTGCTCAGAGAAACCGCAGAAGGAGCTCAGAGGAAGGCTCTGAGGTGACAGACCTTTACTGGGGAGCATTAGCACAGCTATTGTTCAAGGCAGATATTTAGAAACTGGCTGAGAGGTCTCATGTTAGTAATGGGATTTTGTCTTTTCCATGTAACTTGACCAAATTTGGCCAATTTTTGAGTCTGTGAAGACTTTCAGACTACACATGGGCAATAAATTCCAGCTGGAGTTTGCCAGCTAAAATATCTTTGCACTGAACATGCTCCCACTGAGGGGCGTGAGATGTCAAATGTGTTTTCCACACCTCCCCCTGTGGGGCACAAATGCTGGGGGGCAAAGGACCAAATTAAAGTTATTTCAGAAACCTTAATTTTAGAGGTCCCTTTAATTCATTACTTGGTTCAATGACCCTACTTGAAGCTGTGCAGACAAACAAGATGAAGATTCCCACTGTAACAGAGCTATTAGAGAAATTAATATTTGCTGTATTTTAAGTATGCAAAATAAAGATTTTACAAGAAACACGTTCATATAACCGAAAATGTCAAAGGTATGTCTTTATTTGTCCAAAGAATTGTTTAATTATTTATTACTACACACTGTGTTGCCAAGATTTACACACTAGTTCAAATGACAGAGTTACTTAAAAGAGTAAGATGATTTCTTTACAGAAAAAGCTTGTGTAACTGGCATGAGCTCATCTTGGCTGGGCTCTGTCATGGATTGTCTATAATATTACATTGACAGGACACAGGGTAGAAAGGAGATAAGCCCATCAGGCTAAAGCTTGGGGTGGGGAATGTTGAGAAGGGAGAGAGACAGCATCTTCAGGAGTTTCTCTCCTCGAGCTGTCTGGAAACCAGGCTCAGCAAAAACCTTTGTAAAAGTGAAGCAAGGAATAAAAATAACAAGGCAATAAGAAAATTAAAACAAGACAAAAATATCCACACCAAGAAACAAATGCATCTCCAAGGCAGGATGAGAAAGCAACTCAGGGAATTTTCCTGTAGATAAGAGAACTTGGTGAAAAATCCCCAGACTCTCCACCCTGCAACTCATGCACTTGTGATGGGAGGATGGAGGATTGCACGGACTGTGAGTGCAGCCGTAGCCCACTCCTGTGGGGGAGGACACTGTGCTGCTCTTGGAGCTCACTGAGAGCATGGCTGCTGCAGAAACTGGCATGCACCAAGGGGTCAGAAGGTACAAAACTCTGCCAGAGCCACTCTCTGAACTGTCAGGCACATCCACACTGAGTGGAGCCAGTGGAAGGCGGGTGGTGGAGCCACAGTCTCCAGGTGGGAGGTGGCCAGAGGGAGCCATCCGGGTCAGGTGAAGGAATGCCTGTGAGCTACAGGAGGAAATGTCATACAACTGACTAAAAGTTGCTTATAAAATGTCTACGAAGGAAAAAATACCCTGTAGAGCTTCTTATTAATACAGCTCCTTTCCTATTTTTCTTCATTTAATTCCAGCTGTGAGCAGAAGGAAAAGCTTTAAAAAGGAGGCAAGCAAACCTTTAACCTCGCATAGATCCCTCCAGGCTGTTAACAGCTCTCCAAACAACTACGGCTACACAGCCTTGACATTCCTGATCTTTTACAACAAACTGGGCATTGAAACAAGATTTTCCATGTTTGCTTCTTCGTGTTACAAAAATTAGAAAGGAACAAAAAATTACAGGCTGCACCAAAACACACAGACCCAGAGGGACGTTCCTGAGCGCTCGCCCTGTGCCTGACCCTGGTCTGGCACATGTAACTCGAGCTGCTCTGGAAATGCCAGCCGTGTCAGTGGCCATCACAGGCTTTCCTGCCAGGGCTGTAATTCCAGCAGCAGGTTGCTGAAGAGCCAGAGAAGAACTACAGGAGCCTTGTGGTACAAATGGGCAGTCAGTGCCACCATTCCTGTCATCCATGGCTATAGGCTCTCTGAAACTTTGTCCTGATGGAAGCAGGATCACTGTAGAGATAAGGTTGGAGGGGACTTCTGGAGCTCAGCCAGGGATGCCTAGAGGACGCTGCCTAGGACCATGCCCAGATGGCTTTTAAACATCTCCAACGATGGAGACTCCACCACACTCCTGGGCACCCTGTGCCAGTGCTTGGTCACCTTCACGATGAAAAAGTGATTCCTCCCTTTCAGAGGAAGCCTTGCACTACCTAAAATATTTTGAGCACTTAGGCTTTAGGTTCTTGTGAAGAAGCAGGAGCAGAAGGGAATAAAACCCACTTTGCCACTGCTTCTCTGGTGGCTGTCAGGCAATGAGTCTCCAGCCTCCTCCCTTCCTATGGCAACTTTACTGACTGTTGGAATAGTGGCTGTACCCATAGACAAAGTAAAATGAACATTCATGCCCAAATTGTTAACAGATGTTGGGAACATCTCAGAAAACACATGAAGCCCTAAATTGGTCTTTCACTGAGATTAATACTAAAATGTCATCCCGGCATGGTGCAGTTCACAGCAATCTGCCAAGACAAAGAAATCCATTTACAAAGACTGTGCTGTAAGTCCAAATAAGGGAAGAGAGAAGTGGAAGTTTACCCTAAGCTATCCTTAGCTCACCTTACTCTGTCTAGATGTGGCAGGTTGTCAGAGAGCTCTCCAAGAGCCTTGGGAGCAGGTATGCAGCAGATCAAGTTTTTCAGCTCCCAGCTGGGCAAGACATCACTGATGCTTGCAGACTGGAGGTCACCGGGAACCTCAGCAAAGCCGGGTTGGATTT
Source organism: Brachypodius melanocephalos (assembly GCA_013398615.1). Lineage (NCBI taxonomy): Eukaryota > Metazoa > Chordata > Aves > Passeriformes > Pycnonotidae > Brachypodius > Brachypodius melanocephalos. Next base: position 9,729,352 of record VZSR01001283.1, read on the forward strand.
TAAGCCTGTGTTTCTCCTGACGTATTCGGGCATGGAGTGAATTTGCAAAAACCCCAGCACTACAAGTTTTATACAGAGAGCCATGGGACTTTTGCTACTCTCTTGCTGCCCTTTCTGGGAGTTTTGGAAGAGTCTGAAGAATGGCTCACTAAAGAGACCCCCACAGAGCATCCTACCACTTGTTAGCTGATTTGTAAAAGAAAGACCATTAAGTGTCAGCTTAAGGGCAACACAAAAACCATCAAAATTTACATTGCCTATGATTTGACACCACAAACTGCCTACTAGGCATACACAAAACCCACACTTGGGAAGGAATATTGCATTGGGCAAGAGCAAGAGTGTGTAATAGGGTTGTGGAATCAGCGACTTAAAAAGAAAATTAACATGTCCAAAGAAAAGCAGTGTTTGAAGAACAGTTTAATCTTCTCCTACATTTTGGTGCTTTTTGAAACTATCTTGGTGCAAAAAAATTCTCTTCAGGCACAGGTTTTTAAAGAAAGGCTTTGAGAGGTTTTGCCTTAGAAAATAGTACTTATGATGCAGCAATAGAAGGAGATCACTATGGGCAAGAGCTGGTTACAAAGAAGGAAAAAGCTAGAAGTCAAAGGGAACTGGGAAAGGTCAATAAGCATGAGTGGAGCACAAAGCAGATTACAGCAACTACAGCATCATTCTGCTCTTATGCCAGTACAACACTTTTTTGAAAACATGGTGCTTTTCTGTTCCCCGCAGCATAACCCACAAATTCGCAGGCTTGCTGTGCCAAAAACCTTCAAGTCAACATGCTGTATATTTATATCATTAAAGAAATAAGAGGCCATTTCATTCATGGTACTTAAGTGGGTATATCCAAGACATAAACATGTTTTGAGTGACAAAGCTTAGTATAGTTAAACCATAGTTACCTGCTATGAAATTTCTCCAAAACTTCTGACTGATTGTTGCTACAGGTGCATATAGGCACAGCTGGAATACTCACTACAGCGAGTAGTGCTCCTGCAAGTCTCCATATTTGCACACATCCCTACCCTCCCCACATCTCTCTGAGATCAAAGATACCACCGTGTCCTGGTTCTCAGTACGGCAGGAGCTGAAACTGGAAGTGACGCGTTTAGAGAGCGGCCCTTTAGCGCTAGCACAGGCTTCGTGAGTTTCCACTCGCCTTGATATTAAACAGGTGTTAAACAGTAGGCAATTTTATAAGTTTCTTTTAGCTGGAAAGTGTCTGGAAAGCAATGAAAACTTCACAGAGAAGTTTTTGTGAAATGTCAGAAGGAAACATCTGTTATTTGAAAACCTAATAGGAGGGAAACACTGCACTAAGAACTTTCTCTTCGGCGGGTTTTTCCCATGCCGGGAAGTGCTCCGCTGGGACTCTCACTCTTGCCTGACTGCGACACTGCTGGTTGAAGGTTTTGCCTGCAAGAGCTGTAGAATCTAAAACTGCCAGAGGTTCAGGCAGGACCTGAGCCACCAGAGAGAAGAAGGTGTGAGACAGCTCAGCATTGGACAGCCTTCCTAGGAACACAAGGCCACAAAACTTAGCACCATTTTGCCTTTAATTTGTTACATTTCCAGTAAAAGTTGACCTTTAAGCACCACTGCTGTTCATTAAATTATGTTGCTTGACAGGGAAAAAAAGGTTATTTCAGGGTCTGCCACTCAACTGAAGTTTACTGAGGGCGTCAAGGAAGATTCCAAATAGAGAGGATAACAGGTAGAAATTAATCAGAAGCACTTACGGTATAGACAGCTCCAACACATTTCTCCTCTCAGCATGTACTACTGGTCACCACCCACTGGTCACTGAGCAACTGAGACACAGCTTATCCTAAGGGATAAATTTCAGATGGCTTCTGAAAAGCCATTCCTTCTGTTGCAGGTGCAGCCCTGGCTGCTTCACTGGGGCTCAGAGATGGAAAATGACACTTTTAGAGCATCGTGCAGCCAGTGTTTCAGCCTGCCCCAACATCCTCTGCTGCCCTAACCCCAGGTACAAAAATGCTGTGGGTCCTCGGTTTGTCACAACCTCAGAAACTCTTGACAAGAGCAGTTTGGTGATGAAATGGGTCCTAGGGAAAAAAGGAAAAAAAAGGGGTTGTTTTTCTATTTAGACCTAAGGCTTGAACTATATCCTGAATCTGGTGTATACCTCAAGATTATTTATATACAAATCCAGGAGATCTAGATTACATCAAGACAAGAGAAGCAAGACAAGTTGTACTCTGTCAGATTCTCATTTTTCCATTCATTTCTTCATTTTTCAACTCAGTCTGAGGGTAGCAAGGGCTGGTATCCTCCCACATCAAGTGAGACAGGTTAGCAGGAGGAACTGCAAAATTTTTCTCTCTATCCTATGAATAAGTGATGACCAAAGCAGAAAACAATCACAGTCTTTGAAGGCTTCTGTTAACTCTCTTCGGCTTAGGGCAAACTCTCAGAGCCAAAGAAGCTGGTTTTACTGTTGTGCTGTGAGCTTTAAACTGCTCAGTGTGACTCTTTTGGATAGAATAAACAGCTTTTGTTTCATTCCTCTGCTGTACTTTGGCTGCTGCATGCACTGGTTTATTGGATTAAAACATACAGATTAAGGGGATAAACTAATCAACAAACAGGCATGGAGCTCCACTAGGCTGGGGCAGATGGTGGTGCTGTGCAGGCTGCCAGCATAGCACCCACACCTGGGAGCATCGCTCATCCCTGGGCAGCCTCTGTGGGGGCATCACACCATGGGCAACACCACGGCACACACCTGGGTGAGAAGTCACATCCATGTTCACTGCTCCTGGACTCTTCTTCTAGGTTTGTGTGGGTCCATTTGTTCTGTGTCTGCACCTGCCTAGAGATCTCCTGGCATAATTTTAGACCCTGACCAAGTACTTGCAATGTCTGTCCTGGAAAAAGCCTCAGGTGAACTCAGTCCAGGGCCCATGACACAAAGTTCTATATATAGGACAGGCAGGCATTTGTTAGTCACAAGTTTTTGTGGTCCTATTTAGCCAAAACCAGATGATTGGCAGAGGATGGAGTTAATGCAGGAGGCAAACCTTTACCAGACCCCCCTGCACTGATTTCCATGGGCACAAAGGCTGTGTGCTGGTGTGCAGGCTGCTGGCAGCATTGAGGCACTAGCTGACACTGGTTTTTGCAACCCTCCAACCTTTAAACAACATGAAAACAAAAAAACTTAACAAAAAAAAATCCCCCTTGGTTTTTGGGGGAAGAGGAAAAGTGACCTGTGCACATACAGGCACTTTCTTGCTCAGGCATGGGCTCAGCCAGATATGCTGCTTTTCCTCTGAGTAATCTCCAGAGACAGCACGCTTGAGTGGTGCCAGCTCTTTGCACAGCCTGTTTGCTGCTGTGTTATATCCTCACGGTATTTGCCATAAGCCAGGCTCCTAAAAGGCTTAGCATGAAGTCCCTTATAGGAAAGCTATTTGGCATTCATCTGCTGCTCAGTTCCAGGGGAGGTTACCTCACATAGGCTGCAAAATCATGATGTAAATACCTACAGCTTTACATTACTGAGCTAACTCAGCTCCACCCACCTCAGAGCCTGCAGGAGAAAGGCAGAAAATGCCTCCACAACCCTCCTGCAAAGTGCTCTGTCCTCCCTGGCAGCAGAAAGACTGCTGTGTTCACAGAATCACAGAATATTCTGGGAGGGGACCACCAAGTCCAAACCTCGAGAAAATAGCCCCTGCTAGGATTGAACTTGTGATATGCAGACACCAGCTCACAAGGCAGGCAGTGTCCTTGAGCACAGAGGATTAACTTCATGAGTGACAAATTAAGAATAACCATCCCATCTTCATTATTAGTCTAAAAATTCGTAATTGAAAATTCAGTAGCAGGAAATCTGACCTCTGTAATTGCCTTTTTCTCCAAGGCAGAAATCACATGAAATAAAAAGCTCCAGCTTCTTACCCAAAGGCACGCTTTTAAACTCCTGCAAATACACAAAGATGATGCAAAATGCCCATATTTTATCTGCAAATGTTATATTGGGCTAACAGCCCAGGCTGAAACAGATGGGCATAGGTTCTAAAAGCAAATAATGTGTCCTGAAACACTATTTCAGCATGTGTTTCTTTTAGAAGTATGGCCTAAAGATAAATTCTAGGCGCACTAGATGGACAACTGCTTCACCTCTAAGCAAAGTCAACGCTGTGCTTTCCAGAGCCACACCCTCTGCTGCACAAACTAGAAAGCCCAGCCCAGTCCTACCTGTGCAGTGCAAGCCACTTTCTCCTGCCTCTGCCTCTTTTGTCTCCTTTCAGTTGTCTTGATTTTGTGGACTGAAGCATATGGACACTTAATGTAGGAGCCTTTTCCCTTACAGAAACCCCAGGTCTTGAGTGAGGTCATGAGCTTTGCCTGAATGGCTTAGCCTTCACTAATTAAGAGCCCTTTTTAAAAGTATATATTTTTTAGGCTATACTGACATCTGCAGGTGCACCATGATGGATTTTGGAAATTAGACCTGCTCTCGTTGAAGAATCAGCCTCCAGGTTTGCAATGAAAAGGATGATTGCATCACTGTGAGTGAAGAGAGTGGAGGAGCAGGGCCAGCTCCCACGAGAGGGTGCTGCACACTGCAGTGGCCAAGCTCTGCTGCCAAACCCTCCCTGGTGCTAAGAGCAGACTCACTCCCTGTTCACGGAATTGTTCTCAGGCCAGTAGATCACAGCAGACCAACTTTGTAAAGAACCTTCAAGGTGCAGCTGCTCAGAATTAGCAGAGAGTTGTATTTAATGATATTTTGGCTGGTACTCAAACCTCTGTTGACCAACGTTGGCCTTAGTTTAAACAATAGCCACAAAAACCTACATTTGGAAAAATGCAGGATATTGTAGATTGAGAATGAGGGTCAAATTAACTTAGGTCATTGTTACTTGAATTTATAAATACATATTGAAATTGTATTCAGCCAGAGCAAAATGTGTTTTGCAAATACTCTCAATTTTCTACAGTTCTGATCTTATAGCGAACAAGTGAATATCTCTGATGCTGGAGATATCACTGCAGCAAGATGTCACAAGTTCTTCAAAATCAAGTGGGGTTCAGAGTGCCTTGGCTTTCATAAAGCTGTAAACAAAAAAATCCACGAGAGGTGCCACTTGAAATAGTTGAACGGCAGGTGCCAAGACAGGTGGGAATTTCTGCCACCTAATGCATGCCTGGAAGTTGCAGAACTGAAAGGAATGGGCTGAAGCTTAACTACCCACAACAGTGGTGTACCATAACAGTTTGTTAAGGTGAGTTTTTCTTAGATACGTTCTTCATGAAGTAAACAAACACACAGAATTACTCTCATTTACCTTCCAAAGATTTTTCTGCCTTCTAAAAATATTCTACTACCAATACAAAATTCCCTGTAGTATCTCATCCTGAAAGTATTTTGAGGCAGGAGGGTTTGGACAGCCATCGTGTTGCTTCTAGGTATTATTAAACTATGAAAATAGAATAAATAAACTAACAAGTCAGACTCCTTTTTGTTTAAATGCAGAAACTTCCAGTATCTAAGTTGTGATTTGTTTGTCTCATATCAATTTAAAATTTAGGCTCTTTGCCCACTTTTTAGAGGACCTCACCAGACGCCCAAGCCTGCCTGGCCACAGAGAGTCCCAAAGGAGCCTCACAGGGGGCCTTCAGGGACACAACTCCCACTTTATCCCTGCAAACTCTGCTTGTGCAGTCTCGGGACCTGCATCTCTGGGCCCTCCAGACACCTCATCACTCATGAGAGAGGCAGCAGGGACTGATCCTGGAAGCTGTTATTTTTTAAAATGAGATTGCCATTGGTTGGTACCAGGAATTAAGTGACATGCAGATGAACACAGTAAAGCAGAAGAAAACCTGGAATGAAGAAACGGCACTCTATTTTGACGCTGTCAAAAGGCTGGCTCTGCTCACTTTGGCTTTCTAGGTAGTCCTCCTGAAGGTAAAGCAGATAGTGGAGCAGCTAAAGAGAAGAAAGTTGGACTGCGAGTGTGCTAATATTAGAAAGCATTTCCCCCTCCCCAATCCAGCCACTCTATCTGAGCTATCACTCTGCTGCTTCAGTGCTCCTGCAGGTGCAGAGCTGCATTTGTGCTATTTCCAGGAACTGATTGAGCTAGTGGAGAAGGAGGTGAGGTGCCATTTCCCCTGTGAGCTGGACAGGAAGGTGCTCGGGCATCTCCTCTTCTACGGAGGACTAAGTGCCTCAACCATGGCATGCAAGAGGAGGCAAGTCAGCTAACACAGGTGCACCGTGCCTGGGAGTCAAGTCCCAGAGTCAGATTGATGCCTTTGAACAACTCTCAAAAAATTGCTGCAGAGCTTAGAAATGAGCCCAGCATGTGTTGGTGTGGAGTGCCAGCCAGCTATGGGTCAGGGGAGTGTGAGCATGAGAAGTGACCCTCTACTAACACCACACTCCTGGTGCACATATCTCAGGGCAAGATGCACAAAAAGGGTTTTTAAGACCTTATTTGCCAACTAGAAGTCATGGTCCCGAGTTATGTTCCTAAACTCTCTGCACATTATCTGGCTGTGGGGAGTCAAGCACCTCTGAACAAGGAATGATGAAAACCGAGCTGCAGGGTAAGGACTCACCCTGCAAAGCAATCAGGAAACACTCAGATTTGTCTTGCACTGGCCCACGTACCCAGAAAACACAGAAGTCCTGCAGCAAGAGCAGTGGCTTATCTCTATCTGAGATTGACACCCTGGGAGATACAGAGCCTATATTCCTCAGGCAGACTTGTTTGCAGCCTTCTATAAATCATGCAATGGCACATTGCCTGACGAAGTAGGAGGTAGAGGTACAGCTCTCCCTGGCTGTAGTACCTTCAGGCATGCCCCTGCCAGCCCCAGGTGCTCTTGCAGTAGGGGTGTGATCTGAGGGCAAGGTGGCTCTTCCAGTCCCCTTATAGAAGGCATTTCTTTTGCCTCACAATACAGGCCAGGGATGGAGAGTTGGAGCCTGAGTGGATCAGAGAGACAGAAAACTCACTCAGCAAGTTAGGTACAGCAGCTCTGAGGCAGGTTGCACTGAGTGTGAGCTCCTCTTCTATCCATTTAACCATCACAATGAAGTGCCTCAAATGGTCCTTCTGACTTGGCTGCACTGGGGAGAGAGGCTTTCAAACATTCCATGAAGACAATAAAGGCTAAAACTGCTTGAATATCAGCAAATCTTTACTGCCTTCACTCAGTTTACACTGGGCATCTGGACAGAGATCTTACTCTACATGTGAGCTGCAGAGCAGCTCAACAGCCCACGAGGCACATTCCAGAATGCTTGGCAGCATGGACTCTCCCAGGAGTTCATCACTTATCCACAGTTCTGACATGCGGTTGTTTGCATCCTTGTGCTCAAATTCAACGGTGCAACAAGCACAACCTCAAACCAAGCAGAGTGTCCACCGACCCACGATTTCCATCACAGCTTTATATATTTGGAGAGAAAACAAACTTCCTGTCTCTTGGATTCCACAAGACAAGCTCTGGGGCAGCCAAACTCTGTAGTGCACATCATACATTGTGGCTGACAGCCATGAACATGAGGCAACCAAGAAACAATGGGAAAGAGGAGAGGATGGATGCTCTTCTCACACTGACATCCCAGCAGTGGTGGAGACCTTGGGAAGTGGTCACAAGGAGGACACAAGTGCCAGCTTCTTGCTTCTCAGTGCCAAAAGGGCTGCAGTACAAATCACCTAACAGACAGAAGTGTAAAAGCCATGACCCTAAAGCCCAGGGCAAACTTTCCTCTTTTCCTGTTATGAAGATTACACATTTAATTAAACCAGGAAAACTGATTGCATGCAATACCTGTTGAAGGCCTTGGGCTGAGGACCTGGCTCGCTTGCTGACATGACACAGATCTAGTTCAGTGAAAAAGAACATGAGGCAGGAAAAGTCCTTATCCAAACTCTTCGTGGTGAAAGTGATGGGGAGAAAAGAAAGAAAAAACTGAGTCAAGAGCCAGAATGTATATTTTGGTTTGTGTTTTGTGATGGTCTAAACCTGGAGTCTGATCTGAAAACCTCTGAAATGCAAGGAATTCAGATTCAGGTCCAGACTTTATATATGAATCCATTCCAAGCAGAATGAAAAAGGACTAAGTCTTCTGCTGTCTGAAGAATGAGCACCTCTTTTTCTGCCAAAGTGTCTATTACCAAGCACAAATTTAGCACAATTAAAAAAAAATTAAAAAAGGGGGAAGGGAGGAGTGGAATACATTTACTTGAGTTTTAAACAGATATTAAATCGTCTAGATACAAAGGTGCCACCTATGAAGACATAAGACACTAGTCCAGCTCTGAAACTGGGAGTTTTCCAAGCTTTTAAAAAAACATTTTACACATTGTCAAAACAAACTACAGATAAACAAGCATACAACAGGTGAAAAATGTGGCTGAAAGGGCTGTGATGACAGTTCTGTTTGCACAATACATTCATTTCAAGGTACTTGAGCATCTGTTATATATTTAGTTCCTTCCTGCTAAAGACAATAAAGCAGGTAAGCATCACTTACACCTAAGAGACCATATGTTTGTGAGATGCTGGGAGGTTCACTCAGCAGAGAAAGAAATGCATTCTCTTCAGGGGAGAGCAAAGCAGATCAAATTTCTTCTTTGCACTTTGTTATAATGACATTATTAATGCAAGTGATATAAAATAATGTACACAGAATACAGCGTCCGGGCTAAATGCTTCATCTTCCTTGCTGCCAAGACATTAAAAAAGAGTCTTGCTTTGGGTTTTGTGGACAAATACAGTACAGAAATGAAAGTTAAGAGCAGCTGATTTCCTCTGCCCTTTTTAATGAATCCTCTTCTGAACTGTTAAAAGGAGACCTTGGGCATGAAAAGGTGGCTTCAAAGCAGGTTTCTCCTACTGCAGAGAAGCTCGCAGATGCACAGCTTAAAGCCTCAGCTGAAGACAGGAAAAGAAGAGATTGCTTTGATTTGAAAATTCTTGTTTATGGTGACCCCATTCCCAGAAACACAGCAATGGCTGCTTTTGCTCCCACTGTTTGAGGCAATTTTTCGTATTTCGAAGAAAGCCATGATTACCCTTTATTCAGAATTATGTACACTGGGAGTACCACGTCCACTTTTGGACTGCCCAGAGCAAGACAGATCTTGATACACTGAGTTATGCCCAGTGGAAGCTACCAAGATGGCTGGAGGCTGGTGCACATGGATGAGGAGAGGCTGAGAAGGGCCTGTCCAGCCTCAAGATGGATGGCTGCCAGGGCTCCTGCTGCTGTCTACAGCTACTGGAGGGCAGGGAAGAAGGAAGAGGGAGCCAGACTCTTTTAAGTGGTGCACAGCAAAAAGCAATGGACACAATCTGGAACCTGGAAAATTCCACTTAGCTACTAAGTTGGATGTTGTCTGCTGTGAATGGGGTTTGGGTGAGATCTCTCAAGGTTACTTCTAAATTACATCACTCTGCAATGCTAAAACTGGAGGAACCTTCTTCACACCCTCTTCACACCTCAACTGTGATGGGAAATGCAAAAGCAAGGGAGAGAAATCATATGAAAACAACGATGCATTTTTTATTTGACTATATGGTGTCTAGGACAATTCAGCCAGCTAAAGAGAGTCTTCAATTTCTGACTTCCAACAAAGCTCACCCAACTCAAAAAACTTACCAGGTGAATGTCCTCTTCATTGACTATGGTTCTGCTGAGACAAACAGGTGCTCAGCCTGGAGAGAGGTTATAAATTTAGAAATTAAATTTAGCTGAGTGCACTAATTGGCCAAATGGGTTTGTATTAGTGTAGGTGCAAAATCAGAACTCCAGAGGGGTCTCATTGCAGCTGGTCAGGTCATAACAGGAAAATATTGCTGGCTGTGAAGATACCCAGATTGCATTGCTTGCTGAAGGGGTTTAGAAGTGTTTAGGTAAAAAATAAGATGATACTCTTCTTTTCCAACTCTAAGAAATTCAGGTCTAGACTGCAAATCGTAGTTATACTATGAAGACAGGAAAATTACCTCCAAAAGATATTTGTAGAGAACTGTGTTTCTATGTGCATACTGAAGTACAGAAGTGCAAGTGCTGTGATGTGACCTTTCACTACAAGTATGTGTAGTGGTAACAAAAGGAAAATTTTGTATGAGAAAAGCCAATGGATTTACTACTTGAATGAGTTTTGTTTAAAACTAAAGCACTGGTATTCTAAATAGTACTTACTGTGGGGTTTTTTTTAATGTATTAAATGTTTGTTTAGCAAGGAACTGAATGGTGTTTCCTCATTGATGCTAGTGGGGATTCCTGACACCTTCAGTCAATAACTGAGATCTTCTACAATAACTGTGTATTGCTTTCTGGAGGGACAGAAGTGAAGCTGACATTTCAGGAAAGGGTTAAACAGAGATCCTAGGTAAAGGAGAGCTGGATGGTTACAGTAGGACTAGCAGTGAAATGGGCTTACACAGGCATGCAAATGAGGAGGGTAATTCCTACAGCTGAGCACTATCTCACTGTCTCTGCTTCCCTCATACCAAACCAGGACAACGTTACCCAAGATACATCAGCTCCTTGCTGGACAGGAGATCTCCAGCCCACCAGATAAAGGCCCTGACAGCTGTAGTAGTCAGGCAGGACAGAAATGCTGCCCTGGGGAGCCAGCTGGCACAGGAGGAGAAGTGAGAGCCACCACCCAGTCTCATGTCTCATTCCATGAGAAGCGATAGTGTAAATGGATCTGCCCCACGAACACTCCTCTTTTCTGCATGGTCATTACAGGCTGGGGGTGTTCCCACTGACACAAAGGGCAGAGGAAAAATCTCTGGGAGCTATGCAAGCCTGCCAGCATTGTAGGGCTGGCAACTTAGGGATGCATCGTTAGCCTTCCCAGCCCCTGGAGACGGGAGACCGGCAGGCCTGAAAGGTTTTTTACTGGGCCAGAGGGGGTGTCTGGGGCTCCTGCTTTCCCCACACCAGTGCTCCCAGCAAGGCAGTGGTGGCAGATGGGAAGCAGCCCTGGGGGAAGAAGTGCAGGCCCCTGGCACTCCTGGACTGAAGCGTTTCACCACCCTGGAGCATTTAGTGAGGAACAACTGAGCTGTACAAACCCCCAGAGGAAAGCCAGAGCTGACCTTCCCTGTGCCCTCTCGCTCACCTGCCACCTCCTCCTCCAGGCATCCAGCAGCCCAGAGTCCACCGAGCCCTCTGCCTGCTGCTTATTTATTTATCTTGTAAAGATGAGCCTGGGGCGTTTCATGTTTCAGCCTTTCAATGCCCTTGAGGGAGGAGATAATGGAAGACCTGGCAGGAGATGCACACACTCATCAGCCCAGGGGTCCCCCACACCACCTTTGGAGGGATCCCTGGGAGGGCACCACACTGGCATCAATAAACATTTATCAGCACTGCACCATTAATCCATATGCTTTTTAAAATAAAGAAGACAAAGATAAATAAAGCTCGGCTAAAGCACATATATAAAATCTGCAGGAAACACTGGAGACTTGGAGAAGCATCTTTCCTGTACTGGTGAGTTTCCTTCTGCATAAACACAACAATAAATAAGAAGTACTTCAACTAACAGCTATAAATAGCATCTTGTGTGCACCCTCGGATGATTTACATGCTTGTCCTGGAGTGATTGGGCTGGAATGAGCTGCAGCCTGTTCCTCTTCCTACATGGCAGGAGTTCTCCCATTACCTAAGCTTCATTGTTTTTGCACTTTTTATTCCAGGGCTTCACGCATGGCTTGTTTGCTGCTCAGTTCCTTCCCGTGTCCAGCTTCCCTCCTTGCCAGCATTTCCAGCCGTGGAGATGACACCTGATGGTGAGCTGATCAATGGCTGGTTTCCTTCCTCTGAACTCACCCGGTCCCACACACACCACAGCCCAGCAGCTCCGCAGATGTTCCCACTTGTTTTCATGGGATCTTTGAAAACATTTCAAATCCATCAGTGACTGAATGAAAATAATTTATGCTTGAAGTAAATGCACTGATTTTAATCATATGGATCCTGTTGTAGAGAGGGACACACACACATCATATACTTTACACACTCTTTTCAGACATGTGCATACATACATGTTTTCTTATGAAGATAACATATTTCTTCTATTGGTTTCCCTTGGTATGAAACAGTGTCTTCAGCCAGGAAAAATTGCATAGCAAAAAGTTTGCACTATTCGAATTTTTATGGCAAATGCACTAGTGGAAATTTCCCTTGGGAAAATACATGGCATCTGAGATTTCTCCTAATGTAAAGGAACATATAAAAATGAGTCTTGATTGTATGAATTGCTAATCAAGAAGATACAATGCTATCATATCTGTAGAATTGCATTTGCCTTCTTTAAAACTTTGTTGGCACCTCAAGTAAATAAAGGCCAGAGAAAGTGAAGTACCTGAGTAAAATAAACCATTGTCCCAGAACAGGACTTTATGGGCTTTTTAATTTGGTGTGCCAGCTCTCACCCTTTTGAACTGCAGCTTCACAGACGAATGCCATCTCCTCTGCAACGCACATGCTGCTGGAGGTGGTTCAAAGACATATGGGGAGTGAGAGCCTGTTACAAGCAGCAGACAGCACAGCTTCTGCTGAAGGCCAGACACAATCCAACTGAGAGCCTGTGATGCACAAATGAAGTCAAGGCTGTGCCTGCTTAGCCCAGTGCTCTGTCAGCCTTGGCAACTCCCACAGGCAAGCACAGAGTCACAGCCATCGACTGAGAGCTGTTGGCCGAGGAGAAGTCACCCATTGCTTTATTATTTCTTGTAGGAACATACAGAGACAGACCTCTCAGTTTATCCCTGTGGAGCCCTGTGGAGATTCCTGTTCCTCAAGCAGCAGTAACAGCTGCCAGAGGAAGTGCTTGTGCTGAGGCTCCACACAGCTGCAGAGTAATGCAGAAGGGCTGGAGGCACTCCTGCTCACACTGGTTGTTTGCCTGCAGCTGGATTATGCACATGGTTGCTTCCAATGTCCACAAAAGGTTGAAGAATGCAAAGAAAACAGCTCAGACAGTTGTTTATTTGTTTTCAAAAAAGGAAAAGAAGGAGAGTCTCTCAGTGGAGAACATCAATTCATAGCCAAGTACCCATCTTTGGGACTAGAATAAATGGTGTCTCTACCAAAGGAGATGAATGCTGGTATCTCCTGCCAGGCTGGTCCATGACACCACCTCTTGTTTTTGCCTCACCACGAGTGGCAGGACAGCCTCTCCCCCAGTGAAGTTCAGCAGAATTAGGGTCTCAACCTCTTTGGACATCTGTCAGTAGAGGGCAATGTGGTTACAAACAACCGACCTGCTCCAGGTCCCCACCCAGCAGAAGGCATAGACCTTACCTAGTATTTTATATTGCCATGTGTGACCTAATAGTGTATCCTGCTGTTATGTGCCGTGTTTAACATACCAGCAACACTATGTCATGCAGCTGATACTAGAATTAAGGTCTAGGGTATTTGTTTATGAAGGCAGGTTCCCTTGTGATCACTGCTATTTGTGGCAGGGGAAAGGAGGGGACACAGCACTGGAATGGGTTTCCAGTGGGCGTTTGTTTACTGTACTTTCGATGCACTGGTTTATCAGCCCAGGGAATAAGTTATAGCTTCCCAGCCTGCCTGTCTGGTTACAAATTCCAGTCTGTTCCTTCAGGCTGAATATAGAGAGCAGCTGGCTGAAGCTAAATGAATAATACTGCCTCACAAAACAATAGTGCTGGGCTCAACATGTTGCACAGACATCTATTTTGAGTTTGGATATTTAAAGACTAAGGAGGCATGACAGGCACATTTATGGGGCAGCAATTACCAGCAGCCTGCAGACTGTGCCTTGGATGTGAACAGATTAACACCTTCTTCTCTGCGTGTGTCAAATACTCTGGTAAAGAGTTCACCTTTACAAAGAAAGTGTCTCTGAAAAGTTGACAAGTCCTTCCACTTCCTGTACATCCAGCATTTTCCTGTTCAATAACCTTAAGCAGAAACTTTCTGTGCTACAATCAATCTTATCTAAAATAAAGAGGTGAAATGTGCTGCTGTTGTTTTACTCCATTCTGTAACTTTTATTGGTGGGAAGTGATAGCAAGATCTAACAGATTTCTGATCTGTTATAATTTTCTGATTTAATTCTAGTCTAATCAAAGCACTAAGAACCTCTTTAGCATGTCAGGTGCCTCAATACTCAAAAGCAATCACTGCTGTTTGAAAGCCAATGGAAAAGGGAGGTAATTTTCTGCTTTTCAAGACAATCAGAGCTAGAACATAACCAGGTACATAGACTACTTTTGGAGATAAAGCCTCTTTCAGTTTCGTCATCTCACTACAGCTATGGATGTCTTCATATACCAATAATTCAGGAGGCTGGATTCCCGTTTTGTGGTACAAGCTGATAACCTCTATTCATTTCAGACCAAGCTGAATGTGTGCAGGAAAGGGATTTGTATGGCTGTATGTCACTGTCACTACTGACTGAAACATTCTCATGCAGGGCCGTGCAAGGATGAGGCTTTAAAATGTATTTGTTTTACAGTTCCATGCCATAAAATAATATACAAGCAGTCACAGGAACTTGCCAGAAATTTTTTAAGCTCATAATAGCTTCAGGTACTTGGAACTTCTAAACTTTGACTATTCTCTTCAGCAGGAAGGAAAACTGCTCTCAATTAACTGGTGCTTAAGGGGACAATTCAGTCCTTCTTAGGAAGTTCACAGGCTGGTAACTCTGGGGCTAGAGAAATCTCTAGATTATAGTGGGAGGTCACTCTATAACCCAGGTTTAGGGGCTGAAACATAAATTAACATAGGATAAGAAAGCTCCTGGCCTAATCTCCACCTGAATTAGCAGGGTGGACTGGCCTGCAGATAGCTTATGCACTGATGCATTAGTAGTTCATGGTGAGTGACTAAAAATATCTAGGAGAAGATACTGAGATAATTTGATGAAAGACTGCTAGGAAATCCTAAACTGCTATTCATGCCAGAATTTGCTGGTTTTTTCTGCAGTTTTGAAACCAGCACTGTTCTCACATCTCATCATGTAGTTCTGCAAGCAGCAAACAACTGGGACTGTGAAAACAAGCAGTGAACAGAAAATCCCAGTGAAAAATATAGTATATCACACTTCTGACATTTGTCTGAAGGTGGGATATGATACAAGTGCTTTGGTCTCACCGATAAGGTCTGTAATCATTAACCTGGGCATGTGTTTAAATTCTTTGCAATACTAATAGAATTTACCTGGTTTTTGGAAAGCTGAAAAAACAGGTATATAATCGTATTTTAAGAAAGAAAAATATTCAGAAATCAGGTTGTGATTTCCACAAAAAGGAGTATCTAGAAATTTCAGTAAAATTAAGCATCCACACCCATATTTGTGCCATCAGGCTTACAGGTAATTAAGGAGCATATTCCCACAATCCAATATTGCACATTTATTTACCCATATAATCTCTCTAAGGTCTCAATAAAGAGTAAAAAGCTTCTCAGTGGCCAGTTCAAAAACCTAACCTGGACCTGTGCTCTGGAGCACATGCTTGAAGAGACCAACTGAGAGTTTTCCTGGATAGTGCCTTAGAACTACAGACTAATTTAGGTTGGAGGGGATCTCTGAAGATCACCTTGTCACCCTCCAGCTTGGTAGAGGGTCAATTGCAGCACGTTGTCCAGGGTTTTGACAAGCTGGGTTTTGAACATGTACAAGGATGGAGACTCTACAACCTCCCTGAGAAAGTTTTTGCAGGGTCAGGACCTTCCTCTGCCCTGCTGATGAATTAGTTTTTCCCACTGCCTAATTTGAATTTCCCATGTTCCAGCTGGTGTCTACTGCCCATCACTGTGTATCACTGAGGAGTCTGACTCCATCTGCCCTTTTGTCCTGCCCTTCCTGAAGCTTTCCCTTCTCCATGCTGAACAAACCCAGTTCTCAACCTCTTCCCATACATCAGCTGCTCCAACACCCTCACCATCTCTGAGGCCTCCTCTGGACTCAGTCCTGTTTGCTGATGTACTGTAGAGCCCAAAAGTGGACAGAGTCCTCCAGGTACATTCTCATCTCTCTCAGCTTCCTGTCTCTGCTTCATGCTCCCACAGCTCAGCATGGAGCTGGCTGCCTTTGCTGCAAGGGCACACTGCTGCCTCATGTCCCACATTTGGTCCACAAGGATTCCCAGATCCTCTTCTGCCAAGCCACTGTCTGTCTGCTTCACCCCCACCCTGTCCTGCCATGTGGGGTTGTTTCATCCTTGGTACAGGATTCTATGTTTGTCTTTTTTGAGTTTCGTGAGATTCTTCTCAATTTATTCTCCAGGTTGTTCAGTTAAGCCCTGAAGTGCAGCAGCTCTGCCCTCCAGCATATAAATTATACACCTCCCCCCATTTCAGTACTGCCTGCAAACAGCAGGGAATAGAAGAAGGAAGCAGTTAGTGGGACAACGTGCATCCAAACCCCAGACAAGCCATGTTTGAGGTCTTCTCTGCACAACAACGTAGCAGCAGCCATGCACAGACCTCCTGTGAGTCAGCAGTGGGTACAGACACAGCACCTGGCAGTGCTGGGACAGCCAGGACAAACTTCCTGCCACTAGCAGACAGCCTTTCTGGGTGCCTGTCATGTTTCAGACAGACAGAAGTGTAGGGCTGCCATGACTGAATGTCTAGGGAATGTGTCTGCTCCATCCGAAGGATTTATTTTTGCAATAATGTAATATTAGTACGGTAAGCAGGAGACAAAATTATATATATTTTTTATCAATTGCTTTGCCATCAGACTGCACTATGAAATTTTTTCCATGCCCCAACAAAGGAATCACTAACTGACATTAGCTGACAGTTTCCCCTGATTTCAGCCATTCTCTATAGAAGTTTTTATCCAGATTTTGAGGGTTTTTGCTGGGACCAGCTGTGTCCTCCACTGAAAAAGTTGCAGCTGGTCCAGATCTGATGGGTTAAATGCCCTGTTCCTATCTGTGACAATGTTTTATTGCTCTGGAAACTTTTTTAGGGCGGTGTGTTCAATAAAATTCAGTATCTAGATACTGAAGCAAATTGTGTGTAGAACACACCAAGCCTGACCTCCACTCACCAGCACCACTGGTGCTGCACATCTCCTGGCCACAGCCTTCTGCCAGGATGGCTGGGAATGGCTCTTTGTGTCCAGAGGAAGATACCAAACCTCTCCTGTACCAGGGAGAGCCATAAAGCAAGAACAAACCACTTGTCCTCACCTCATGCAAATGTTATCCAGCACAAAAGGTTGCGCGGTTTCTCAGGGATGTGATTACAAAGCCGAGGGGACGCACATGCTCTGCCTGTTAATCACCACTCGGTTGGTTAGAGAACATAAATCTCCTCTCTATATGCTGGGTTTTGGCAGTGCCAGCCACAGACAGCTCCAGCTTCACCCTGCAGTGTGCACAGTGCTCCCTGACCTCACACTAAATAGGCTCCCACCTGCTGCAAGACCTGAGGAACCACTTGGCATTGCTTGCTTATAAATAGAATACACCCAATCCCAGCACCAAATTAAATTAGACTTAAAATATGCACACAGTCTACACCTGGTTTCCTACTAATGGCAGCTAACAGCTACATTAGTAAATGTTATTTTTCTCTACCAAAGCTGTCCTCTGCAAGACAGATCTCACAGAACTCTTTGCTCTGAGCAAGCATGACTGGGATAAGGGATGTGCTCTGCCTCTGTTCCTCATTTGAGCCAAATCTGCCACCCAAGCATGCCACTCCTGAAGCCTGCTGGCTTATTTTTCCCCCAAAGAGATATCTTCAGTTTGATATTTTTGCATCAAGCACAAAGTACCGTCTTCTTTTAATTTTAAATATACATATGGGAAAAAAAGAGACAAAAAAGGACACCATTTGCATTTTCAGAGATGCTGACAGAGTGTGCTAGTAGGCACTTTTGAAAACACAAAACCATATTTATTCAAAATGTCTAATATGTCTGCACCTTAAGTCTCCCATATTCTCAGTGATGCACTGAATACAGAGCTTGATGACATGACTTTATATTTTAAGGATTGCTTTATAATTGCTTCCATATAATAATATGATAAAATGTGCTGCTTTATTTAGCATCTAATTTTGGCCTAAAAGGTAACTTGCCCTACTAGACTTCCAAGGAACTGCTGCAGGAGGAAACAGCTACTGCCATACAGGTGGTTCAAAAAGCAGAGCCTTTATCTGAGCAGTATTCTTCAGCCCAGGCTGCAGCAGCTGCCTTTGCCAAGCTGGATGGTCCAGAAATTTGCAGGACAATCAAATCTGTAAGTAAGTGTGAACCATGAACCACCTGGGCTGGACCCCAGCAGGCTGCCCCGAAACAGGAAGGAAGCTTTGAAACTTCTAGATTATTGATTTGTGTATTTTAAAAAGTCAAGATTTCTTCTTATTATTTAACCTTGAATTGTGCTAATCATAATGGTAAGGGCAGGTCATTCAGAACAGAACCAAACCCCCCTCACCTTTATCTCTGACCTGAGAAAAATATTTGTGAGTTCACATTTTTGTAACAGTTTTGGCTGCCATATGAAAAAAAAAATTAAAATAAATTCATACATGTCTTTTCAGAATCTCTATCTACATGTCCCATATGGCAAAGTTTAGACTCTGAGATATAGTAAATATCAAATATTTATGCAATTTTGGGGTAGAAGGAAGACAGAAAGAGTAAGCAACTGTTTATAATTCAGGTTCTGTTTATTCCATGCTAAAAATATAGACTTTCAAAACCACTGTGGAGGCAGTATTTAATCACGTAAGTGCTTAAGTCACAACTATATCTCCTGGCAAGTTGGAACTGAGTAAGAGGCACTAAAACCAGCCTTCACAAGCTCTATAAAGCCTTTGTGCAGTTCCTTTCTGATGTTAGTTATGAGACCTGCTCTTAAAGGTGTGGAAGATGTATCCATGTAAACAGGACTTCTGATTTCATCACTTTGGAGATGATAAAATAGCAGTTTCACTCAGGGCACCTGAGGCAATGACAGGCAAAGTTTGGAAAAACTGGTATAAAATATTAATTGTTTTCAAATTGCCTATTATTTGCTGAGCACTGTGTAAAAATAGAGGGGTTGCCTGTTCTGACAAGCCTACGGACTTTGTTTTTTTAGCCAGTAGCTTGAAGCCAGACTGCTGTGGCTGAAGGGGAACCACTACTTTCATCTACACTTCTCACCAGCAGACCTACACGTTAAAAGCTGCTGCCTAAACAGCCAAGCCACCCAGTAGGAAAGATGAAAGGGAAACCAGGATTTGAAAACAGTCTTTCTGTTCCTTGCTTTACCTCAGAGACTGTGGGCAAGCCAAAGGCTCATGTTCCCCATCTTTTAAAGGCTGGTGACAGCACTTTGCTGCCCTGCAAGGATGATGAAGATATGTACATTTAATACTCTGAGACTCTCTGGCACTAAAAAGAGAGAAGCATCCTGAACGGATACGGAGTAGACAGGCTGCCCTGGAAAGGAATGACTGAGGAATGTGGCTTAGTATTTGCAAATTCTAGTTGACACTTTTTTTAGGACTTAGTATTTTCTGGCAATGATAATGCTCTCAAAGGAACAGACCTACAGTCTCTTGCAAATCATGCACTAGAGCAGATGTCATATTTCTGATACTTCGTTCCATTACATTTATTTTTGGAACTCTAAAAATTCCTAAATCCTTCAAATCTAGACAGAACACCCTATCTGTGTTGTAGCATAAATATGCATAGCTGAAGCCCTGGTTATGACTGTCAATACTAACTAGAGAGCCCTAATGTGCTTAAACATAAGCCCACTTAATTTACAGAAAGCTATTCAGATGCTGTCAGTCAAGCTGGGAATTTGAAGATTATTTAAGTTGTTGATTAAGTACTTAACATTACAGGTTAATGCAAAATTGTCTGTCCTACTTTTCTTGTGGTTATATGGTGACCCGTATAAATATTGGAGTTCTGTCTCACTCCTTCCAGTGCAATCAGATCTTCATCAAATCATCCAGGACCAGAGGAGATATAAGTGTGCATTCCCATGTCAGGCTGCTCACTAACAACTCCCTTGTGCTGCCCATTTGCTCTCACTGATGAGATGCAGATAATCACTAGTCGAGCACATGAGGCCCAAATAAGGCAGGAGGAAGAAGAAGGTCCTCAGAGCTGCTCCTCTTTCCATACCTGTGGTGAGGCCTTGCACGGGCAGGGAGAAGGTCTGTGCCAGCAAAGGCACGCATGGGAACCCGCACACTCTTCCAAGAGCCTGGGTTTTATTAGAGCTCTACAGTGCTATGGATCAGGGTGAAACTGGCAACACTAGATCCCTCTCTGCCCAAAACAGCTTCCATCTGAGAAAATCCTGACCCTGTCATCATTTTGCACATGAAAGCGGGAAGGTGAAACCCTCTCCCCTCTAGAGACTGGGGATTTGTGTGCAGGACATCAGGTCAACATCAGAGAGCAGAACAGAGCATTTGTGCTGCCAGCACCAGAGCTTTCACAGGGAAGCTTTGATTTCGTTTTCCCTTGAAGCCACAGGCTCTGCAACAAAGGTTTACAGGAAGCTTTTAGCATAAAACAAACTAAAATATACACAAAAGTCCCCAGCAACTTTCTAACCCTTCTTCTTACAGAGAAATGCCAGAAAAGATGAGCAAATGCCACGTAACAGACTTAAAATTCAAGTTTCCCATCCTTGTTGAGGGCTATTGTAAAATCTTGTAATTTTAAGCAGGTGGACAGGCTGAATGTTGAGGCTGCCAGCACTACTTTGTTGAACATCACACAGGTCAGGGCAGCTCTGTACTTCTGGAGTTCTCTCCAGCCACTGTGTTAGCAGAGCTGTGCTACAAACCTCCTCTGCAGGTGTGTTTCTTGTGAACTTCATGCAGGGAAGAAGACCTTAGATGCCCTCTGTTCTCACAGGCTTGATTTGAGGTGTTTGGGGCCAGGAAGAACTCACATTTACCCACCTTTGATGTTTTTTCAAGAGATGAAAAAATGCAGTGTGGTGGTTGAAACTCATGAACTGGTTGGAGCAGAGATTACCCAGTGACAACATCCTCCACCACTTCATATGGTCACAGAACCCACCTCACCTTCTTCAACTACTGGCATGCCATTCCTATAGCTGCTGCAATTGCCTGCTTTTCCATGTGACACCAGGGAAGGGTATAATTGATTCCTTGTCTATTTTAACGGACCTTAGCAATTAGAAGAGAGGTAGAACAAACGTTGCATCATCAACCAGTTCTCACAGAGAAGTACCAACTGATCCTCAAAGCATAACTGGGTCAGCAGTTGATAAAAGTGAGAGGTACAGACATATCCATGGACTCAACATGATGGAGGAGTTCCTGGTACTAGTCAGGGATTAGAATTTTTGGGATTATCTGCACAAACCCTGTGTCTTTAACAAGTTACTTTCTCTGCAGTTAATGAAGATTACCACCAGTCTATTTGTCTCCTGGACTCTAAGGATGAAGTGGGTT
Source organism: Brachypodius melanocephalos (assembly GCA_013398615.1). Lineage (NCBI taxonomy): Eukaryota > Metazoa > Chordata > Aves > Passeriformes > Pycnonotidae > Brachypodius > Brachypodius melanocephalos. The sequence continues at coordinate 9,750,812 of VZSR01001283.1, forward strand.
GTTAAAATAATATATTCTTTAAACACAATTGACATGCTTATAAATGGCCTGAAAATCCAGGTCTAGAAACAATGACATATGTGCCTTTTTGTTAGTTTAGTCTTAAATGTATATGGGAATTGAACCAAATGTTCAGTGTTACAGAAAAAAAACCTCATGGCTTATCTGTAAGTGTTTGTTCTAGTATGTGTTCACTTCCCTGGCAGTTAGTTTTTTAACTGTACTCCCTGGGCTGTCAGGATGTTGGTAAATATTCATTGGCAAAAACAACCCCACATGACTGGAATTCACTCCCAGCAGGCATTAAATTGGAACAGAAGAACAAAGGATATGCCAGACTTGATCAGACCACTGGTCTGTCAAGCCTGGTACCCTGCCTCTGGCAGTGGCCCATTCTTTATGCCTCAGACAAAAGAAAAAAAGCAATTTAAAAAACAATGCACCTGTCTGGAAATGCATCCCAAATACTTAACTCAGACTACATCATCTCAAAGTAGCTGGGACTAGAGAAACAGAGAACAAAATACCTGAATACAGTATTGCAGGGAATGATTTATTCACTTTAGTTTTGCTTCACTTTATTGATAATTTCTTTAACAGAGATCTTACTTTAATATTTAAGCAGTTCTGAGTATCCCTGACACTGAAAATGAGCTGTGGCTTCTCAGGGATAATTTTGTGGGTGAGTGTCTCAGAAATCAGATTTCTCTCTGGCAGTTTGACACACAAAAATTGCCTTTCACTTACAGCTCAAAAGCCCCTGAAGTCACCAACTTGGGTGGCCTCGGCAAGAATTGTTTGATTCCAACAATTAGGTCCTGCTTTTATTATTGCAGTTTGTCCTGTATTAAGGCTTCATCAGGTCACCCTGCCCTGGACCCACGATGGTGGCCCATGCACAAGCCTATCTCAGTTTTGTCACTTCCTGCTTTTAAAGGCTTTACTGTCCTGAACAGAATCTGTGGCAAATGCATGGAATAGGTAAGCCAGCAGGGAAGTGAAGGACAAACTTCTATGTTCATCAGGAAAAAATCAACAGCATTCTCCCACACTGGTACAATGACAGATCTGATCTGCTCATTGAGTGTGTGGTGTTATGGCAGTGTCAGGAGAGAAACTGATGTTTCAGTGGCATGGAAACGGAGCGATGATCTCAGCCCAGGTATAATTTCTTTCTGAAGAAGACCCGAGGTCTGCTGATGAAGGTGCTCAGTACCCAGCCTTGAGTGCCAAATAGAGGCTCTTAGCAAACTCTAGAGGTCTGCAATGCTGTGTTCTTCGTGGGCAACACACAAATAATATATATATGCCATATCTTTGTGCAGGTCAAGTCTCTTCAGCCCTGTGAGCAAGCAGAGCATCTCTGTTTCCAGGTGAGTAAGAAGGGCATTAGGCCTGCCTCAGGCCGCTCGCAAGCACTGAGAAATCTTTGATCCCCAGTGCGCTGTATCACACAAAGTGTATGTGTCATGAAGTCCTTGCTTTTGTCCCTAATAAATTGTAGCCGTGTATGTCGTGAGGCAGTGCTTTGTCAAAGCACCGTGCATGAAAAGCGATGCACACAGAGACGGGCGGGGGCCGCCGCTGGCAGTGAGTGACTGAGAGCTGAGGAACCAGGCCTGGTGAAAGGGACCGGTGCTGTGACCTTAAAAGCTGTTCTGAGCACGTCCAGTCTGCACGGGAAACTCAGTCAAGAACGGACATCTGTGTTTTCGGTCTGTTAGCTTGTATTTGACAGCTTGGGTTTTGGCAGCCTGAAAAGATTTAAAAAAATGCAGCCCAGCCAAGGCTAGCCTTGCACTGAAGCAGATAGTGGCGAGGGATTAGAGGTGGAAGGGAGGCCAAGGTGCCAGGCACAGCGGTAGTGGTGGGCCCAAAGCTATGACAACAGCCACGCTGCTCACTTTTCCTCAGCTGGGAGCTGTTTGTTTGAGGATTTGTGTTGCCTGCCCCCTGGGTGAGGGTTTACAAAGTGCCTGCTTGGAAAACACTTCCATCTGTGTTTCTGCACACAGCTGCTGGAGGAGAGGAGCACAGCCCGGGAGTCTGACACTGCTCAGCACACCCCATCTCCCTTGGGCAGGCCCCAGGCTGGGTGACTTCATGGCCAGATCCAAGCTCTTCCCAGTGCCTTTGAGCTGGTAGAACTCCCTTCCTGCCTCTACACAGTGTTCACCCACTGAAGGTAATTCGAAAAAAATGAGCTCACATATCTGGCTGCCATGGGGTATAAAACTGGCTGGGAATGAAAAATGTAGAGCTTCCAGTGGGTAATGAATTTCTCAGTCTGTATCTCTGGTCTTATTTGCGGATAAAGTCTTTTCTTTCACTGCCACAAGAAGGGAATCAAGATTTTTGCCGGATTGAGTCTGTAACAGGGCAGCAGATTTAGAGAAATGTACTTGTCTGCTTTTTGCTGCTGGAAGCTAAATGCTAAGTGAGAAGTGCATGCATTCTCCTTCCCCCAGAAGCAAGAACCAAGAAGCTGAGGCTGCTGTGTTGCTTGTGCAGGTAAAGGTCCTTCTGTGCAATGAGATAGGTGCTCAGAGTAAGGTTGAATGTAATTCTGAGAAATGTTGGTTTGGTGGAAGTGGCAAATGCTGTAACACCCAGCAGTGTGTTGTCTTCTGCTGGTGCAATGAAGGCAGGAGCCATCTGGAAGGCAAGGCTGTGTGGCTCCAGAAAGCCACTCTGCAGGTGAGCAGCAGGACTAGCTGAACCTTCCAGATCTCTGAGAGCCTGTGACCATTCCAGCTCAAGGTCATTTAGCAGTAGTACCTGACAGAGGGGGCATTTCTTACAGGCTAACTTGTGATTAAAGATGTTTTTTGACTAAAAAAATCTCCAGTCAGTAAAGGGCAGTAGGAAATGCCAACCTAGTTGGTAATTTAATTAAATAATTTGTTAAAAAAATGTGACTGTTTAAGAGGGCAGGGTTACATTCCCAACATCTGTAAAGCTTATAAAAAACTACAGAATAGCAGCCCAGTTCTAGTCTCTGGGAAGTACAGAAACACTGAACATTTGGAATTATTTTTGATTACTCCTCTAGAAGAGCGTGCACAGTCCTTATGGAGTGTCCAAGCTGCCATGTGGCTTGTTCGGGGGAGTCGTGAGTGTCTGAGCAGACATATGGTGAGGCGAGGAACCAGCCAGTGCAGGTTGAGGCAGACACTGCCAATTCACTTTCTGCTGCTGCTGGGCAATTAGGCACATCAGGAACTCACTGAGCTTTTCCTCCTCTCTACATGTTTGTAAGTGAAAAGACATAAAGTGTCTGCAGGGCTCATACACACTTTCCCTGCCATTGTCTTCATCTCAGTCTCCCCTGGCAGTCACCAAGAAATAAGACAAAAATAACTCTGTTTGAGCTGAATGTATCCCTGTGCACGGAGATCATGTAATGCCTTCCGCAGCATTCAGGCCTTGCCTTGGGACTGCATACGGCTCATGGGTGAAGCAGCCCTACAAAGGGGGCTGTTGTATTGAACAAGTTCCTTTGGCACAATAAAAGTCTCTGCCATAAGAATAAAGCTTCTTTGTGCCAGGAGCAGAGCATTTCCAGTGTGTGGCAGTGGAAGGAACACCCCTAGAGACAGGGCAGCATCAGGCAGCCTTTCCCAGCACGAGGCATCTTTCTCTGACGCTGCAGAGCACACAGCAGCATTGATTGCAAAGAGACAGGCTACCAAGAGGGGCTTTCTCTTGCACCTGCCTCTGCCCCTGGGCCATGGCCAGCTGTGCCACGGTGGTCATCTCACTGCTCTGTGAGGGGGGTCAGGGCTGCAAAGATAACGACTCACTGCTTGCTGCAGGGTTGTCCCTGAAAGCGTGAGGTGGCTGGTATCTGCTGGTCTCGTGCAACCAGACTGTGCTGGGGCCTTTGGCAAGGATGCCAGACATGGCCAGGACACCAAGAGTGGGTAATCTCTTCTCCTGCATCCTACGAGGCCAGGGCTGTGGTTCACATGCAGGCTGGAGAGCTGGAAAGCCTAAAACCAGTGTTTATACCCCAGGCAGAGATCCATTTCTTAAATGTTCTCCTGTTGCTGGTCCAAATCCAACTTGTGAGCTGAGGGGGCTCCTGCTGCCACTCTTCTCAAATGAAAAGCATTCTGTACAGGTAGGAGCACTTGTGAGGCTGGTGCTAAAAACCACAACTGAAAACAAACCGTGTCAACAGAATATCAAACCAGACGCTGACCACCTCTGAAACCACATGCAAGTGTGACTTCAGCTGAGTCTGCCGAATGTGCACGGCAAAATGGCTTCTGTGGTCACATTTCCTGCTGTCCCCAGGCCCGGGGACTGCGGTGCTGTGAAGCAGAGCATTCATCCCAACAGTGCTGGCCAGGGGATGGACCAGCCTCTGGAACTTTGGTACAAATGCTCCCAGTGCTGCCAGTGCTCCACAGCCCCATGGCTGCTCCCTGGCAGGTTGTCCAAGTGCTCAAACACTGAGCTAGGAAGTGCAGCAAGACCCAATTCCATCTGCTGGCATCAGTATAGGGCATTTGTGGGTGGTCCCAAACCATTGTGGTATGCTGAGCTGTTGGGTGGCTGGGGGCTCTGTGGGCACCTTGGCATTTTTTTGAGCAGCCCAGAGAAGGTTTTTTAATCTGGCTTTAGTTACAGCAGGAGCTGTGATAGTTAGGAGGACCTTTCACAGAGGCCTAGGGGATGCAGGCAGAGTCTGCAGGTAGAAAGAAGTATTTCTGGATTTCAGACTTCCCTTTAATTTGGGAAAGGGATGTTGATGATGGGAAAGCTGGGCTGAGGAGAGGTCATGACCTGCTGTGATTGCTCCTGTTGACACTGCATGAGACGCAGCCTTGTCTCCTCTCCTCGGCTGAGGGAAAGGCTGCCAGCTCCCAGTTCCTGTGATGGCAACTGCCAGGGCTTTGTCTGTGAGCAGCTACTGCTGTGCACCACTGGAATGCCTGGGGAATTCCTGCCTTAAAACCCACCCTGTCTCCAGAGCAATCAAGTGTCAGGATGAGAGGGACCAATTAGAGGGACCCGTGGAGAGTGGGAGAGGCTGCAATGCTATTCACTCTCTGTCACTTCAAAAAGGTTTTATTTTCTGTATGTTTAATATGCAAATATTTAATGGGGTGTATTAGAGCATTACAGCCATAACTTGAGACCTTTCAGTCAAGAGTAAACAGGTGCTGAATCTTTCTTTTCAAGGCCAGGCACAGCTGCAAGCCTGCCCTCCCCAGTACATGATTATGGGATGCTGCTGGGACTTTTTCCACATCCCTCCCCCACGTTGCTGCACACGCTCCTGCAAAGACCCTTTTTTTTTGTCTTTCTGCAAAAGACTGTCCTCACTGTTCAAAAGGAACGGGAAAAAAGAAATGTGATTTATTAGCTTTGGCATAGAGGGCAAGGTTTTGACCTCAGGTGTGAATCTGAGAAAAATACTATTTTCTTGACAGCCAGCCCTCTCGGAGTGAATTAAAACGGCTATTGTGAGGAAATGGATTAAAGCCATTTCGGCTTTTATGACAATACAACCTGGTTACTTTATAGAGCATCTAGGATGTAGAGTCGCCCCAAGGTGCTTTATAATCATAATTTTAAAGGGAGAGAATTTGCCTGCAGAGATGAATCAATGGGTGTATTTTATGAAACATTAATGACTGCTTTTGTAGATGTAAATTCGGAGGTATGTGCCTGCATCTCTCTGTGCTGTCCTGCAGCTGCAACTTAAGCTCTTTTGCTGTTAGTGAAGATCATAATCCAGCAGTGCAGTTTTGCTGGAGGAGCTTTACATCATCTTGTAATGTAAACAATATTGTAAGAGAGCCCGACAGCCCCACAGGATTTTCATTGAGCTATGATTGATGTGGAAAAGGATGGAGCTGCAGTGATTCTGCACCAGTCACAGCTCTCGTCTGGCTCTAAAACTGACCCTGTTAGCACAGTCTGACTTGGATCATTTGTCTCAGAAGTACCAAGGGATTTTAAAACAGCTGTGGATTCAACCATTTCAAATGGGAACATATTTTTGGTTTGTGGTAAGAACAACATAAACCGTATGTGTTTCAGAACTCGGGCCTCAGCATTCCTGGCTTGTTTTGTCAGCGTGTCTTTGCTCTGGGCAGCATTCACACATACAGGTCCATGGAGGCTTTTTTTTGTTTGGTTTTGTTTTTCCACTTCAAGTCTTCCTCCCTTCTTTTTTCCTTCCATTTTTAAAGAAAGACAGAAAGAAAGAAAATGCATCACCTTTGCTTTTTGAGGCTAGACAAGGTTTAAGCTGAGGCAACACTTAAGCAAACGGATCATTTGTTTTTCAGCCTTTGATGTATCCCTCACCTGATGTGTTTTCTCCTGAACACTGTTGAATGTGCAAGTACCCAGTGGTAAAAGCAAGTACCAGGCACCATGGCAGAGCCCCGAGCACTGCCAGCCCAGTCCCCGTGACCAGATGGGTAACCCATTTCACTCACGCAAAATTACTCTGCTTTTCTACTCCTCAGCCCTTCAGATCACTCCTCCCCTTCTCCTTCAGCAGGTTCCTTCCCCACTGACATATGTTCTAAGGAATGATGAACTGAGCTTTGGAGCAATTACCACAGTTTGTATTTTCCAAACCAGCTTGCAGCGTGTGTATTAAAACAGCAGCATTAGAAGTCAACAGGGTGTAAAAGGTAACAGAATCTCCCACCCCAAAGCTAATGATGTTTTGCCATGTGAACAAGAGCTGTGTATCCTAATTTGCAGGCTCCTTTCTCATTTGTACAATTTTGAGCCATTGTTTAATGAAGCCCGTCTGGTTCCCATGATGGGAAATTATATTATCACAATGCTCATGTTAAAGGCCTTATATTTCACCGCAAGCACCTGTGGCTGCACAGCAAGGAGGAAAGCTCTAACGTGCCAACTTGGATTCAGATTTTGAAGCAGAGAAAGGCTGATTTAGGAAATGCTCCTCTGTCTTCCTTGCAGCCAAACTCAGCAGGGGCTGGGGAGCTGGTGGGCTGTTGGGGTGCCTGAGATCTGAGGGAGCTCTGTGCTGCAGCCAGCAGCTGGGGATTAATATCACAGAGAGAGTAAGAGCTGAGTTATTTCCGCAATCCGTTCACATAATGGATGTGAATGTCAAGATGTCGCCATCTGAAGTATGAGCACCTTGGAACAAAACAAAAAATTACTGGCAGTGTCAGCTTTCAGGAATGCTTTTCAAAGGTGGCAGAAAGCTGCACACACAGCACTGACTTTCTTCAGCATCTTCCTTTCTGAATAAAGGGTGACCCCAGGCCCTCTCCTCTTCCTCCACAGGCAGACACACACAGGTCGCTTATAAACTAAACCCTATGCACACTTACTACCATGTGAGCAGCTCCAGCTATTTGGCAGGCAGTTTCTCAGGCAGGCACCCTGCTCAGAGTGGATTTGTGGCTCCAGTGTGTGTTCCAACTCTGCCAAAGGACTGTGAACAGACCTGAGCATCTACAAATCCTCCCTGAGGTTTTATTCCCCACTTTGCTGCAGACTGCCCAGAGCTCGTGTCAAACATGTGACATGGGCTGAATTGGCAGTGTCCCATGTACAAACACATCCTGAATCTGTAGCTCCAGGACCAAAGCAAAGCTGGAACAAGGTTTACTGCTAACCAGGAGATGGCTGTAATCACACTGAACTGAACAGAACTGAAGCATTCCCTGCTCAGGAGCTTCCTGCCTGGAAGTTTAAGTACTGTCCACACTGTCACCATCAGTGCAGTTGGTTGGAATAACCTACTCTGTGAGCTCTGATTATACTGGGGAGTCATCTACTTTGCAGCTGTTAAAATGCTTCTTTCTCAGTCTGGGAACACATGCAGAGGAAACTGCATTGATACTTCTTGACCTTGGATGCCCAGCAAGTGTCTACCCCCAGGGCCCTAATGCTATATGGCATTAGTGGGAAATTTGGCCTTCTGTGTCTCATAGAAAAATGCTACTGACTTTGCTGTGGGTCAGTGCTGTTTTCCATTTTTAAGGATCCTGGCCCAGGCCCTGTAAGAGCTTTGTAATTGGGCCATGGAGAACAGAGAGGGAGTTTTCACAGAAGCTCCTGTATTTGGTGCCTACACTGAACAGTTACTGATGTCTTAGAAATCAAGTGTCTGTCATATCAAAAGAGTTGTGAAAATAAAAAACTTTCTCTCAAACAGACACTGCTGCCCAAAAGTGCTGCCCAAAATTTCTCAGTAGGGAAACATCAAAGCTGGGGTATCCCTCCTCCACCGCTCCAAGCTAGCTGCAAGGAGATAACTGGTACTGAAAATATTGGATGCAAAATAGGTATCAGATACTTGGATCAGTCCCTGTCCATGGTCTGTCAGGATCCTTCAAGGGCTGAACAGTATTCCCCATCTCCCACCCCACATCACCAGCTTTCCCATCATGTCATGAAGTTTCATTTCCAGGAGAACAGGAGTGCCCTGGCATTCAGATCTGGCTGCCTGATTTGAATTTAGATTATTTCATCAAGGTAATAACAAGATCTGGGATCACAATCTGCTGGAATAATTTAGAAAGCCATGTGAGGTCACTATTGCTTCTTACAAATAGAGCTTAGATATAATTTACCTGGCAGTAACTTGACCTGGAAGAGAGAGGTTTATCTTTTTGGCATGCTAAGTCTGAGTAGCTTGACAATCCCTACATAAATTTGAGATCTTTCATTCTCCAGCTGGTTGTTATTACTTATAATCTCTTAATGCAAAAAGTATTCCTTCCAGGGGCCCCTTTCTTTGCCTTTCTTAACTTTGCTTTTTTTTTTTTAAAAAAAGATATATTGCACGTTGGTTTGCCTTAGGATCTCAGGCCCATGCCCTTGCAATCATTGTAATTTAGCCATTCCATCTAAAACCTTTGTTATGTTTTATGTTTTAGGTGCCTCTTCACTACTAAATGTTTCACTGTATTATAATATCCAATTTTCAGGAAAGACTGATTAAGAGACCTATATGGAAAACTTTGCCTTGGGAATACACCCCATAGATTAGCTTAGAATTCCTTTTGTGAGATTACAAGCAGAACAGCAGAAGTGCAGGATTACAGTGGAAATGGGAGAAAATTGCTGCAGGGATTCCTGAGAGAAGCCTGCTCCTTACCTGTCCCAGGGTAGTTATGGTGCAGTTCTTACACATTGCACTCCACTCCTCTTTGGGTATTTGAGACTGGCAGTGGGTTGCTGTTATCCCTCCCCGTGCTCTTCTCCACATCTTGGGACATATTCCCTGTGTCTTGTCCCTTTCCCTGGTGGCAGCAGGGACTAAGCCTCACTGCCTCAGCTGCCTGCCAGCTGCTTCCTTCTGATGTCTGCAGTGCTGCCCCTTCTCCCTCACCTACTGCTGACATGTCAGGGGATTTCTGCTGCCCTTTGAACCCCTCTGGTTGCTGGAGCATGAAGCACCTCCTCAGCATTTCCATGTTCTAGAAAGGCTGATTTCACTTCCTTTTGGGGTTTTTGAGTTTTCTTAACTCCAGGAGGGCAGCTCACTGTGGGTTCTGCTTGCTGCTCCTTTAACCAGAAAGAGCCAGTGCAAAAGAATTGCTTTGTCCTCATGACCAAACACCGTGGGAGCCCTGTGCCACTTTCACCATTGTACAGGGAATGACAGAGAGGTAAGATCAGCTGGAAGTGAGCTGTGCCTCTGGTGTCTGCCCAGGGTTGGCAAGACTCACTGTGAAGTGACACATGTGTCCCGTCCTGGTCACTGATGGTCCCACAAGCACGTGATGGCCGCCCTTGTCTGTGCACCAGAGCTTCCCTCTTGGAATCTGGAGGCATGGCCCACGGCCAGGGCACATGCAGGGTGAGTCCCAAAGGGTTGGGATGCTGGGAAGCTTGGTGGGGTCAGCCTGCCATGGTGCTGTGTAAGACCCAGCCAGAGAACTGGAAGGCAGCAGATTCCTGGTGTCCAGCCTCAGCTTCACTCCCAGAATAGTCAGCACCCTGACAAGTGTGGAATGGGCTTAGAGCATGCTGACCAACATGCAGCCACCCTAGAAAGAAAGAAGCAAGAAATAGTGCTGCAGAACATATTTGCCTTCAATAAGATATATTATAATGCAAACATCCAATTTGATACATTCCTTATAGTTGTTGCCTGGGCCTCTGCTGTTTCTGAAAGCAATATTTTCTATTTTTCTCCGATTATCTGGACCTAAATCATTATTAGTATCCTTCCCATTATGACTGAACCTCATTTTAGCAATGTGACAAACCAAGGCAGCCTTGGAGATGCCAGTTTTGACATGACTAAACCCTCACCCACACTTTCAAACTGGGACAGCTGAGAAAGAGCTTTTATGTAAGATGATGCAGAGCATTACAGCCATCCCCATCAGGTGTGTTGGCTTTTTTTTTTTTTTCTTTTTCTTCATCTTTGCCTCAAGATGTTGCAGTTTTAGCTTGTATTTGCTTTTTTTCCCAGCTCATGACTCCACTTGTGACTGGAAGGCACAGCGCTGGAGCAGTGCTCTGTGATGTCTGTAACATTAGCGGGGCTGTCAGGGAGCAGACGGCATGTGACCAGGAGAGGCTAAACTGGGACACTGTGATTCAGATACTCGCCTTCCCTATTTCTGGCTCTGTTTCCAGGCCCAGGTTCTGCCACTCCCTCTTTTGGAGGAGGAGGTGCAGGGCCACCACAGCCCCCAGGGCCAGCAGCCAGGCCCTGGGCTGCACAGAAGCAGCACATCCATGAGGATGAGCACTGGCCATGAAAAAGGAACCAGCAAGGGGACTGGGCTGGAAATGCTCCAAGGAACACCAGCCTCACTGCAGAAGCTGAGGCATTTCCTGCTTCTCTCCTCAGCCCTACCCAAGGGAGCTGCTCTGTCCCCTCTGGCTCCTCTCCCATTGCTTTTGCTTTTGCTGTGTGTCTCTCAGCAGCTCTCCCCACAGCCTCTTATCCTCAGCTCTTCCTCCCACTGCTCAGTCAAGTGACTGTGATGGATGGAAGGTGGAGGGATGTTCCTGGGGAATTTATCCAGCAACCTTTGAACTATGCAGAAGTGTTCAACTTCAGCAAAGTTTTAATCTGCCCCTGGAATTTTCAGGTTATTTTTTATTGGAAAAGAGGTTTAATTGAAAATTCAGGACTATGTCTCCTGTTGGGTTTTTACCTAGGATGAGTTAAAATATGTTACAGGGAATTTTAAATTATGGGGCAGTGTCACACAAAAGGGGCATAATTTCATTCTCATAAGAGCAGCCTACACACATCTGAGAGCAGTGCTCTTCCTACACAGCCTGCCAGAGGTCCAAATCTAAGATTCATAAATTTACAAGAGGCAGAAAGTAGAAATGAAACTTGCTCACCAATCTGCACTGCAGAAACTGCTAAGATAAAAGGTTGTTCTACACAAAACACCTGTTTAAGTCTCATCTGCCATTTCAAAGGTTACCAAAACACCTATTTAAGGCTGTTCTGATATTGCAGATATTATGGCTGATGACAAAAAGGGATGGAATTAAAGCCACTCTCCTTTGGTGTTCAGTAAGTGGCTCTGCAAGAAGCAGGCACAGCTCCATGCCTAAAGGAACTTTGTGAAGTTTTAGTAGGGCAAAAAAGAGTGAAAGCCTGTGGCAGAGTGCTGGCTGCAAAAAGCTTTTTTCTGCCCAGCCAGTGAACCCATTAGTACAAGCAGAACATCAAGGCACAACGTCTGATGGATTTCATAGCTTCTTCAGCCCAAACCCTCAACCTAAAACTCTTGATCAAAGGCCTTCCCAGCCCTGTCCCTCTTCTCAGTCCCTCCCTCAGCCTGCCCCTGGCACAGAACTGGTTTCCTTTCTTTCCCAGTTTTCCTTCACAGTCTGTATATTCTTGTCTACCTCCTGTAAATCTCTCTTGCTGTCTCTGGCCTACCAGAGGTGTCTTTTCCACAGTCTCTCCACTTCTCCTCTATCTCCTATGCAAATTTTTGTTCCCCCAGGGAAATGGCACTTTCTGCATCTGAGCTGCTTTTCTCCCTGCCCATTATCTCTGCCCAGATTTTGCTGGTTCTTCCCTCTTGTGTCTCCTGATGATCTCCCACAACTGAGTCCAGTTCCACCACTGCCTCCCTATATTTGCATTTGCTTCAGAGAAACCTCCTGCTGCCTGGAAGCAACATTAGACTCAAGAGGGCCCAAAGCAAAGTGGAGATTTGGATATTCCTCCTCTATGAGCAGATGGAAAGAATCTGCTGAGTCTGACCTGTGAAGCATCCCTCTCTCACCTTCCCCATGGACAATTGCCCTAGCAGGAAAGGCTTTCCCTCCTGACTGCCTCTCTCTACCCCTCCCTCCAGCTGTGCTCTTTGCCTCTGGCTTCTCATATTCTTCACCAGTCACCAACCATCCCTTCCCCTCCAGCCTCCTTCATGGGCTGTGTGTGGTTTGGCAGTATCAGCATTACCTGCACCGTCACCTCCCAGGAGCAGTTGTGCTGTGCTCTGACTGCTCTCTGCAGCTGTTCAGCATCACTCTATACCTGACATACACATTGAGAGGCAGTAGTTCAACTCTCTTCTTGGTTCTAACTGATTTTATTTCCTCAGGTATTTTTGTCACCTTTCTAGAAACCTTTCCTGCTCTCTCCAGCTTGGGCTTTTCCATCTGTTTCTGCAACTGCCACTCAGAGAACTCCTCCCATTTTTCTCCCTCCTTCCTGCATCTTATGCTCAAAGGCACATTAGATTAGAAGAACTGGGGAGGCTTGTGACTTTTTAGTTCCAACAATGCTCTGGTCTTGGCAGAATTCAGTGATGTTGTCACAGATGAATCCTGGGAAAATGGAGCACCCCACCTGCGTCCTGCCCTGCCCTCAGCAGTGACATGCACTTGGACTCGGCTGGCTTTGATGTAATTATTCTTCCAACATGTCTCTCTGGGCTTATTATTTATCCTATGTAGGATTCTCTCTTACCTTTTTATTTCTCTCCTGCCATGCTATCCCCCTTACCCTCACATTAGCAGATCATTTCAGTTCATTTCTTAGCAAAAATTCTGTCTTCATAAGTCTCTGTTATAGTACTTCTCTTTTCAGTCAAAAAAACCAGAGGTGACATGAAATTGAATAACTTTTCATGTTTTTCTCTGCATATTTGTGATCTCATCTGGATGAGCATTCAAAAAATGTTGCAGAGGATCTTGTTATGACTAATACAATGCTGTCATGCAATTAGCACCATACTTATTTAATAATCTAGTCTTCAGAGAAAAATTGCCGTATCAATAACATTTATCAAACTCCCGTAACACCAACCACCAAGATATCAATCCATCTTTTCCCTTCAGTCACCTGATACTATATAACCTCCGTTAAATGCAGCACATCTGCTTGTGTGAGACCTTTTCTTCTTCAGAAATAATAGTTTGCCACACCATTCATGAAAAACAACCCAGCCCAGGGGCTCTTGTCCAGCAATATTTGGTGTTAAACATTTCAGAGGAATGTCTAAGCTTCACTTATATGAAATAAGGTAATTATTTTCCTGTCTCTACCCAGCAATGAGGTTATGTGCTTAGAGAGAAAGCTTGCCTCTCGTGTAGTGTTACAGTCCCTGGCATAAATACGGGTACAAATCTCACTGTTACCAGCACAAGGACTTAATGTTTTTGGTCTGACCGTTGCAAAAAGCTACTGAAGCCTAATCTGAGTGGAAAGCTTTCCCTTGCCCCTGCAGTTTCTGGTGCTGTCTGTCTTTCATTTCACTCCTTTTGCCTGTCCAGAGAGGGCTGGGGGTGAGCTGGGTGTGCTCCGCCGTGCCTGCAGCACAGAGAAACCATTTCTAGTTCATCTTTCAGCAGCGTGGTGTGAGGGGCCAGCTGAAGCTGTATCAGGAATCAAAGCAGTTTTGCATGCCATGACTCTGGAGGAGAAACACATGCTGGAGAAAATACAGGGTCTAAAATAATAGACACTGGGGAGAAACAAAAAGCATGTCAGAAGGTGGATTGTTAAGCCCTCACAGTCAAATCCTGAGAGGTCTTTAACCATTGCAAGCAACTTCTGTTGGCTTCAAGAGGCCTCCAGGTGCTCATCTGTACACAGAGCTTTTACTTAATGAAAAGATCTTCACCGACTGGCAGGAGAGTGAAAGGGTTTTGAGTGCAATAAAATGATTTTCCTGGATTTGTGGAGCAGGCAGCATAGAATGGGGGTCATAACAGCAGTACCTGTTCCCCTGGAAATTGGGGACACAACTGGTTCTGGAATGTAGTGCTGCTTCTCAACTTGCTGCAGTGAAACAGTGTGTAAAATGGGGAACAAAAAGAGCTGCTGTCAGAAGGGCTGGTAGGTAGCAGCTGCCTTTGTGGCTCTCTGGAGAGAGGAAAATCTCTTAATTCTGATGGATTTCAGCTCCTGACTCTTCAACAGACTGCATATTGTAAACCCTGAAACTTGCTTTAAAGCAAAAGACACTTCCTTGTTTCTATGTGGTGTGGAGGGGGTCCCATATGACTCTTCCCAGGGAGGCAAAGTGATTGTTAATAAAACAGTATTTCAGTGCTCATGCATCCCACAAAGGGAAAATACTATTATTATCATCATTATTATTACTATTATTAGACATTGAACAGAAGTGCCATAACTCAGAATATTATTTTCAGTAGTTCCAACACTGTCTGCAGGACACCTGCTCTCCATGGTCATTTCAAGACAGCTCCTACTCTGTTGTTATTGGCTCCATACCAAGAGCCAGCAAGGCAAAAAAATTTTCACTTAAGCCCAAACTTACTGTTCTTCTGTCAGCTTCCCCATAATGTATTACTTCACCATGTCCTTTGACCTACTGCATTTCTTTATAGAGAAATATAATTAATTTTGAGACAGAGCTTAGCTCTGGGGTTCAAACAGTTTCACGTGTTTTCTCAAAACATTAGGGTTTTTTCCTTATTTTTTAATTTTCAGGCTGAAAAGGTTATGAGGGTTAAACAAAGTACCACTCCTTCCAAGAGCTCCAAACGCCAGCATGGCTGGAAGAAGCTGATGGAGGGAGGAGGATGGAAGGGGCAGAGAGGGGTGTTTCTCACCCAGAACCCAGGAGCCAGAGTTTCTTGGAGCTCAGTTGCAGGAAGGAACGAGAGACACCTCTACTGCACAAATAACCAGTGACGGATGTGAGGGTGGATCTCTGCAGATCACTCTTGGCTTTCAGGGAGTATTTGTTGACATGCTGAAGCTGCTGCTGTCCACAGCTACACCATCATCTGCTCTTCCTGGGCAGGCTCCCTTGTGGGGACAGCTCAGCCTGTCCAGCAACACGTCCCATGGATCCAGGCAAAGAGCAGCATCTTTTTCTCACAGAAATCAGGACACAGCTGGGGTGTTAAAGTGACCTGCCATCCTCCTTATTCATACATTGATTCATGAGGGTTTGTCATTTGAATGATGACAAATCTTGTCACTGGTGGAAGGTTTTACTTGTCATACCAATAGCACCTGCTTTATTTGTGGATTATTGTCCAAAGTCTGAGGTGTTTCTAGAAGCCATGAAGGACCCTGTTAAGCCACTTTTTTTTTTTTTTTTTTTTTTTTTTTTTCCCTGCAGTAAAATTGCTTATTTTGTAGAACACAATCACAGTCCAACTGAGAGCAGGTGCCGCAAATCCAACACACGGGTGCTGTTAATCCCACAGGAATTATTTTAGGAAATGGAGGGAGAAGAGAAGTTGCATATAGGTATAGGAATTAACAAAAAAATCTTAGTAAAAATTTAGCACATTTCTGAGGCATCCAGTCACGCAGCACCATAAGCAATCAGTAACTGGAAAGAGATCTATTTAGTAATAATGAGAGATGCACTTGGCATCATATGTTCAAAGGGATATGAGGTTTCTAGTCCTTACAGATTCAAGAGTAATGCCATATCTGATGCTGCACAGAAAGCCTTGATAGCCCTCTGCAAGTCCAGTCAGCACCTTTGAAGTCAATGGCAACATTGCCACAGCAATAGCTCTGGAGATCTGTGTTGGCTCTTACCTCACTGGAAGACCATCTATTTTGTAACACTCAGGCTCTTTGAACTAACAGCACTCCCTGGGCTTACAGCACCTGATACGTCTGCTGCCAAGCCTCTTGCTTCTTTCTTACTGCTTTTCCAAAGCAAAGTCTCCTATAACTACATTTTTTTATTGCTTTCAATAGAAAAAACCAACAACAACAACAAAAACCTGGTTCCATAAAAAACTCAATGTCTAACTTTGAAGGAATGTTATACAAACAGCCCTGCTGGGATTGAAACAGCAACCATTTGCTGGATAATCATGTTTGTACATCCTCTTAGTTTAATTAATTTTGCTGAATGAGAATGAAAATACACTTCCTTTCCATACTTGCATGGAAACTAGTGGGAAAAAGTCTAGATTTAATATAAAGAAAGATGTAAAACTAGTTGGAAAATGGACTGTGGGCTGCTTTCTTTAAAAAAAAAAGTCAATATTTCATTGCCATATTGAGAGGATTAAATAATGTTCAAACAAGGTTTGTCACAAATCTGGCACAGACTAGGCAAAGGCAGTGGTCCAAAGCTATTATGAAAGCCATAGCTGGCATTTAACATCACGCATCACCTAAGAAAACAAGAAACCTCACAGCATACTTTGATCTAATCGTGGTACATTTGCCAGCTGAATGCCAGAACGTTCTTTGCCGGTTGCTCAATGGCACGATGGAGTATCCAAACAGCAGAGGGACCCTGCCCAGGCCCAGCCTGGGGTCTCAGCCTCGATGCTGTGGGGTGAACCAGGCTGTGCCCACCTGGCTGTGCCAGGATCTGCTAAGCTGTATGAGATTGCTCACCAGGCCAAACTTACCCTTTGCTGTTTTGAGCATTTTGGGCACAATGAAAAGTGAACTTTTCAGTGTTGGGTGCTCCCACTGTACCTTGGCAGTGCTCACACTTCCCATATTGCCCCAGCAGCCTGAACGGAAAACCTAGCACAGAACTGAGCTTCCAGGCCAATCACAGCCAGTCCTCAGCAGGGGCAGAATAAAAGCAGTTCTGGAGTAACTGGTTGTAGCCAGGGACAGGGGAGAAGCTCACAATGCAGTGAACAATTTCTACATTTTTTAATCTAAATATCCATATCATTATGACATCTAAAAAAGAAGAGAAACCAATAGTAATTCATCTGAAGTGTTAAAGCATTTTGAGTAAATTAATTCTCCAGCCTGTCAAGCATAAGTCCATGTAGCCAAGATTCACTACTCTTTTAGTATCCAAACTAAGATAAATGATCGTCTTGAACACAAGTCATCTATACCATTTCCCACAGGAAGACAAGGTTTGAATCTAAATTGATTCTGAAAACCCCTGAGGTATGGTCAGAAATCAAATAGATGTCAGTAAAATGCACTTAAGAGGGAAATGTCAAATGCAAAAGTCCCCAACAAACAAGCCCAACCTGTGGTCTTCATGAAGAATGACCTGCCAGGCAGTGCAGACTGTGCAGAAATGGACCCACAGTCTTTAGAGATCCAGCAAATGTTTGAATGTTTGGTATTGTCTGTCCACAGTGACAAAAATGAAGGCAAATACCATCCTGGGACACACACACACACCTGCAAGTGTCTTTCATGTAAAACACAAGAAATTATTGTGCCCTATTCGGCACTGGTGCATTCCCTGGTGTCCAGTTCTCAGCATCATGCATTAAGGAAAATGGACGTCAAGGTCCAAAGATTCTCATAGGAAAGCTCAAAAGTTTAGAAGATGCAATCCAAGACAAAAGGCTGATGAATTGGGCATTTTTTTGTGTGGAAAGGGGAAGATGAGGAAAACTTAAAACTTTGCTGTGTGGCAGACACCTGACCTCTTCCTACCCATTATAAACTGGTGATGTGAAGTGTGATGTCTTCCACTCTCTGCTCTTGTTTGGTAAAGTCTGGTACAGCAGGACTATGCAAATTTAGATCACATGTTAGAGCATTTTCAGACCTTTTATCTGAAGGTCTGAGCCAGAGCTTCCTCAGATCAAAGTCCCACGAGATTCGCCTCAGGATCCAGTTTTGTGGCCAGCATTCATCACAACCGACTTCTTTTGAACATGCCCAGTTGTCTGGGATATTGCATGGTTTAGCCCTGAAGTGCTGCAATGAAGCTGAGACAAGCTCTGGGACACGATGGTTCCTAGTCACAGCACCAGCCTGAGGAGTGACTGCTGGCCCTTGGAGACACAGCCTGGACACACAGTGTTGGAGGTTTTTCCATCATGGGCATCTTCAGTATGCATCTGCCAGGGCTGCCGGGGATGACACAGGACCTACAGAACACCTACATCTTCCTGGACCAGCAGCTGGACTCAGGTGACACTTCCTAGGGGAAAATTGCCAAAAGCCTGCAGCCAAGCATCTGAACTGTGAGTGCTGTGAAGCAGAGGAAGAAGACTTGGAACAGCAGAGTGTTTATTAAAGTACATATAACAGGGGCACCCAGTTCATGGATAAAGAATTATATCATGCTGCAGTGACAGTGCTGTGCAGGGCCTGGGGCATCCACAAGCCCACCTTGTTGAAGGACCAAGAGCAATGCAGTGCCCAGCAAGGCTGGCAGCAGAGTGCACAAAACAAAGCCAAGAAGGCAGCAGAACAAGGGGAATGGCTGGGATAGGGGCTATTTCCCCTCTATGTTACTGCAGCCACTTGTCCCTGCAGGCACTGTCCCCTGTCCCCTGCTGGAGCTGTCATCACCAAACCCAGAGCTCACCCAGGGTGTGGAGCTGGCAGAGACCCGCATCGACCCCAGATCCTGTTTCTGGGCCACGCTGACCAAGAGTGCAATCATGCACACTTCCTTCCACATTTATGCAAAAAGCATCCACCCCACACGTATTTCCACTGTATTTGAGGCCTTGTGAAACCTTGGCAGAAGCGGATGGATTTTGCCCAGAATACACAATTTAGTGCTAATTATCTCTTCCTGCTGGGCTTTAGAGCACAGAGCTTTCAGTTCAAGAACAACAGCTACAAGAGCTAATGGATTGCTCTGTTACCAGGAAGCAAACCCTTTGCAGAGCATGGAGGATCCTGCCCTGCTGCAGGTCCCGGGGAAACTCTGCAACAATAGGAGGATGGAATTCATTAACTCCTCAGGGAAGGAGAGCACATCACCAGCATCGTAATTGCCTTCCGCTGGTGCTGCTGGGGAGAACACCCCAACACAAAAGAGCATCTCACACCTCCCAAGGCATAGCAAATTATGTTGTAAATGTAGGAAAAGAAAATTCCTCTTGTTAGGTCAGTGAAAGGCTGCAGAAGAGAAAAGGATGGGAAAACTGTTGCTGTGATTCATTCCCTTCCATGTCACATACAGTAGAAGTCCATATTTTTTGTGAGCGAGTGTACAGGATATGGATTAAATTGTTGCTTTCCAAAACCCACTTCCCACATGCACTTATCTCACATCTAGGATGGCCTGTGGGCCTCTCTGATTGGGCTCCACTGACAAACCTCTTTTGGTGATACTCCCTGAGACAAGGAAGAGACTTGCTCTACTCTGCTGGCAATTAAGCTGCAGGTAATGAATTAACAGCATATACGAGTGACATTGGGAGCCAATAATAATTTAATTCTCCTGCACTGGCAGTTAACCACCCAGCAGTAACCATCCCAGAGCTGCTCTCCACACAGCTAATTTTGGAGCTTTACAGACCTACATATGGTGATCATTTGATTCCAATGCTGACATGTAGCCTGAAGGAGAGTCCAAAGTGCCTCTGAGCACAGCGAACATTTTGGCTGGTGGTGACCACATCTTAGCTTTTCTTTCAAATGCAGTCTTTTTGGTGTGGATACTCACCTTCTCAAATATCCTTACAAGTGTAAGAAATAAAATACTGAAATATAGTGCAGATGCTTCAGTACCTTGGACTGGATCCATTATTGACAAAGAACCAACATTACACCCTTCTCAAAGACACTTGCTCATATGGTGCACAGATGTAGGCTGCTGGCAGTGATCTCTATAGCAAATGTGGGCAACTTCCAGATTTTCAGGTACCCTTTGTCTCCATTGCTTGTGCAAGGTTCTGGACACTTTATTCTCATTTGTGTCTTTGTAGTTATCAGGCTAAAATATCCTTACTATTGCTATATTTTTTCTCCCTCTTGGAAACAGGGTGAGGGAAACACTGCATGATGAATGGAACAACACACAGCACTGGAGGTGAGAAGTGGTGGCATTGCTGCAGGTCACCAAGATAATCCTGTGACCTGCCTGCCCAATACGCAGAGGTTTTAGTGGCAGTTCTTCTAGAGAGCGTGCTACTACCAGTGGGAAAGGCTTTTACAGCTTGGAATCACGATTACCACCACCAAAAAGTAAAAGGCTGTGAGAGTAAAAGGAGTGAGAATAATTCTTCGTGAGTGAGCTGAGGAAACAGCTGTACAAAGCCTGACACCCCTTTGCTGAGACAGTTGTAAGCACCCTCCATCATGTCCAGACAGTTTCCTGTCTCGAGAACAAGTTGTCCAGCACTAGTTCACTGGGAAACACCAGAAGAAAAAAAGTGAAACACCAAGTTGATTCCAAGGAAGATTTTCTTTGTGAAATGAAGGTAAATAATTCTGCTGCTTTATGACTGGTGGTTTTACTGTGAGGTATTGCACAACGGGCTTAAATAATGGCCAAGTATGACTGCATCCAGTTTTATCTGGCTGTAATGTTTTCCTTAGCTCATTGTGTCTCAGAGAGGGTTGGGTATGAAGAACAAAAGCCTTTTAGGTCTGCACTCTACATGCACATGAACCCTTCTCACCTGACTGTGGTAACAAGCATGTGGAATACATATTGAACTCGTTCTCCATTGTGTTTTGTCTTGTAACATTTGGAATTTAAGTAAGCTTTGTACTTTAATAAATAAATATTGAGTTAATTGTATTAATAAACACAAAGCAAAAGGCAGAAAATACCCTTCCTATCCTGAATGTGGACAGCCTCAGTTTTCAGCATGAGCTGGAGGATGACCATGGGCAGGGACCATGGGGTTAATCAGAGAAACTGGACACCCTGTCCACCAGGAACCCCAGTCTGGGCTGCTGAAGTCCATGTCTTCCATCTCTCTTCCTGGTTGGCCTGCCCCTTCTTCCACATTCTTAGCAGGGTTTGCCATGCTCCTTTTTTGTCCAGGTGGTCTCTACCTTAGTACCATCCCAAGAAACAGGAGATACTTGACCTCCACAAACCTGCTGCCTGCCTAATCCAGTGGAAAAAAGGACCATCATCTTTGAAAGAAAAGCATTGATTTGCCTCTTCTCACATAATACACATAATAATGACTGCTCCATCAACAGCTTCATCGCTCATCCTCTCTCTCGTACTTTAAAAAACCAACCAAACAAATAAAAAACAGTTGACAAACTGTTGATAAACAGTTAACAAATATGAGATGCAAGTCTCCACACGAAAAATAAAACTTTTTCAAAAAATGATAAGTATCTTGCAGCAGATCTTACTGGGACAGAATCAGGCAGGGCTGTCAGACTTTAAATAGCAAGCAGGCCCAGAGATGACCTTCTGCCTTCTTTTGTGCAGTGTCTTCAAGCCAAATGCCCTCAGGAGGCTACAGCCATGGGAGAGCCACATCACACAGGTAGGATTTAATGTGCTGCAGCAAAAGCGCAGGAAAGCAATGGCCTGCCGTACCTTCAGGCGAGGCTTGGGATCTGAGCACTAAATACAGGACAGCCCCTGTTGCAGAGGGCATCTGGAAGTGAGCATGAGGAGACCTCCATACCATGGGCAATGCTCCAGCCCCACCCACACAGCAGCAGCTTCGCTCTCCTAGAGCCCCCACGCTTTACCAGCTAAGCATTACTGAAATTGGATCCCACAGTATCTCTGTGGATAATGAATTAGAATTACCTTTCCTCTAAAGATAGGAAAACCGGACCAAAGGCAAAGATTTTTTTTCCCTGCTGAAGAAATGGTTCAATTGTTTCCATCCCAAATGTGATTTTTGTGATCCAGGACTTTTGCCTTGCACCTCATGTGTTCGTGCACACAGGGAAAAAGCAGGCACCTGGCTGTTTCCCCTGGCAGCTTTGCCTGTTGGCTTTGACAGAAAGGGACCAAGACCCACTCAGATGCCCACAAAAACTGTTTGTATTTCAGTAGGGCAGCACACTGTTCACCTATGGAGAGGAGAAACAAGGTTGATCTTCGGTATTTTTGGAAGCTTTGCTGATCATCTGCTGGATAGCTATAAAAAACTTTGGTGGGTGGTCAGGTCTGAAAACACTGCAGAGCCATACTCTTAGGTGGAAAGAGTTCACATGGAGACTGGATGGAAACCAGCAAAGCAATGGACATGTATGCATTTTTTGTTGTCACAGTTGATGGAAGCAGCCAGTCTATGTGTTTGCTGACATGATGTAGACAGCAGAAGCCAGATCTAATGAGGTGCCTCAGCCTTTCCAGCAGGCACTCAGATGTCCCTGTGCCCAGGTGGTCAGCGACACCTCAGTGTCAGTGAGATCGCACGTCCTTCCTGCCCACATTTACAAGGTGAGGGACACCTTGTTTTAGAGACATCCCAAAATCTGCTAGTGAGCCTGATCTGCAGGCTGTGCTCTGAGGTCACCTCAGCATACTCTTCCAAAGCTTGGGTGGAAGAGGTACCTATTCCTTGTGCAGCAGCTTGGAGAGAGAGCACTTGGCAAGGACATTGTGCTGTGCTCAGTCTGGTGCTTCTCATTTACCCCACCTGAATGTGGTGGCTGAACATGCAGGGACTGGTCTTGGGACACACCAACAGCACAGGGGCATCTCCTCTGCCAAGGGACTGCTCCTCCCACAGGACCAGAAACAGGTTCCCTCTGGTGCCTATGCTTGTTTGTATGACTTGTGTCCTCTCTCCACCTTCTCCTTTCTCACAGGTCCTGAAACACTGTCTAAAGAGGAAAACATCCTCAATAAAAGGAAAGGGTGCGCACCAGCACTGCTCTGAAATACTTTGTGTCTGCTAGGTTATGGTGATCAACTACTGAGGTGACAATTAAATAGGATGAGGTGGATTTAATAGAATGTTGGGTTCCTTCTCCTCATGCGAATGATTTTACTTTTTGCACATGGGCAGGTGTGGGACTTGAAGGAGTGCAGTGAGCCCTGTCCAGCACAGTTCTGGAAAAACACAGATTCTCAGGGAGAAATCTGTGTTTTGGAGTACACATGGACAGAAGGACCTGAGTGCATCCCTGATCCAAGGCAATGACAGGCACCTAATTTTCCCTTTGCACTCTGTAGCTTCCCAACAGAGATCTTTGGACTTTTTTCCAGGGTCAGACCCTCAAGTCTTTTCTTATGTCTAGCTTCCAGTCTCAGCATGATGACGTCCTGCTGCCAGTTCCTCATTCATAAGCAAGGGGAAATCCAAGCCATTCAGATTCTGAATCTGCTAAATGACTAATGGAGCTAATTGTGCCCTCTGCTCTTGTAGCAGCTTGAAAGCAAAAAAAGAGAGGTTGACACAATAGGGCAAAGGACATTTTCTAGCTCTGACAATAACTCAGCAGCCCAATTTTGCCTTTGCAGAGACATGCTGCCAGCAGCCCACTCTTATGAGGGTTCTGCTCACCTTTGTAATTTACTTCAGTTTTTTGCCTTCAGTCCAATCTTAAGCAACATTGTTCTTGGCTTCACTCTGGTACCTATCAGAACATACAGAAACTCCGTGATGAATAAAGCAAAATGAGAAAAGTAGAATACCTGTAGTCTAGAGTCTACTTTGTAGTTTTAGCAAAAGCAGCAGCATGCAAAACACAGACATAGGAGTGGGAGAGTGGGGAAGAACTATTTTAAGTCAAACAGCACACGAAGAGGTTCTCAGCTCAAAACAAAAACGATCTGCTTGCTTCGTGCAATAAATGGAGTTTTTAGCAGTAGCTGGAAGTCACGCATACAGGGAACAAAGGAGTTCATTTACACGACACTGCTTACTTACATTTCAGAGTAACCAATGTCAGTGCAGGAATAAGAGCAGAGCAGACCCAGTAGTCTGGGATTAATTATGAGCTCTTACTGCTGCTGACTACATTGAGAGGATCCTTCCTAAATTGTTTCTCAACACTGATACTGGGATATGTGTCTTGGACTAATAAACTGTACATGTTGCTTCTTTTTGGGAAAAAAACAGCTTTAAATTAAAGTGAAGAACATTTCAGAACATGTTCAGTGCCTGCTTTGCTGCAGTCTAAAAGGAGAAAATCCACTCCCCAACATTCCTTTCTCTTGCTTTTCTGTTACTTGGGGAACTGATTCAGCTGAAAAATAATCCAGGAAAAACGGCTGGTTACTTGTTAACTTGTTAAGGATCAGTCCTGATGGGGCTGTACTGGGAGAGGGCAGAGGATGAGAGGGTGCTGGATTCTCCCTTCCAGCAGCAGCAGCAACATTTACTGACTGCAGTGGTTGCTGAATTGCAGACTCAGCGTTTGGAAATACGGTTCTCAGGAGGTTTAAATGTCTGCTTCTGACATTCCCAGAAGTGCACCAGCATCAGCATGCTGATTAATCCATTAGAGCCCATGGACCATCTCTTCCTTCACCTGTATTGCTTGGGGAGAACAGCAAGAAAGGCTTAAATCCATCTAAAACATTGAACTGAACTGCACACTGGTATGGGAATAACAAGATAATTCATGTTTACTTCCATGTTACAGCACTCATGGAGGACAAATGAAACTTGCACTCACTTTTTCCTTTGGGATGAGGAAGTTTCAAGGCAGCACACTCCATTCTGGCCCTCCTGGAAAACAAAGACTCCATTGTTGGGTTAGTCCTACTTTGCATGACAGAATCCTGTATTTGTTTGGCTGGAGGATGAACAAATGAAGATGATTCTTAGCCTGTGATTGAGATGAAGGTATCAATCCTG
Source organism: Brachypodius melanocephalos (assembly GCA_013398615.1). Classification (NCBI taxonomy): domain Eukaryota; kingdom Metazoa; phylum Chordata; class Aves; order Passeriformes; family Pycnonotidae; genus Brachypodius; species Brachypodius melanocephalos. The sequence continues at coordinate 9,775,682 of VZSR01001283.1, forward strand.
TTGGCGGTGTCCCATATGGATAACAGCCAGACACCATAGTTAGCACCATAATTCAAGTCTCCCATTTAAAGGCAGGGCAATAATAAATCACTAATTAGACATTTATAGTTGCACTTTTGTGTTTGTTTCTTTTATCTTTTGTCCTCTAAAATAACAGCATAAACAAGAGGGTGACTGAAATAATGAAACCCACTCTCAACTTTCCTACCTCTCTTGGCTGGATAAGCAGTGGTACATGCTGGGTGCAGTTCAGAACTGCATGGTAAGGGATGCAGTAACAGCTGCCTTTGCCTAGCAAGGACATTAGTTTGGTCCTCTGCCCTAGGAAGCCAAGTTTCAGAAGTCATGCAAAGATTTCACATCTTTGACACATCACCTTCCCTGCCAAAATTGGCCAGGCATAATCATCAGGTCAAAATGTAAGATGAGAGAAGGGGACATGCAGCACAAGGCTCACAAATATCACTGCTTAGGAGATCAAGGCCAAAAACCAAGGTAGGTGGTTACAAGATATTTATAGCAAAGGAATGGTATTTCAAAGGTTATTTAATTAATTTCTGCCATTTTTTTTTTGGCTGAGAAATATATAATTATCCTACATTTAGAGCACCTCAGAGATTATACAGCAGCATTCTTCCACTCCTTGTCCATGCTGGACATTCAGCAGAGCATCTCCATGGGCTGCATGACACTGTTAATAATATGCACCTTTTGGGGGAGCAAAGATTGCTTTCCACAAGGAGAACTGGATATCAACATGCATTCAGAAACTCCACGTCAGGAAAAAATGTGCCTACATACCTAAGCAGAAAAGATGGGCAAAATGTGCTTCAGAAGCTACAGGAGAGAGCTCATGTAGAGGGATTACAGGTAAGGCTAATTTGTGAATTGCATGGGTATTAACCATGAGAAATCCCAGAAGAATTTAAAATTTGTGCTTAGAAGGAAGTCTATGACTAGACCACGGTGCAATGGTTTGTTTGAGGCAGTTCTACTGCAGCAATGAAGCCAGGCTGCCTCCTGCTCTAGTGTTTTCAAGTGCTGGCTCTTCCAGCAGTAGAGACAGTCACTGGAACATAGCTACTGCACGAGAACCTTATTTACCCACAGCAGCAACAAGGGATGCACAAGTGTTTGGGTGGATTTGGTCTGTGGGGCAAAACTGACAGAACTGGGTAGCAGGAGGAGCAGAAGATGGGCTTCAATAGCAGTTTTGAAAATACAGTTTAAAAAACAAGGAACACAAATGGTCTTTGACCATTGACCAGATGGTTCTTGTGGTGAAATATTTGCATCATTTTTACATCAAATTTTCCAGCTATTTTCAATCAGTTTCATATTCAGTGAGCTGAACAGATTCAGATTTCAGTGAACAAAATGTATTTCCATTATCAGAGAGTAAGCAATGCAGTACTGTCCCTAAACATAAATGGTGAAGCAGTAAGGACTAGATTAAATACAAAACTACAGTGAAGCAGAAATTAAATTTTCCCTTAATGTTGAAAAATCAAAATACTTTAATAGCAAAGGAGAAAAAGCAGATCCTAGAATGATTTTACTAACCTAAGTAACCATGAGATGAGCCATTTCTGTAAAGAAGGATGGAACAATTTGTATTTTTAAACATACATGCAATTTTCTGCACTGAGGTGTTTTTTCCTCTCCACTCCTCTCCCCTGGGGATTGCAGGCGGATCCTCTACTGGGGAGCCAAAACACATGTCCCTAACAGGTGACCTTCACAAAAAGCCTACAAGGAACAAGATGATGTATTGGGCCAGCAGGAGCAATAGAGAATCAGCAAAGCTTTTCTTCTTTCCCCTTCGTAAAAGCCACTGGCAGAACCTGAGCTCCTTCCAGACTGACAGATCCTCACCACTTCATGTACACCAGCAATCCCAGAATCAGCCTGTGCAGGGAGAAACAAGGTATAAATAGCACTGGTTTCTGGGAACATATCTGGAAATGAACTGCTGGTGGCAACCAACCACCTAGCCAAAAGTCCCACCAGACATTTTTTCTTGGCATCTGCTGACTCCACATATGACACTTTAATTGTATACAAAGTCTGAGACTGTTGGTTGTGCTGAATTGGCCTCTGACCACACTGTAAGAGGCTAAGTTTGTCAAGTGATGTAGCTGCTGATGGCTGAGCTCCCCTGGGCTGCTGAAAATCACAGAAATGCTCCATTTGCCACTGTCCTTCAGAACAAACTGCATGCCAAAGTAAGACAGAAGGTCTTCCCCTGTTAAAGTCCTGAGTTCTGTTCCCAACTCTGTCTGAATAACCTCGTTCAAGTTATGTTACCATTCATCAATTATTTCTTTTTATATGCTTTTTTTTTTCTCCTAAGACAGGAAAACTCACCTCATAATCACAGTTGGAAAAGACATAGAAGTGGTGAAAACACATCACAAACACAAATGGTAGAATTTCTTGTTCCTTGGTTTATAGAGTGGCTCTCCCTAAGCTTCAGGACACAACAGATTGTCTGGGAGACCAAAATGTCAATAAGAAGCCTGATTAAAAAGATAAAAGGGGGATTTTAAAGACAGTATCATGTTTTGGGGAACATGAGTCACTACTCTCAAGAATTTGTAATTTACAGACTGAGGGGCAGCTTTTCTCTGGACTTGAGTGATGTAAGTCAGTAGCTCCTCCAAAGCATGACTGCTGCCTTGTGCCTGAGGCATTCTTTGGAGCTGTCTAAATCGACGAAGAAAAGCTGATTTCAGGTCAGCCTAGCCAGCTTGCCTTGATGGAAGCCCCTCTTTTCTCTGCAATCCCAGTTGAGATGATTTGCCCTGGTCATCGTTTAACTGTAGCCACTGCAAACTACCCAGCCAGCAGGGCAGCAGCTCACAAAAAAGTGCTGCCAGCAGGACAACTCACTCCAACTTCCAAAAGGGTCAGACCTTCCTCCCCCTCACTCCAACAAGGGAGTTGTGCTTGTTCTGATCACAAGGACCCAAACAGAGTCTGAACAAGTCTTAGCTCAGCTCCTGGTTTGGAGAGGACCAGTGACAGCATTATGCTCAGCCAGGACAAAAGAAGTTGAGAACTACTGTCCACAGAGACGTCATCCCATTTGATTTGAGAAGGGAGTAGGATTCCAAGGACCCTTTTTGTGTACAGGAACTTGCAAACCTTTTGGGAGCTCTTTTTCTTTTCAGGATGTTGCATGATTTCCCAATTAACTTATTTCTTGAACAATTTGGTTCAACAGATTTTATTTTTGCAGACTAAAACAGCAAAATGCTCCCTCTATATCTTTGCAGTATCTTATCTGTCATTAAAAATGTAGAAAGCTTCACAGAATTCAAGAGATCTGATGATATTCATGCAGAATTTGGCCTAAAGAGAGAGCTGTTGAAGGGTGAGATGGGAATAGGACTCAGTTATCCTAAGTGCTGTCAGATTGGTGGCCTTTCTTTGGGCCCAAAGCTAAATGTGAGCAGGATTTTCAGGCTGAAGAATGGAAGCTAGGCAGGAACGACAGAAAGTTAGTGTAGGCAAGTTTCAGGGGTTTTTTTGTGTTTAATGATTTATCCCCTTCATTCCTGAATTAACACAGAATGTAAATCTTGTGGTCATTACATGAAGTCTAGTTTACACAATGATGAACAAAACCCAAGGACAGCTCCCAATACAGAAATGTCAAAATCTAAAAGCAGAATCAGAATCAGAGGACGTGAGGCTTACCAGAAAACCAAAGGAAAGACCAAAATGGCATTCTCAAATATATATTCTAAAGATTACTTGTCACTGTTCTCATAATTTTTAAAGATGTTTTGGGGATCAGCCAGTGTAGAGGTAAGGCCTTGGAAAACTTTACCTAATTGTAGGTTAATACTACAAGACTTTCATATTTGGCAAGCTACTAGGACAAACTGCCACAAAAGTGCTCCTTTCACCAGCACATCTCATTTAGTCCCAACTATCGGTTTATCTTTTAATTACAGGTTTTTTTTAAAAAGCAGATTACTTTTTGTGAAGCAATGAATATATAACAATATACTGTTTCCCCTAGAGACGACATATATATGATGAGCAAGAAAGGCATGATACACACAATTAAGATGACTGTGTGACAGATTAGTAACCAGAGGCCAGGAAAGAGCAGAGGAATAAAACAAAAGTAGTAAATATTAGGCCACTTTTGAGAATTAATTTGGCCATCACGTTCTTTTGTGGGATTTTCTGTTCTTGTTGAAAATCAGACTGTGCAAATATCATTATAACTGTTCAAGAAAAATATTAACAATAAATTACAAAGTACAGACTTGAGAGATATTCTAATACTGCATTTTCACTATGAAATTTAGAGATTATTGGAGCAGCAATTAAACAAGCTATTCTGCCAAGGAAAGAGAAAAAAAAGTACTTTTTAAAGCACCAGATTGTGAACCACAAAATACACATCAAAACCTCTATCCAAGCAGAGAATTGTGTGCAGACTTATATGTTGGTAGTAAATAAACTAGAAAGAACCCACTTTGAAGAAGTGGTCAGCATAGTGCACATTAAGCTCTTCTCTCTCTTCCTCTATCATCTATCTTCACTACAGCCTCCAGGACCAAAATGGACTTTTCTCATCCTCACACCATTTCCTTCACTTCTAATGGTCTTCTGTACCCTAAGAAGTATTTTCACTTCTCTGTTATAGACTTCTATGTTGGTTTGGAGTGTTATGTCCTGATCTTCCATTGCTTTGATGATAAAAGCCCCAGAGTAGCATTTTGCTGTGGCAAAAACTGTAATGTCATATTTTCTATCTTGGAAATAGCTTTGCTTTCAAATTGCCACTCAGTCTGCTGGCCACCACCACCCCAAGTACACTTTGCCAGCACAAACATGAGTAAAGTGCTACTTGTACAGACATTGACTTTGGGTTTACCATTAATAATTGCATTAGAATAATTTCACTCAAGACTGTGAGTACAATACTTGCTAGTTGAAGCAATTTTTACTCAGTCTGAACAATAGTTATTTTTAGGGTAAATATGTTATGTTCTGGTTTGATATGCCATAGTGCATTATCCTACTAAAATTTAAGGTACTTACTGAAACACATTGCAACTCTGAGATTAGCCAAAGTAACAAAACTTCTAAATTTCTTTTTCTACCATCCATTAATCTATTTGGAATTCAACAAAATCTGTTAAAAAACCTTTCAAGCTCATCATACAGCACTGCTGAATACTACTGTGCTATGATTACACATGGGTAGGTTTCTCCAGAAAAACAGCAAGTAGACAGCAATGTGGCTGTGGAGAATTTGGGAATGCCACCAAATCATCACTGGGATGACTTATGAGTATTACTGAAAGAGAAGGAGCAGTTACTCTTCCTCAATATATTCTCTATTTTCTCTCCTCAAAGTTTTCTCTGTAGCCTTAAGTCCCTTTCTCTTCTCCTGTTAGCTCAGGACCTCCAAAGGGTATGTCCCATCTCAGGGCTGAAACTTAGTATTTACTTCTGTAACAATCTTTCTATAGTTATTCTGTAAAATTTTTCCCATTCTCATATTATTTGATTAAAGAGAACCTACAACTGTCACAATTTTGCAACTAGAACTGATTTTGAGGAAGTGATTTGTTATATTCCGGAGACAGGTCAGTAGCAGAAGAAAAACCAGCACCCCAGGCACAGCAGGGCTCTGTCCCATGCTGAATTCCAAGGAAACCTTTCTTTCTGTCATCCTGCTTCCTGACTGCTGTGCCAAGATGAGCCATGCATGGTGAGCCTGAGGAAGAAGCAGGCGCAGACATCAGCTTGGACACACGGGGCAGCTGATGGACTTTTCACCTAGTGACTGAAGAACAGGTCATAGCACTGTGGAGTTCCATTAAAACTACACATCTCATGTTTGCTGCTCTTTCCCAACTTTATCTCTAAAAGACAGAAGCCAAGGCTTTACGCTTTTGCTTTTTCCCTTTTTTTTTTTCATGTGTGCAACCTACTGTCCTTGAAACTGCTTTGCCATTAACTTAGAGAGAGGTCACAAAATCATAGCACCCACATGGCCACAGCTGGGCTGCTGCTGCTCCCCTGGGGCTTGGAATCCGTCACAGCTGCCCAAGCAGCTCCACACACTCAGAGCTTCCTCACTGCTGGAATCTCATTGCTGGGGCTGATAACAGTGTCCACACCCTCTAAGCACCTCTGGCTTCCAAATGAGTTTGCTCAAGTAAATGAAGACACATCACAGTTTCTCTGTTTTTCAAACAGATGACAGATGATGTTACAAAGTCACAAACACCAAAGACATCACTGAGCTTAACAGATGCAAAACTCAATGCACCAATCCATTTTGAAGATAAAAATGTTAATAACGTAGTGTAAGTAATGAATATAAATTTTCTCCCCCAAAATAATGACATTTCCTGAGTAACAGTTTCTTGGACTTCTACATTCAACTGTCACTTACCTGAGCGGGTTTATTAAACCTTGGGTTTATTAAAATTCTCTGTTCTAATACTAAAGACAACAAAATTTTCCCATTTCAACAAATGTCTCACTAGGTTTATTACCACAGACATCTTGGGATATGAAAAATATTGAAAATCTTAAAATAGTTTCAAGAAAGTGCATTTTGTTACCTAAAAGAGAGCAGAGACAGTTTTACCTGTGAGAAATTCTGAACTACCTGATCAATTCTGTTATGATAATAACTACAGGTAATATTATTAATGCAACATAAATGCTTGTTTTTTCAAAATACCTTTCTCATATTTTGTTCAATGCTATTATGAAGCAGAAGTTTACTTAAAAGTGCAGTATTCGTACACTGTACAGCAAAATGCACAAGAAGTAAAAATGCTCAGGAGAAATACTTTGTATGTATTAATGTTGAGATAATAAGATTGACAAATACCCAGAGCTTAGGTATGTGAATTTAAAGTAACTTAAATGATGTTTGTGAACTCCCTGCTCCCCATATTAACAACTGAAATCCCATTTTAGGGATCATTAAAGAACAGAACTTTGCTTAAAGAACAGTCTGTAAACTTTGCTTGAACTGCAAAACATTGCAAACACGCATACATAACAAAATTTTCAATTCTTTTTACTTACATTACTGAAATCAATGTTGGCATTGTATCTTTGGAACGTTCAACAGCAATATATACATCAGCCTTTCCATGGACAACTAACTTATTGCTAAGTCCAGAAAACAGCTGTGGGACTTACTTAAAGGCAGTCTTATTGAAAAATAGCATTAAACAGTATATTAGATAGGGATAGCAAAATAAAAAGACTCAAAAGAACAACTCACTTCATTTTGAAAACTTAGTTGTTCTCCTGACACTAGTAAATCAATGAACTAATGTAGCAATCCCTGTGCCTGCACACAGTTCAAACCAACCCCTCTTTCACTTCCATGCTCCTTATGTAGCACTGAAACCGAGAATCGACACCAAAGCAGGAACTGTGTCTCAGTAACTTCTCATAGAAATAACTTAAATGCACTTTCTACATTACCAGAATAATGACAGTAACTCAGACTTGTTGACGCATTTTATTGTGAGATGGGGAGTCTGGTAAAAAACTAGAAAATGACCATGATGTAACAAGGAACTTAAAAATGAAGTTTCAGATTTGTAACATACATACATGAATACAGGAACAAATTGGCACAAAAATGTTAAACATTGTTCCCAACACTGTTTTATAAGATTATTCTAATTTGGCTTACTAAGGAAATGAGAGTTTTATGGTTAGACTAATCTCTTAATAAAACTGCAGAGCATCATGCTATTAGTCACACAGTGAATTTCAAAATTTAAGAGCTTTATATTAAAAACTGGGTAAAGGTAAAATGAATTGATTGCAATTGTAAAATTAATACATTCCCATTTTAATTCTTCTGTTCTACAGTCCAAGGCAAGTATAAATGTTAACATAACACTGTTAAATCAAATCTCAATGCAAGAGAACCGATTGCATCTCTACTTTAAATCTTATCAACTTTCCAAATTTTCATACTAAAATATATTATTGTATTAATACAAACTACAGTATTATACACTACACTGTGTAATAAATAAAGAAATATAAAAATAAGACACATAAATATAAAAGTTTTCTAAAACTAAAAAGGTACATATGTCAGTAAGAAGGGTATTAATACTGCCAGGTTTGAAGACATACAGTACAAAATGTTGCACAGATCTATAAACTAAAAGAAATAAAATAATACTGATAGGTAAAAATCAGCTAACATTGTTAATAAATGGGGTCCATAATAACTAACATTTGAAAATACTTATGAGCCAGATAACATGTCATGTATGTGTCTGAAATTAAAGTAAACCAATAAAGCAATAAAGCAGATTACAAAATTTCCCTTGTAATTATTGTAGAGAAATTCTGCAAGTCAGGTATTAACCCAAAATACCACCAAATAATTAAATAATGAAATATACCAGTGTTCTTACTTCTCTGATGGCTGAGTGTTTTTTCCCCATGAATAGTTTAGAAGTTTGATACAAATCAACAAATGCTAGTTATTGTAGGCCACACATTGGATAAAGGCTGCTTAGAGCCTTTGTAATACTGATAAATGGCACTTACAGCACACAGGTCTTGCATAAGGCCAAAGGAGATACAAAGCTTCATATCATATCCTTCATATTGTTACTACATACTCAAAACACAATTACAAACACTGTTTTTGACAACTTTCCTGTCCTTACCAGCTTTAACACTGTTAGTCCCTGCAATCAGAACTCAACGACAATCTTCTCAACTACATTTTTAACCACATGAGTAAGAAACTTCAGTTCTTCTATCATCTTCTTTCTTAAGGCTAACAATACACTTTAAATGATAATATGCTCTACTACAACATCTAATGCCATAAACCGCTACCTTCTAGGTTGAATTTACAAAGGTAGCCAAGCACTGTTTGCAACTGCATTACACGTCTCTGCAAAAGGGAATTTTGTAGTGCAGAAGTTCTCACATTGTAAAACATAAGAAAATACTGAAGCGGATTTAGGAAATGTTTTACCATCAAAAAAAAAAAAATCATATAAATCTCTCCCAATTGTACAGTTTAAAAATTAATCAACTTAAGAATGAAAATTAATACTGACAAAACAAACAATGCCAGATGCTTGTCTAATAATCAGGTTTCCTACAACCTGTTAAATCTTTGCTTCCAGAGTCACTGTTTTTTTCTAATCTGCTTCATGTTATAAACTTGTTCCTAACTTTGAAAACTGTGTGAAAAATTACTAAGTTTGAGGTTCAGGCACACCTGGATTTCTTTTTTTTTTTTTCTTTTCATTTTTTTTATATATATATTTTTTTACACAGTAGTGAACAGAAATCACAGTATGCAGGCTACTGCGTTTCCATGAAAAGCATGTATAATATAGAAGGAACTTCATTACCAATTTTTTTTTCCTTTTAGAAAAAACCTAGCACGTAAGCTTTATTCGTCATTTTCTTCTGACACCTGCCCATTATTTTGTATAACTTCTGGTTCTGCATTGCTTGCTTGATTTACAGCTTCATCATTCTTGTTACCTTCAGTTTTCCCATCTTCCTCTTCTACTGCTGCTTCTTCTTCTGCATCCCCTACTTCTTGTAGTTCCCTACATTCTTTTTCTTCCTGAAGTCCCTCTATGTCTTTTTCTTCTTCTTCCTCTTCCTCTTTTTCACTGTACTCCTCCTCTTCCCTGGTTAGGCTCTCCCTCTCATCCGAGTCGATCTGGGAGGGCGATGCCCTGACCACCACGTGCTCGCTGCTCAGGATCTCCGGGCCCATCTCCTCGGGCTCGGCGCTGTCGCGCTCCTCTGTCTCCCTTTTGCAGTAGGAGTAGCGATGGTTCATGTGTTGAGAGTAAGACCCCGAGTGTGAAAACCTCTTTCCACACTTGTCACATTGGTAGGGCTTTTCCCCAGAATGCAGTCGCATGTGTTCAATCAAATGGTGTTTGTGTTTAAATGCTTTTGTACAGATTCCACACTCATGAGGTCTTTTACCTGTAAAATAAAGCACAAACAATTGGGCATCTTGTAGCTGAAGTTTTAAAAATGTACACTGCTTTTTTCATTGTAAAATGCTGCTGGTGAACATATTAGCATTGATTAAATTTTATATAACAAGATGTTCTACTCCATGCATTATCAGCCTGAGTTTCTGTCCTGTGCCCAAAGGATGAAGGTGTAAGGGTACATTGTCACAATCACTACAGTAATTTGTAAGCTTTTTTAGGAAAACTCATCATAGGAGGATAAAGAGATTCTCATATATAACTATTAGCACAAAAAAAAAGTGCAAACAGAAATTAGAAAAGGAGACATTTTTCTTGCATAAACTATTTTCAGTTGAAACCATTTTAACTTTTCTATATTGACGGCAATTTAAAATCAACTGAGCTTTTACGTTGGTTTTTGTGTACCTGCCATGATACAGGAAAAGGAAAATAATTCCAAAATCTAGGTTGACTCACTCAGTGTGTTTCTGCTGTTTTCCAGCTATTGTCTTGTGTTCAGAGTCTCTTATATAAATGTATCAGGAGCCTAGCAGTGTTATTTTGATTTTAACATTTAAAGTTGTTACACAAAACAACTTTGCAGTCTTAGTTCAGACATAAAAGACAAAGACAGTAAGACATCAGTTTTTTGGTCACACTACACAGAGGACCAGCACATCCATGTCATCTCATGCTAAACAAGTAACAAGGAGGGTGTTGGTCTCTCTTCCCAAGAAACAAGGGATAGGACAACAGGAATGGCCTCAAGTTGTGCCAGGGGAGGTTTAGATTGAAAATTAGGAAAAGTTTCTTCACCAAAACGGTTGTCAAGCACTGGCACAGGCTGCCCAGGGAAGTGATTGAGTCACCATCCCCAAAGGTATTTAAAAGACAAGCAAATGTGACACTTTTGGGACATGGTTTACCAGTGGACTTAGCAGTGCTGGGTTAATGGTTGGAGTCAATGATCTTAAAGGTCTTTTCCAACCAAAATAATTCAATGATTTTGAACATTTCATTGAACTTAATACTGGTAGGAGAAGAACAATTGTGTTAGAAAAAGGAGGAGTTAAAAGAGTCTCAGGACAGGATAGGTATGAAATTCGATATCCTTAATGAATACAACTTGAGAAACTTGATCAAGATGAAAAAGTAATTTGTTATGCTTTTAATTTTATATGTAAGATAACATTAAAATGGTAATATGCTGAAATATAATTAATATAATCATTTAGCTACTCTGTGAACCAAGAAAATAGAGCAGCATGAAGGGAGTAGCCAAACTAAAGAGTTTATTTTATGGATGAGGGGAAAGAGAAGATAACAGAGCCAGCAAGAAAGGAATATATAATACAAAACCCAATATATTGGCACCTAACCAATTAAAAAAGAGTTTCATTTTAAGACATCACAGAAGAAATAAGAGAGCAAGAGGCATTAAAAAATCCCAAAGATCCCAGAACTGGAGCCAAAAGGAACAACTATGAGAAATGAAAAGTAAAAATCAAAGCCAAAAGGGTGTTCTTTAGTGGTTAGATTCTATGTCTAATGAATAGCTGAAGCTGTCAACTTCAGGTCAGTATAAACGTTGCCCAGTTTGAAAATGCTTCATGCCAGATAGGCATGCTGCTTTTCAGGTACAGTATCAAATACATATACAATCCTTTTTTTTCCAATTTTAATTTTTAATTTTTTTAAAATTTATAACCAGACAAGGTAAATTAGAAGTAATAAATCCTCATTTATAGGTTGCAGCTCACAGATGATTATCCACAAGCCAGATGCAAAAACTCCTCTTTTTCTATTTAGGGTTTAGGTCTAACAAATTTAAAGAAAAACAGAAATGCTGTTCTATCAAACAAATACACAAAATAGGAATTTCTAAAGAAAGCTAGCATAGGCAGTGAGGACTGCTACACTTCTCTACACTGTCCAAGAACTGGATTCCAGCTGAGATTATCAGTTACACATTACCAAAGAAATAACAATCAGAAAAATCTTCTCCTAGTTCATACCTGTGTGTTCATACTTATGTCTCAATAATGAGCTGCTCTTCTGGAATATTTTGTCACATAAATCACATGCATACATCCCATTTTCTGTCTTTCTCATTTTTTTCTTTGGAGGTGTTGAATCAGAATCGTTTTGATCTTCTACATTGGATATTCCTTCTGAGCTAGTGTCTTGCCTTTCATCCTTCAGAAAAATTACAAAAAAAGTTAAGTCCAATAAAAGAAGTCACCCACATAAACTGAAGCTGCTACTCTCATTCAATTCCATAAATAGCCAAACAAAATTGTTTAGACTTCCACAGTCAAAAAAAAATAAAAATCCTTTACTGCATTGTTCTGCTCTGCAGTCCCTGCCACCATCCAGATGCAGAATCCTCACTGGGACTGGCTTTAATTACATCCAAACCTGACTGCTGGCCAGGTCTAAGCTACACTGGCATGCCGTATTTCAGGGCCCATAAAATAAATGCAGTATTACAGACCTGTAAAACACTTCAGTATGAGAAGAGCAAATTTGCCACCCAACTGCACTTTTCAGCTAACGCTGTTCACCTTCCTTTTGCTGCCTCATAGATCTGATGAAGTTAAAAGACTGTTTTTGCTGAAGTTTTCACAAAAAGCAATTTAAGTTACCATTTGAATTTGCATATTTGACTACCCTCTTCCTCATGAAACTACCACAAGTACTGCTTAACCCAAAATTTAGGGGACTTCAAATAGTTTCATTAGTAAAGAGTTTCAAAAATATAATTGTTGTGTATTTCTAAGCATTTTAAGTGCTAAAGCTTCCCTGTAACAGCACAGTATTTTCTACTGACATCAGCAGCATCACTCCACACATATTTTATCATATATTATCACACCTGAACATAAAAGTGTACATGTTAGCTACATGTACATGTTAGCCTCAAACTTTTAATATAAGCAGCCTTGTAACTCTTCAAGACTCCTCAATCTCTGGAAATACAGGAGCCTGAATAAAATGCTAGACAGCCAATTTGTAAGATTTAAGTAGAAACACTCAGCCACTTTTCTGTTTTGCCCTGTCCCTACCTTAATGTGCACAGGTGATTCTCAGGAGGACTGACCCCGATTAGATCTCATCTGGATGTACCCAGGGAGAAACAAGCCAGGATACAGGAATGGCAGATGAACATAAATACCTCCCTGTTTTTCAACTGAGAATGTATCTGCATTTTGTTTAAAGTGCCATTATGGTGTAGGATAAATTCAGCTACTCTGCACATCAAGGAAGCAGAGCAGCATGAAAGGAGTGGCCAAAATTTCCAAAGAGTTTATTTTCTGAATATGGGGAAAGAGGAGATACAGAGCCAGCAAAAGACAGAAGCCATGGCTTTATTTTGCTTTTTGATCAGGAGCATTAGATAGTCTTTAAAATAGTGAGCACTAATGTCTTAGAAGATTAAATATGGAGAACAACTGAGTTGTCCATGCACAATAGTTTCTGTTAGTCTGGACTCAAGCTGCCTGAGCTAACTAGCTTTGTAGAGGGCACAACAGTAATATCTATTACCCATTTACAATCATGTCAAATAAGCCTGATAGCTTGTATTTATATTTTTATTTATTTCACCCTGATAGTTTTCTGTTAGTTCAGCACAGATAGAGATTGAATACATCATATATACATTGTGTAGGAATATGGGGACTGAAGTACCTGATTTCCATTGGCTTGGGTCTGTTTTGGTGGTGTCTCATGAACTGCAGGACTAACTGTGGTAGAGTATGTATAAGCCACCTGTGGAATCAAAATGGTTTGCTTATTGGCAGCGAGAGCTCTCAAGCAGGGAACACTGTTCTGGTCAGCAATGGCAACAATTGTAGGTAACTGGGCAGTGACTGTAGGTATAGCAATATTTATGGGATTGGCACTTGGTGGGATTACATTTACAATAGGATCAGAGTCTGTAACACTGTTGTCCTTTTGTGGTTCTTTTTTTGCACAAGTTAAGTTCAAAGGTTCTTCTTGGACAGAATAAACACTGTTCTGGTAAACACTAGTTATGGTAGATCTTTCCAACAGTTCTCCATGTTGCTTTGGTAGCGAAAGGTCAAGAGGTTCTATTTGTGGCTCTTCTTGTACACCCTCTGCTGTGTACGTGTAACCCTGTGAATTTCTTGATGAAGAAAGGTTTAGTGGTGATGCAGATGGCGTGCTACTGTGGGAACCATTCAGAGTCGAAGCCCCTGGTAAAGTCTGAGATTTCGTTGTACTGACAGGATTTTGTGAGTTATTTGTGCTGTTCTTGGGTTCGCTCGCATCTGTAGTTGCTGCTCGATCATCATTGTCTGTGGGACTGCTTAATTTAACTTGTTCAGGAGAAGACGGTCTAGAAGACTGCACAGAAATTTGTCCAGCTTGCATTTTTTCAAACCACTTTTTTACCACATCCAGTGGTAGGTTTACAGAATCTGCTATTTTTGAAAGCTCTTCTGCGCTTGGTTGTGCATTTAATGCATAATATGCTTTTAGGAGCGATAGAAGGTTCTTTAAGGGTGGCTGACCAGGAGACAAGCTGTTCTCCCCGGTTTCTGATGGGACAGGGGACTCGGGTTTCTCAGCTTCTGTTCCACTGGGCTGGGGAAGCTGAGGAGGGCTTTTTGTTTCATAGTGCTTTAATTCTTGAAGTGCATTAAGATCTCCTGGACAGTCATCACAAAGAAGACAAGTGCTATCGTTGGTCTCTCCTTCAAAGTTCTTATCTTTCTCAGACTTCACTGTGAGATCTTCTGGTAATTTCTCATTTTTGCAACTATTTGCAGGAACAGAGTTTTCTTTTTTTAGATTTTGTGGAACAACTTGAAGCTGACTTGGCTGCTCCAAGCTGTAGTTGATGATAATTTTGGTTGTCCCATCTTGGTCAACCAAAGGAAGACTGATAGCTGAAATGAGGGAATGGCCAGCTTGTTGTATAGATGCATTGTTGATGGTTTCTTGTTCTTTGGACACAAGATTAGCATGATTGTTTTCCAGTACTTGCCTTATTACATTACCATCCACTGCCACTTTTAGTACATTTTGAATGTCACTTAAATTGATGCTTATGGGAGACACCAGACCTACTGTTGGGAGAACAACAGCTTGCACCACACCCTGAGGAGAACTGGTTGCCTGCAACGGGCTACCACCACTAAAAACCCCATTCTGCAAAGGGGTTGAACAATTAATTCCTGAAGCAACCACTATGGGCTTGAATTCATAATCCACAGGTTCAGTTTTAATTTGGTTAAGAGGAAGCTGCTCTTGCAAAGGTTTATTTTCTATCTTTTGTCGTATCTGTGGTCTTGCTGGGCTACCTGGTGATGCAGAAAGGGAAGGGGAGGAGCACTGAGACATCTTGAGCCCTGACCGGGCTCGACCATTCACGGGCATCAAACCAATACACTTCTTACTGCTTATGTGTGAACTGTATGAACCAGAATGGGAAAAACGTTTCTTGCAGTTTGGGCACTCATATGGCTTCTCTCCTAAAGATAAGTAAAAAAAAAACAGAAAGAAGGAAAGAAGCATATGCAACAGTTAACCAGGTTACAATGTAGGTTCATCAAACAATAATTACCAGAATAACTACATCATAATGACCTCTCAAACAGTTTTAGGGGAAAAAAATCATATCTAGTGAATTGAACAATAAGAGCATAGCTCTGAGCCAAGGCTCCTTTAATAAGTTTGTGATCCACTAGTAGATACAGGATGCAGCCCACACGATCATGTGTTCCAGTAATTCTCTATTTGACAATTACAAATGTCATTGAACTCCAATAAAGTAGTACCGCCACTAACTTCTAACTTCCTATATAACATTTCTTATAACTTTTCTAATAAATTGTGTCTTGAGTGTACTTTAGTATGACTAATTTCAAATGATGACAATTACAGCCACAGGAGGAATACACAGTTCTTATGTCCTGATGATTATCAATTAAAATTCTCTAGCAAGGCTTGTAACACACCGAATGATCTGCAAACATTGAAGAAAAAACAAACAAGTGGAAAGGATCAGAAAGATGTCCCCATTCCTACACCAACAAGTCAAGTTTTCCTTAATTGTAAGAGATTAAGTTGCAACTGTAAATCCTCTTGAGTTTTTCTAAATATTCCCTGCACACAGCTGAAGGCTGCCATCAGTGCTTGCAGTATTCCAGAAGGAAAAAAATAAGGAAGACACTAATGTTTTAAACACAGACTTAAAAGACTGCCATTACATCAGTTATAAAGAGCAGAAATGGCAACATTAGTAATCAATTCAATGCTTGATTTATTACCACTGTGGATTCGTAGGTGCTCCTTTAGGTGATGTTTATATTTAAAAGCTTTTCCACATTCAGTGCACTTGAATTTTCGATTACCGCTGGACTGCGTCACATGTCTCTGTAAGAAAGCAGTCTTAATTATTGTACAGCACAGCATCTTGCAGAAACACCTTGTATTTTCACATTGCAACAGAGAAAATGCAATACAAACCTGAAAAGAATCAAGCATAATTGTAAGAGGCTGAAGGTGGTATGGAAAAAGAAACTAATTACAAATCAGGTAAAAACTGAAGCACACATTTCTTCTGAATAAATCTGGTACAGTAAAAAGAAAGAAAGAAAACAAACTCAAAACATATTTGCCCCTTTTCCTAAATTCAGGTGAAGTTTACACTGACATGTTAGGAGGAAGTTCCAGGATGAATTCTAATTCTACTTGAGAAAGCAAAACCATCAGGAAAAACCCCACGCCCACTACCCACAGAATATTTCATACAGGACAGAGAAACAGTAAAGTCTAGAGAAGCCTGTTTAAACTTTAATGGGTTGACTTGATTTTTCAATTTACATGCTTCTAGGGTGTACTGTTGGTCTTGGATTCCTCTATATATTGATGCCACAGGATTGCTCAAGAGATGGTAGCTCAGTGATAATAAAGGTACTCTTGGTCACAATTAATTTGCAAAATAAATGTGAGAAACTAAACCAAAACAAATAAAAATATGGAGGGGTTTCCCAAGTACACAACACCAAACCTCTTCATTATTTGCACTGAAGCTCTGTCATTATTTTTGTTAGATTTTGCCTTGTGAGAGCACTTACTGTTAAGTTCTAAATTGCTTTTGTCTTTATTGCTATATTAGTTTTAAAAAAGCAGAAGTTAAGACAGACACCTAAATATATGTAGTATATATGTGACATGTATATGCAAGATCTGTAATTTCCCCACAAATTGTATAAATCTATGAATGTGTATTTTTAAGGACAAAAATTACATGCACTTATTAAAGTTTAAGCAGCTTAATTACCAACATAAAACGGAGGAATTAGGAATTTTTCTGTTCAAACTTGTTTATTAAAAAAACCCAGCAGCTCCTTTTTAAGCAGAGCTCACTCGGCAAAAAGATACTCTGCTCTATTGGGGTGCACTGCAGATTTTTGGTAACTGGGGAAAGCATTTTCATAAACTCCTGAACAGAGCTGTTCATGTACTCTGGGGACAAACAGACTGCCCACCACCAATAGCAGGTGTGGATCAGCTGCCTCTGGTGTGAAAGCAAGGGGGGAACTCCTACCTTGGCTCTGGTCTGCTGTGCTTGGCAGCACTGGGAGAAGATGCTCACCAGGTGCTGGGGCTCTTCGTGAGCACAGACACGACAACTAGGGGCTGAGAACTGCGCTGGAGAAGCAGGGATGGATAAAATGCAGGATGATGACCCTGCTGTGAGACATGCCTGCAGATCTGAAGAACTTGTGGCTGTGCAGGTTAGTGCACAAAAGTCTGAACTCTCTGCTGAGATATGCTGTCCAAATTATCAACCCTTCCTGTTCTACACCACACCCTCCTTTAACAGAAGACAAATTGAAATAAGATCATCTAAATTACTTCCACATACTCTTCCCTTGGGAGAAGCATTTGGTTAAGCTGCAGATTGTACCTCTCAGCAGATACTGCTCCCACCCTGCTCAGGGTGGGTGGGCTGCTTCCTGCCTCTCCCTGGGCTCTGCAGTGAGGTGTCCACTCTAAATTATCCCGATTAGCACCTGACCCTCATTCCCGGGTTTGTCAGCTGTCTTTTGCTAGTTCACATAGCTTTTCAGCTCTGTTTAACTAAGTCCCTCGAAGATGATGTTCTAGAAGATTGTTGCTGACTCACTGCATTTCACTTTAATGATCCAACTGCAATGAGTCTAGAGGACCATGTCAGGATTTACTTAAGTCTGCCGAGAATCAGTTACTACCCGTTGACTTATACAAGCTAACAGATCTCAGGATATATACAGTTACTGCACATCCTGGACTACATAATATCAGTGCATGTATTCAATCTGTCAGAAATGTTTCTGCTCCAGTCTTTAAAAACTAATGTTCTATTTCTAAAGCATGGAACTCCACACTCCACTTACCAAATTTTTAATGAGTTTTCATGTTTTCCTGGTCTTAGCTGTAAGGTGCTTTAAGCTTTCTCCTACATAGTGTTTCCCAATCTATTTTGCCTTAGCTTCTTACATTTACTTACAATGCTTCTTAGCATTCTTACATTCTTCATTTAACTCTCTGTTCAGCATTCTTGCATTCTCATAATACTGTTTAATAAATCTGGGATTTCCTCAGAACTATTTTGAAGGATCTTCTTTAAATATAACTGAGAAATCATAACACTTCTCCGAAGTACCACCTGTAATACTTTCACCTTCATTTTCTCACATTCAAATGGTTTTCCCCATCTCAGCACTGTTAAAGCCACATTAGTTTGTGCCTCTGATATGTGATATATTTCTAATACAGTGTACATAATTGCTGTTTTCTGCTCATTAAAGAATTAACTGCAACATTCAAAGAATACTCCTCTACACTCCTTCAAGGACTGAAAGAAGAAATATCAACATTAAGGTCTGTAACTAGCCACTAATACATCCCTGCACCAAATGTTTACTGTGCTTAGGACTGAAGCCCACCCCTCTCACACCAGAGAACAAAACTAATTAATGAGAGTCCTCAAAAGTTATTTGGAAGACAGAAATTACAGGTATATCCGGGGTTTTTCACAGATGGTTTGACCACAGTTTCCAAGAAGTGCCGTTTCTCAGCAGTGTGCATGACACTGTGAAATTCTGAAAGACTACCTACAGCTGCTTCATAAATTGATGAGAAAAAAATTAAAACAAATATAAGAGGCACTTTTTCACACTTCAACATCTCTTTTGATGCTACACATTTGAAGGCAGACGACACATGCAGTATCACCTCCTACCAACTGTTAGTGGTATAGGAGCAGCCAAGGGTGCTGTGAGGAGCATGGGAGGGAAAGGGAAGAAGGAGAAGGTGCAGGGTGGCTCTCAGCTCTCTGCTGGAGCAGGAGTTTTGCATATCTTCCCCCGGGGCTCAGAAGGAGGCCCAGTGTGCAGGTAACCCTTCCACTGCCTTCACTAAGCTAGATTTTATCTTTGCTCTTTGCTTCTTTGTACAGAGCAATTACAAAATTGTCACATGATGGACATTACCAGCTAACAAAGTTAACCAAATAATCTATGGTCAGGTGAAGTTCTTTAAGAATAAGACATCAAGTTTTAAACACACAAGTTTCAGCTGTTTAAGATCCATATCCGGGAGGTCTATACTTTACTAAGGACAAAAGTTCATTTTCCATTACACAAATTATGTAATCATGTACACCCAGCCAATTTTGAAGACATGACAACTTTGTGATAATAACATAAACAAACAAGTATTTCAAATTTGCCAAGTATCTAAACTATGGCCATTTAAATTCTGGCTATGGCTTGAGAAGAAAGAACACACTTAAATGGGTGTAATACTGAGTTCCATATACTCCATAGAAACAACATTAATCACATACAATTGTGCCTTCAAAAGTATAAATCCATTAAAATATTTTTGTGGGAATACAATTTAAGGTCCCCTTTTTAGTGATTCTTCTGAGTGTTTACTTACTTGGTATTTTTTGTTTTTTCATTCAAACTACATGCAACTATGAGAAAGGCTTCTATCCCCCTCAACTACTTTATTCTTATGGTTTTAGGCTTGTGACTGAAAACAAATGTGGTAGCCCACAAGAAAAGCATTATATAAATAGCATTCATAGATTTTATAGTTAGAAATATAAGATGTATGTAAGATGAAAGTAACTTTTAAAGTGCAAGTCGAGCCAAAAAGGAAGCGAAACAGAAATTAATCGTTCATGGGAAGCACATTTGAGTAAAAACGAAGTGTCACACCAGAATATGTTGGTGAGGTTATTCCAAAGCTTGTGAGACAATAAAACCTTTGCAGCAGGATGGCCAATACTTCTTGTACTGATTTAATTGACCTGTGAATGTGAATGCTCAAGTATAAGAATGTATAATAATTTTTTAATCTTTTTAAATTGTTGGAATTGGTGATACTTTTTAGGATAGAGGTTAACAGCCAATGTGTAAAAAAGCATCTTCTTTACTCTGGTTTCCTTAAGTAAACCATCTTCCTTTACTCTGGGCTACAGGCTGTTGGTTTGCTGCTACCAGAAATGTTGGAAGTACCTTTACTTTTACATTCTGTTTTGCACTTTTTTGTTATATTTGTCTGCTATTTTGTTTCTGGAGAGTATCAGTCTTTCTAGCCTGTCCTCTGAAGGAAACCTCTCCAACCCTCATTAACTTGGTGGTGGAAAATCTGTATTTTTTTTCCTCTGGACAATTCCTGACTGTTTCAGTTGATTCCTGAGCCTCAGAGTGCCTCTGACAAGGTATGGAAGCATGTGCTGGGGATGGATGATGGGACATTGTGGGAATAAAAAAAGAAAAGGAGGGACTGGAGAACAGAGCCTCAGGATCTTCTGTACTGATCAGATGCTTAACTCATGGAAGATATTTCAGGGACCCATGCCCTCAGGTCAGCCCATGAACCAGAGAAAACAAGCTCATAACATCTATAGCCTTTTCTGTTGCTTCATTTAGTACTGAAACACCATATTTTACAAGCTAATTATTTGTATATTGTCTTACAGCATGAACTGCCTTTAAAAACTATCTCACAGTTGGAGCAACACAATGGTTTGTTTCTTAAGGGCAAAAATGCTACAGTAAATTGTGAATTATTCAAACAGGACTTATGAAACAAAAAAAGGAAGTGTTTCATTAAAGGCTCAAAATTAGATTTGAGTCATATTTTTTATGCAATGGTAGCCAATGGACAGGAAAACCCAACAAATTACCTATAAATGTAATAAAGCATTTCTGAAAACAACCCTACTGCCTAGATGAACAAAAACAGGAATTGAGATCTCAACCTTTCATATCTACTGAAAAAGCCTGACTCCAGCAGCAAGCTTGAGTGTGTGCTCTGGGACTGGACCATCAGCACAGAGATGAGCTGCTGTGAACAGTTTACACATTTCTGCTCACATAACAAATCACAGCATTGCTACAGAGGACAATAACCCTTAATTCAATGCCACTCACTGGATCTCTTCCTGATTTGTGTGATGTCATGTGGCGGTCGAGCTGCGTTCTGTACGCGAATGTGTAACTACACAAGGAGCAACTGAAGTTATCTTCATTTTTTTCATGGCGGTATTTAATGTGTTCCTTCAGAGAGGTGAAACGCTTGTACCCTCGATCGCAGTACGGGCAGGTGAGCAGTTGGGAAAATGCATCAGGTGTTCCTACACAGGAGACACAATGCACCAGACTTAAATAAACAAGTTCCAAACTTATTACCAGCAACAAACAGGCTTTACATTTACACCTATTACTGTAAGAAAACATGCAGCTGCTGGAAGCTCCATTTGTTTTAGAGAAGGACTAGTGATAAATTAGGTTTTTTTCACCAGTATTATGCAACCTCCCACACTATGGTATGGTTACCCCAATGTACCTTGGAGAGAGTCAGCACAATATGCTGACAGGACAAGGTGGAATGTTTTTAAACCAAAAGAGAGTAGATGGAGACTAGATATAAAAAATTTTTCATCATGAGGGTGGTAAAATACTTCAACAGATCACCTAGAGGAGTAGCAAATGTCCCATTCCTGGAAATATTCAAGACCAGCTCAGACAGAGTTCTGAGCAACACGATAAACTTGAAGATGCCCCAGCTCATTTGAGGGGCGGTGGATCTAGATGACCTCTAAAGGTCCTGTCCAACCCAAACCATCCTATGATTCACAGATATGTGTGTGTTGGTAGGACATCCTGTCTGCAGGACAGAAAGTAGAGAGATCAAACGTGAGGCCATATATATGAGTCTAATGTGATCTATGGAATCTATTTTGCTGGCTTTCATGAAGTACTTCTATATTAGTACAGGGAAAAGTGAAACAAGATTGACGCTAAATATTAATTTCACAAGTCTATTTCAAGAAGTCACCATTTATGAAGTTTTAGCTCCATCCCTTCTTACCAGCATATGTCTAGCCCTCCACATAGTACTGATTCTATCCTTGGAAAATTTAATTTTTTAAAGGACCAAAAAAAAAAAAATTTCTTTATAAATTGATAAAGGTATGTTCAAATAAATGTAGGGCTTGGTGTATTTCATCAAACCATCAATTTATAGGTGTGATATCCTCCAATGACTATGCTACTCTTCCTTGCTTCAAGACAAACAGGAAACAAATGCTGCAAGGATGCACCAATGCACTGTGCTGAGCATGAGAAAGGTGGAAGGTAAAGACTGATTAACATTTTATGCTCTGACGCACAAGGGGCACATTTGTACATGCTGTCATTTTAAGTTTCAGAACTGTAAGAATTATTAATACTCAAAAAATGAACCAGTACTTTAGAAAGTACTTCTGAATTATTTACCCTCATGACCTCTTCCAACAGTTATCACTACAGATTGATTATATGTTCTACAAAGCAGCAATTCATTCTGTTTGCGTGGAATTTACTAACTTAATTTTTACTGAATGTGCCACTGATCTTGCAACAGTGAAAAGCAATCAGACCACTTTTCCTTATTACTACTTTCTCTATCATATAGGTTCTTTTACACTTGTTACAGTAACAATCAAAATAATCCCCACTCACAGGGATTTTTTGTTGCTCTATCCATTTCTGCTTTTCCTGGTTTAGCTGAGTTGTCCTAAAACAAAGCCATCCCCAGATGTGTAGACCAAGTATATTTCCTTTCAATTCTCTTTTTACCATCTACAATACAACTCATCTGATGTAAAGAATACAACTCAGTGGAAATGTCAGAAGCATGTTAACTTAAATTCTATTTCCACTGGAGAAAATGGAGAAATGTAAACAGTTACCCAAAGTCACTAAAAACTCTGATTCTGTCGCTTCTCTTGTCTACTTTCTCAGTTTGGAAGCATGCATCTTTACCAAATGTCACTATATTTTTGGCATTTTCTGTTTCAAAATGATTAAAACACTAAATACTATTGTTCAGCACTGTGACCTTCACAATACTCCTCAGTGAAGTTACTGGGATAGGTCCAATTTAAATGATTAAGAAAAATGTGTATTTTTAATGATTACATGGAAATCATATGGCAAGTCTGTAAAACTAACTTCACAATACGTGCCACTGCAACCACACATTAAAATCTTAAATGAACAAATGTACTTTTAAAGTAAAATCTGTAATAAGCATAAAATCTCAGGAGGAGCAGAACAAAAAGGTTATCTCTACTTCTTTCACTGCTCTCCCTTAGACTCTGGTACAACTATAGCTACAATCACATTTATCTGTACAGTTATAGTCATTTCTTAACTAGAACACAACTCCTAACCATTTATGTAGGCTGTTACTTTTTCTTGAAAAATCTTAAATACCCCAATTGTCACAAGCTATCTAAGCTGAACACTTGAGAAAACACATAGAATGCAAAACCAATCTCAACAGCATTCATCCTTAAATATTTCATGATAAAATAATAAACAAAGTGTAACATCTCACTCAGAACACCTTAAGCATGAAACTTCCTCAGAGGAAAAAAACCTGTATCTACTTAAAAATAACTACATAATTATTTAGCTAAGGGTTTTTTTTTCCCTCTGTAGTCACATGTATATGCTGTCTTCTTAAGTACAGCAGAAGTTTGGGGTCAGTGAGCACAACTGATTTCCTAAGAACTGAACTGGTGACATATTTACCATTTTCATCCTGACCACTAGCTTCTGGAGTGCCTTGTCTCTGGTCCTCCTCAGGTGCTTCAGGATAGATAACAGCTGTATCTTCTTGTTTAAGGAATTCTTCAACATTAGGGTCATGGTTTTGCTCATTTTCTGCATCAGAATCACATTCATCTTCTTTTACTAAGTGTGAAAAACAAAGCACAAGGTACAAAATTAAGTTTAAAAAGAACGCAAATGAGATTTAGTAATTCACATTGCCAAATCTCCCTCTAGCTAAGGATTTAAAAACTATTTACACATACTAGTGTAGGTCAATACCTTTAAGAGGGCAGACTATACCATGTTTTAAAAGATTTGGTAGCATAAAGATATTAAAAACTTGATTAAACACAGTCTGCCTCTTTAACTCAGTGCATTTTTATCATTTCAGATTTAGCTGTTCTTCTCAATTTCGCTAAAAATCCTAAATGCAACATTAATTATGATTTAGGCCTTGTAGTTAGAAGGCCAGCTTACCATCTTGGCTCCTATGTTTGCAATTGTTGCTTTCAAGACACAATTTTTAATGTTATTTATAACTGCTCATTAGCACAAACTCAGAAGATATTTAAACTCAGTAACAAGCTGGCCAGATAAATGAAGCAGACTTGAACTCTGGCTTGTTCTCTGGCATTGGAAATGGATACCAAAAAGGCTTCATATCTAGTTAATAACCTTTAACATTTTCCTGTTAAAAACTCAAGAGAAAAACCCAATGAAAAACTGTATTGCAAAATTAGCAAATAATAAATTAAATATTTTACTTAATGCTTGTACAATAAATATTTGATACCAAGTATTTGCCTAAATACATTGTTCATAGAGTTTATTTTTACCATGGTGGAACATTCTGTGAAAGCTCTGCCTGCAATCATGACAGGTGTTCTCCACTATTAATGTGAGGTATATTTTTAATAGGAAAGAGAAATTTTATGATTCATCTCTCAGTGTGAAGTCACATACTCAATTCACAATTTGACACAATCTTTTTGTGACACAAGGCAATCTCTCACATGTAGACTGTAATGCAATGAATAATGCAGCTCTCCATACTTACGTGGAACAAACTGACTTTAGAGGAACTGAAAAGAATGTGTTAAATTCGAGTTTAAAATTTATCAATGTTTAGATGTGCATCTGCTTTTAAATCAGACTTAGTCTAATATTATCTACCTATCTAGTAAGAGCATTAAATAACCCTCTCAAAACTTTAAAAAAGTTGGATGGGATATGTATTAATCTTCTGTCAAGCAGAGAAATAGAAAAAAACAACAGACCATCTGTTTTTGTTTGAGTCTGAAACTGAAGTACACATTTTATTTTGCCTTCTGTGTAATCAGTACAAACAGAGGAGTCGGCAATAAAATACAGTATTAGCTTAAGTCTATTTTTGTATATTTCTTCATAGTTTAAAACACTACCTGTTGACACCTACATGTAAGATCATTGCTATTCCTTGTTTTGCCCTTTGGAGATGTGGTGCTGCTGGAGCTGTGTGGTCAGAGGGAAGGCTGCTCTGTGTCACTGCTCATCTACACCTCTGGACCCTGGACACCAAAAGATGCCCAGACTTTTTTCCTCAGCTAGAACGGTGTTTACAGTTTAAGATCTCTAGCATGGAAAATCAAAGCATTTTTATAAACAGAGGTGAGAGAATTCCAAAGATTTCAGGATGATACTCACCTAACCAAAATTCAATAGTACTTTATGAATAAGGGACTCAGATTAACAAAGAAATACCTGTACATCCAATTTCATTTGTCTGAGCTTCAGGCCCCAGGATTTCCTTTCTTTCTTTTCCAGCTGAAATAGCACATTTCACAAAAAGAATGAATATCTAAAGAAAACCCCACAAAACAACAAAAGCCACATGCACATCAACAATTTAATATACTTGAGTTATTTCTTCAGCAGTGCCTTCCATTTCTGTATTGTTTAGAAGAAGTGCATTTAAACACAATGTTCTTTCAAAAATATGGATGGCACATTATTTCAGCAGTGTGTGATCACTTGAACCACAAAGATATTTCATACTTAAGGAAACCAAACCTTAAAAGGAAGCAATACTAAACACTGACCATTACGTGAAGAGAGGTGAAGACATGGACAGTGTGTTTCACCAGCAAATAGATAGTCAGCTACTTAAATGACCCCATCTACAAATGCAGCCAATGACACACTGGAATATTATTTCCAGAAATCAGAGCATCATAAAACAAATGCAGTTATGTTATTTTCTCCAATTAGTGGTTTTCAGAAATGATTGATAATTTGCTGGTAATGTCTGCAAACAGCAACCTAATGTGTTCTCTTTCTGGCAAATCATCTGGAAACCACTTAAGGCTGTGATTGCTTAACAAAAAAAGGTTTTTAAACACGTGCTCCCCCTTCAGAACAACTATCAATTCCAAGACTCGGTATGAGTCTGCAGAACCAATGCTGCGGAGCCTGCTGCACCAGCTCTGCCAGCTCTGCTGAGCTGCAGCCTTCAAGGATGCAGCATGGAAGTTTTAACTCACTACAGGTTGTTGGTTCAAATCAATGAACAGCCAAGTTGCTCTTCATTTCGGTTCATTGGTCAGCATGGACTGTGAAGATCCCACAGGAAAAGCCACTGCTGACATTTCCATCAGTACCTGGCTTGTGGCAGAAGTACATAGGAAAGCCATGTTGCTTGGCTTGCTCTTTACCAGTACTATGCTATGCTAATTGATGTGAAACTAAAGCGTTATGTCATATTTTCATTATGGAAACTTTGGATGCTTCAGACCTACACTCTAGAAAAAGCCTTCCAGGTGATGCAGAAGGTTAGAGCTCATAGTTGTTCTGACATGAAATGGCAACTGTTATACTTCTATTTATCTTACTTCACTCTACTTCAGTGCAGGAAAAAATCCTTTAGGTTGGCAAGTCAAAAGCCCAGAACATTCCAGCTTTTTAATTACAGGAGAAGCCAATTTCTCCTTTATGTGGAAGAGAATAAATCCTAGGAGAACTTTTAAGTTCTCAAATAGTATGAGCTCCTCAAAGCAAAATCTTCTTAATTCTGCCTGCTTTGACGAAAGCCCACAGACCCAAAGTATCTGCAAATAGTGACAATTTAAACACATTTTTTGCTTTAAACAAGAAACGTGTTTAAAAGGAAACTGCAGCTCTTAAATCTTACCTTTATTTCAAATGACATCTAAAAATACCCTCAAAAAAACCACAACAAACTCGAACAGGCTGTATTATATTGGTCAGTTCTGGATTGTGAACTAATTACATTTTTGGCTCATGGTACCAGACTTGGTTCAGTGTTTGTAAGATGGATGACCGGATGCAATGCAAATTTAAACCAAAAATTTAATTTCTTAAAATCAAACATGAAACAAACCCACTGTTTTCCTTTAAGAAGAGTTTTTGATGGTTGTGATTTTTCTCCATTATGAAATAAGATCTACATGAGGGTGGAATACCAGTAAGTTATTACTTTGAAAATTTAAATTACAGTGTCTCCAGTAAATTCCACTGGCTTCAGTACAAATAAAAGTTATGCTTCCCAATGGAACATCAAGGATTTATGGAATTATAGATTAATCTAGTGAAGTTAAACCTATTCTCAGTTCAATAATCCTAACCTCTGTTTGGCACTGCCTCTTCCCAATAGCTAAAAGTAGGGTATAAGACAGGGAGAAATCCTTTTCCACAGGAAAATGCTGTAGGAATAATTAATAATTTGAAAAATATGAAGTAGATATACATCTTCATAGCTATGTATGGCCCACAAAGCAAAGCAATGCTGCAATCGTGCCCTCAGAAGCCCAGTTATCCCACAGCTGGGAAGCAACAGAATGGGACATGATGATGGGGGAACAGATCCTAAGACACTGTTCCACCAAGCAGAAGTCACAGCTCTGAGTTCCAGAGGAAATTCAAGCTACCTGCTAAATGACAGCTTAAATAGAGGTCTCCACAAATAGCATCTAGGTCATGAATATCCATCCTGATATTACAGCTGGACATACCAGATAGCTGTAAAACAGGTTCTTGGACTTCTACATCTCATCACTGCTTATGAGCTGCTGCTTAGAGACACAGTGTGGCTTCCCAGGGTTAAATGCTGATGATTTTCAGATGACAGGGAACAGTGTTAACTAGCAGCAAACATGCCTGACAACTACTGACATTGGCTGACAGTAAAGATCGCTGCATGGCTAAGATAACTGATCAAATTGAAACCACTAGCAAAGTGGAAATTTTGGCTGTAGGCAGAAAGACAAACTTCACTGAAATTTCCACTGCAGTCTTTATCTGCAGAGAAGGGAATAAATTCCAAACCCCATCAAGAGAGTTTCTAATTTAAATTCTTCAGAGCTAATTTTCTGATACTCATGTAGCAAGCACTATTTACAGCTTGCACTATTGACTGGTTGGTTGCTTTTTGATCAAAAAGGTGCGACACAACCCACCAAATGTCAGAACGCACTTTTGAGCGTATAGACTCAACCTAAAATTTGATGACTGAAGTTGAATTCCAGAAAGAGGTTAAACATAAAACATAACTTCCTTAATTTTTGAAGGTTATTTCAAAGTCTGGACTTTTTTTTTTTTAAAATTTTCAATTTTTCAAAGATATTTTAGCTCCAGTCCCGAGGCCTCTAGGTTTGCTAAATACTTACAGTACATAATAATGCTTTTCTAAGAGCATTAATACAATAAGTTTAACTCCTATTTTTTTTCTTTTAATTGTAGCATAGGTTTTACTTCTAACTATAGCAAAGAAAAATCATATTAGGGAATCATTGCACACATGAATGCTGGCACACTGTCAGCAGCTTGTACAGGATACACGTGGTTCACTTTTCTAAACCCCTAGGACTGTTTCAGTTAAACCTCTTGAGAAACACACCTTATATTTAAAACACCTGTTCCTAGGGTCTTTTAGAAATTCAGTTAGAATGACTGGAAACGGAAGGAAACTAATCTGATAAAGAAATGTTATGTGTATTGCTTCTATTCTTGGCAATTCATGAACAGAATAAATATGCAAAAAACTCGTTCTGTCAAGTTCAGCTAAACCCAGATCTACTGAGCAGTACTTTACTGATAAAATACAACTTACTAAAACTGCTGTGGAATATATTTTTCTAAAGATAATCACCAGTCTTGAAGATGGTTCCACACCATCTACCCCAGTACATTTCCCTGTATGCGAGAGATCATGTATTCAGTACCTCTCTCTTCATATCTGACATACAACCAAGACTGATGATGTGATTTTCAGCTCATACCTTTCCTTCTAGGAAAGCTACCAAAAGAGTAAACAGTATTCTACCCCAGCAAATCAAAGCTCCATAAAATCTAATGTAGCCTTCACTTTTCTCATATAGTTACGGCCAAAAATTTAAACTATTTATTCAAAAAACCCTTATTACCAAATTAAAAAACCCTTCCAGACTGCTACAGAAGAGGCTTCAGAATACATAATTTTTACAGAGGAAATTTGTGGTTGTTGAGCAATCCTGTATGGCAATTGATTAATCTTTTGTCTGGCTACCAATGAAATTCTGTCTTCATTAGAAAACTCCAAAGCAGAGAAATATTGCCTACATTTCAATTCTACAATCACAGTAGAATTTAAAATCAAAGAGAATTTAGAATTGCAGCAAACAAAATTTTAAAGGTTAAAAATGGTACATTTGACATAAGGAGCCAAAAAAGATGCCATCACATGTCTAGAGCCCTGAAAACCCCCAGAGAGTTGCCTGAGATGCTGTGTGATGGGTACATCTCCAGAAAACATCCAGTCCAAGAGGTCTTGATCTCAAATGTCTAGAAGCCAGTGCTCTTCTTCCTTCCCCTTGTCAGGTTTCCTACACCTATGGTCGAAGAGTTCAAGCCTACTCAGAGCCCACTTTAATGTAACCACAATTTCTGATAGACACAGCCTGCAGGGAAACTAGGAAATTACAGGAAAATGAAGCAAATTGCCTACCTAATAATTCAGCTCCAAAATATTAATTTCTCAGCACAGCATATCTTGGCAATAGCAGCTATGTAAAAACAGGCTGAGCTGATGCTATTATTTGAACTCTCAGCTGCTCTGTCTCAGCTGGACTGCAGTTAGGGACCATATGAATGCTTTCTGTTTATTTAGATGCGAGGTCATGCACTGGGTATTAAACCACCAGTACTAAAAGGTGGATGCTAGGAATTGTGGCTGGAGTTCAGACACAAACAGGGATATGCTGGAAAACATTCTGTATCTTTCAGGGCATTAAGGCCAAATTCCACAATAAATTCCACTAATTTATGCATTATCCCAATTTGGCTCAAAAGTAAGCATGCTGTGTGATATTATGAAACTCAGTATCTGATTCCACAGTTTAAAAGGCCCATTTCCTGTCTGCTTAAAATGTTCAGCTTCTAAACCTGATGCATAATATGTGTAACATTTATCTCCTTCCAGTGTTCTCAAAATAATGATTCATTATGACTTACATAGCCAGTTCTAAAACTAATAATCTAAAAATTATTTTTC
Organism: Brachypodius melanocephalos; assembly: GCA_013398615.1. Taxonomy (NCBI): domain Eukaryota; kingdom Metazoa; phylum Chordata; class Aves; order Passeriformes; family Pycnonotidae; genus Brachypodius; species Brachypodius melanocephalos. The sequence continues at coordinate 9,806,332 of VZSR01001283.1, forward strand.
TGCCTGTATATTACAAAGTAAAAGAGATAAATTAACATCTGGGCTTTTGGTGTGGGTAGGGTTTTTTTGGTGTGTTTTTTTGTTTTTTTTTTGGCGGGGGGGGGTTGGTTTTTTTTAAAATGTTTTTCGTTTTCTGCTCACTCCCCAAGCTGAGCCAATCCTGAACCTTACAAGGAGCTCTGGCAGAGACCTGCCAGACAAAGACTTGAAAAGAACAACATCTAGTAACTAGTCTCTAATCAGCCTTTGGAGTGCTGCATCTATAGAATATAAGCTTCTGTTAAACAATGCAAATGGAATTAATCCACCACTGAATCTGCTTCAATTAATAAATGAAGAACATGAAGTAGGGTATAATAAGTATATTAGAAAACCTCTTTTTTGGTTGTGAATATTACATGTTATTTCAGTAATAAAGGGACCAAAAAAAGTCCTATTGAATCTTCATTTTAGAAACCCTTCTTTACTAGTATCATCAGTAGAAAGGAACATACCTTCATCTTCCCAGCAACTGTTTGTACTCCCTTCTCTTTCACTGTTTTCTGGTAACACTATATGGTCCGTTGGCAAGTCATCTTCTGGCACACTAGCATCACAGTCTCCTGCATCCGTTACACTTTCCTCTTCCACTATATGCAATTTATCTTCATCATCTGAATCTGAGTTTGCTTCTACCACATTGTTGTAATTGGTGACTGTGGAGAGACAAAAACAAAATACTGATCAATATCCTCTTAACTGATGGCACGGAGGTCCAAAGCTTTCAGTAGTCTGGCCAGGCGGTCCACATGGGGCATTTCTGTGGGGTCACATTATTATTGCTTCTTGCCCCATGGGGATGGCACTGCCTTGTGAGCAACTTGTCCATAACATCGGCACACAAGGAGCACCTGACAGCTCCTGGGCTCCCACCACCTCTCACTGTGCACACCCACAATACAGCTGTTCAAGAGAAGGCAGCGGGAAACTCCAGAGTTGGAGCCATGGTGGAGCGAGAGAATTCCAACTGACCACTCCAGTGTGGATGCCAGCACTGCCTTGTGTCTCATTTATGATTACTATGGCACTGAAGACCCCGTGGCCCCAGGTGGAGCACCCTTCCCAGAAGGCAGCCCAGCTGCTCTCGGGGTCCCATGGAGCCAGCCCTTTCCTGCAGGCACACACTGTGTGCTCCCCCATCCAGCCTCCCCCTGCCTCCTCCTGTAACCAATGCCGCCCCACGCTCTGGCTGTGGGAATCATGGAGAAACAAGCACGAACGATAATGAGATTGAATTCAGAATGGCTTAAGTGCTCCTGATCCATGGTAAAATGCTCTTGTTACACCCAATAAAGACTCAGCAGGATGGATGTGAAAGGAAAAATCACAGAGATCACTTAGACAGGGATCTCACATAACATTTGCCCAGTTACCCTGAAAAGGTAATAACTCTGCCTTCTTAGCCTGGAGAACATATTGCAAGAGTCTTTGGACAAAGGATTACGTGACAATATATATGTTTCTGTCATATGGTAGCAGATTATTATTAAAATAGTCTTCATTTGTAAGCATAAAAGATCAGTTACAGCCATTTTAACTTAAAATGTAAGAAACTGTAAGTAAACTGTATTAAGAAAAAATTACTTCCACAATCTATTTAAATGTCTTGTTACACTGAAGTTAAACTTTGAAACAAATTACATAGGTATAACCTCTTCACTGCCAAGTTTGAACTTCTTACTAAAATGCTTCAAAATACAGTCTAAGAAAGCGCATAAATTTATAGATGGATAAACCAACAAGACTTGGCTGCAGCACTCCTTCAATGGTTATCAGAATTATACCTGGGAGGCACATAATCATGGTACTTTATGATACCTGCATCCTGTCACTGTTAGTTCACAAGAAGCCAGACTGATACTTTCATGTGAAATACTGCCTATTAACGTAGATAAATAGCAAACTAAAGAGCAGGCTCCTGCTCTTCTGAAGTTAGCGCTTTCTTTTTCTTTTTTTTTTTCTTTTTTATTTAAAGTAGGTATTTCAGTCATTTAAAAATGCATGTAACCAGGAAAAGTGAGTAAAATTATGAACAGATAAGCTACTATCTCATTTCCTTCCAATTCAGGAGAAAAATGTCTCATTTAAAACATGCATGAGAATGACAAAAGAGCCTTTTGAATTTAAAACAATCATTCAATGTTTCCATATTTCACATAGTGCTATTTGAAAAATGTAGCAACTCCCCACTACTCATGGTATTGACATCTTCTAAAACAGCAAATTTAGGCAAATTGCTAAAACTAGTACCTGGTCCATTTCAACTGATAAATTGATATTCACTTAATATCCTGTAACTGATTTTGTGAAGTAAAATAGCTACTGTAAGTGATGCTATAATACTGTGTGATATAGAAGATATACAAATACAGAAGATGTATTCCCTCACCAAAGCAGAAGAGATTTATGAATTTATTCTCCTGAGAAATGGTAAATGCAACTTTTTAAAAGTCTGAGAACAGACATAAGAGGAAGTGGAAAATAATTTTAGCCTTTTCTCTTGATTGGGTTTTACTCTGAGGCTTAGATGCAGAGGACTATTAATATCAAATAGCAACATATTTACATTTGCCACACATAAAAGTGATCATTAAGAAGAGGATCAAAATTTAAAGGGCTAAGTTCATATGTAGATAATGAATACTTGATCTTTCAAAAATAAATTTCCTGTTCAGTTTAGGAAATTAAGTGGCAATATATTCCTTATACTAGACTTAGAGTGGTTTTATGGAAAACAAAACCATAATCAAACAGTTTGTCTCCAAGAATTAGATTTATGGAGAAGAAATGTTTTTTCTTTCCTCATCAAATATATTACACATATAATATACTCCTTATGGCTCTCTTCACCTTCAAATATTTCCATTCATCCTCACTATACTCAAGTGCCAATTCTGCAAAAGTTAAAAACTCCTCCTTCCTCACAAAAGCAAGGAACCAATGGTCTTCAGGATTTCAGTGTCTTCCATTAAGAGTCAGTTGTCAGCAAGGCAAGACAATAAAGCAAACAAGAAATCTGGCTCTAACATTCTTTTTTTCTTCTCCCCAAAATGCTTTGGGGAAAATAAATAAATCTGCCAAAGCTGCATCTAAAAGGTCTCAGTGCATTTGGAATGGCCAGGCAACCCACCACCAAACACAGCAGAAAGTCAAGCACTTAAATTGAACCATTTATATGTCAACCTACATATAATTTTAACTAAATTATTACATGCTGCTTTCCTTCTGCAAGATCCTTGCCTCATCTAGTGCAGTGATACCAAATACAAAGGGAATGCTCAGTTTTATGAACTGAGAATTTGTAGCATTCTGCCTCATTTGTTTAGATTGTAAAGTGATTGCTCATACTTCCCTTCAGCCAGCAGTGTTCCCAAAGCTTCACTCATAGGATGTTAGCCAGAATGGGATTCCATATTATGTATTATAATGTATGGCATATGCTTACATGCAGTATGTTGTAACTATATGTTGCATAATTACATGTTTATATATTTTATATTCTATATAATTTCCTTATATGGTGTTCATCAGGAATGCTTCAAAACATATAATTAACTGAACTGCAGTAGGGTGATGCTGTCTCCATTTTGCAGATTAGAACCTCGCTGCTTAAAGCTCAGCAGTGTCTTCCAGCAGTCCTGGCATTGCCACGTCAGTGCAGGGTACTTCAGGCTGTACTTCTCAGAGGACTTTGCATTCATACAGTGTTTTATGCATTCAAAGCACACTTGTGTTCATTCCAAATGCAGCTGTGCCCAGAGCCCAGGTACCTTGGCCTGTGTGCCACAGCAACTAGAAACATAGAGATCACTTCCAAATAAGTGACCTCCCAGAATCACATAAAACCTCTTTCAAAATGAGAAAGTAAAATCCAGTCTTTCTGTGGAGCTTTCAAACGCCCTGGAGAGAGTGCTTTTGATTCCTGCAGCCCTCTACTTAAATTACTGAGCTTTCCAGCAATTAAGGCAAGGGTTCTGGAGGCAACAGCTTCCTTTAATAAACACCCCTGATTCATTCTCTGGGCAGCGTTCCTCCTGTGAAAAAATTATGTGATCACATAATTAAAGATCTTATCGTTATGCATACATGCAAGAGACAAATTAAAACAGTTTGAACAATCTTCATTTCGACATTTTACAACATTTTTTGATTGCTCAGCTTTCAAAGTCAAGTGTTTGATTTCAAAAAATGTATTAACATTCTTTAATGGAAACGGTTAAAAAACAATCCAATCCTGTAATTTTTAGCTAATTAAAATTAAAATCAAAATTCCATTACATACTGATATCTTCATGGCTGCAAATCTTAGCTTTAGCAATGCAGATTTGCTCCTGGTGCCCTACGAGACTAATGGGTGGTAGTAGGAAGCTGCTGCCTCCCCTGTGCTCTAACAGGTTTTGGCTCCGTGTTTCACAGCACCTATGGCATCTGGCATTCAATTCCAGGGGTAATCATCCTCCTCCTCTCCTTTCTGCAGAATTCAGACCCAAATTTAGACCTTTCCTATCTGTACAAAATTCTGTGTGTTTTCTCATGTCCTTGATGTTTCCTCAGAACAGCCACCACTGAAAGAAGAGGACAACAAGCTCACAAGCTTTGCTCAATGCCTGGCGCCACAGCAGCTGCTGAAGTTGGGAGAAATAAATTTCATTAAACCTTTTTGGATAAAGATTGAAGGATACTCAATACAAAACCAATATGTAGAGACGACTGCTTACAATCTCTGAAAGAAATTCAATTGACTAAACATAAATGATGACTTCAGGGGGCTTCTAATTTGGCAGAATATTCCATGCAGAAAATAATACACATGTAAAAGCTTGCCTAGAATGGTTACAGCTTCCCAGTGAAGGAGCTACAAGTATTTCAGACTTCAGTACTATTTACTTTTAGCTAAAGTCATTTAAAAGTAGTAACTAGCTAAACAAAATAATTCAGCCTGTATCACAAAAATCTGGCACCAACAGCAGTCAGTGTCTCCATGATGAGACATTGCTCTGTGAAAAGCAAGGACAATTAGAGAGGTTACATCACCCTCGGCCACCATGGCTCCACAGACGGCCACCAGCCGCAGGGGACAAGCAGCAGACCACTGAGGGGTGTCTTATCTTTAACTGTAAAAGCTACAGATCATGAACCACGGCTGTAATCCACTGAAGAGAGGTCACCAGACAAGCACGCATGATGCATGACACACACGGCACTATTCTGTTCAATATACAGTTTGACACCTCAGCAAAATGTTACATTATTAAAGTTTAATTATTAATTTCAGCTGTACATTCACATTAATGGAAAGCCTCAACAAACATAATTACACTAAAGACTATTTATTCAATAACACCAATTTTTAATATTACTACTATATAACATCTGAAATAATTATGAAAGAGTAATTAAAATGTATTTTATGAACCATAGTTACTTTTTTTCCTCTTGCTCACTTTCTTGATACAGTATCCTTCTTCTTAAAGAACAAATTGCTATCTGTAGTTGAAACTTTCCTTGCTCTAAGAACAAATGACTGCGAAATGAACTGCAGAAAATGAGCTTCACTTTCTGGATCTTTACAGTCTTAAATGCAAAGCAGATGTATGACAATGCACAATTCTAATTAAAAAAGAAATGTGCTCAGATGGAAGTAGTGATTAAAGAGCTAAACCAGAGATATGTATTATTTTGCTGGTTGAATACAGGTGGGCAACTATGATACACATCTAATCAAACCAAACATGATATTTGAAAGGAAAAAAATTGCTAGTTGCTGATTTAAAACCAGTAAACCCAGGAAATTCAAGCTGAACACTAATATTGTGCTGATGAAAGACTATAGGATTCATTGTTTCCATAACAAAATGGGTGAATCCCCCAAAAGACAATTATTATTACTGCCACCTGGGCAGCAATAGAAGGAAAGCTTCTTAAGAAGCTGCCAGCAGTTACCTGCTCACCACTCCCCTATCCAGACCTGCCCTCAAAATCATCAGATGACATGAAAGATGACATTCCCAACACAAGGAATGACACAATCAAGTCAATGTCACTCAACAAGATAAAAAACATATGTGGTGGAATATGCATCAGAATAATCTGAGATCAGGTGGCAAGAGGACAGAACTAAACTAAAACGAGAACAGAATTCCACAGAACTAAGGCAAAGTACCTAAACATACAATACTGGGATCTGGAAGGCTGCTTTGAACCTGCTAAAACCTTTTGTTCAATACTTGACAATGGTCACTGTCTTTCATGTAGAATCTGGTCCAGATTCTCCTGTCTTTTGTATACCTCTCCATACTTAATCCAAAAATCCTGCCTATTTCCACTGAACAAACCTCCCCACTCCATAACTTTTAGGGATTTGTGAGTTAACACAAACACTGTTGAATTTTTTAAGATGCTGAACATGTAACCAACACATCTAAGCTGTGTGAGCTCAGCATCTCAACACTGAACTGCCAGAGGATGTAGAACAACTGTGGGAGATTCTGATCTTTTAGAAATCCTACTTCTAAAAGCCCTTCCAAAAAATATCCTGTGAATGCTCATGCATGAATACTCCTAGAAAGAAGGGTTTGATTCTACAAACGGGAACAACTCCTGTGCTCTCTGAAGTTCATTCCTGGTTCATGGAATACTGCTCTGACAGCCTACAATCATCTCTTGGAAACCATTTACTCTGTCAGCCCACCTGAAAATCTGCTCCCACATATTATTTAGGCCTAGTGCAATATTTAAGCAAAATACATTGTGAAGTCTGAAACCTAGTCATTTAGCATTCAGTATTTTATACTTAGATTTTAGGGTATACTATTGATTTTGTTACTACTCCTGAATGAAATGTCATACTTTCAAGTGACAAGCTGCCCTGTATTTTTAGTAAAGCTAGACCTTTATGTTATTTTCGTATTTTTCCTCTCAGTTTAATACATACACTTGACATACAATAATATATACAGAACCATGCTACCATCTGAAGCAGAAACATGAGGAAGAGCTTAAGAAAAAAGAAGGCAATATGCTCATGTTTCTACTAAAATTCTCTGCTTGAAGTTTTCTGGCTTCTGGAATTCCTAAATGTGTTATCTTCATACCTAAGAGCTTCCTTCTCTGTGAATTTGTCTGCTTACTTCTTGAATTCATGAAAATGTTGGCATCCCCATTAGTCTGAGGCAAGCAGCTTCACAGCTCTGTGTTGTGGGCAGAATAAGTTTCTTCTGTTGATTTTGAATCTGCTCTGCACTACATCCAGTGGGTGTCCATTGAATTGCCCTTGTGTGCTCTGTGTTGTCCATGATTTTACACACGTCATTGCGCTGCCCTCCCCTACAACGCACAGAGTCTTTGATCCCTTATTACTCATACAAAAGTTTTTCCACTGATCATTTTTGCTGCACCTCCACCTCCCTGGACCTTCTGTTCTGCTACATCCCTGTGTTAGCAGGGGGAGAGGTGACAATCTCGAACTGCACTCAGCATTCATCTTGGATTAGAATGGCAGCACAACACACTGTTTTCTTCTCTATCCCTTTTCTAACAACATAGCCATGTTTCTAGGACTTTTCTTGACTTCCAAAAGGAATTAAGCTGGCATTACTAAAGGATTATTATCTGTAAACTCAGAAGTGCTGTTCCTTCAGCAATCAGCTCAGAACCTATCACAGGACTCTTCCTCCACATACACTGCTTCACTTCTATCTGTCTAGAATTTTACCTGCCGTACTATGACTTCAATATGTGGAAACACTGTCATTATTTCCCAAATAAGTACAACCAACCCTTAGTGAAAACATTTGCTGCTTCACACTCACGTCACTGCCTCTATCAGGCAGCAGAGCGATTTCCTGTAGCACTGGGATGACCAGCAGCATTAAAGAGAAGAGTGGAGGCAGCAAAAAACATTCTATTACGTAGCCTGTTGAATTCAGTAAAAATACACAATGAGATTTCATTACGTGCAAAGTATGAGGAAACTGTATTATACTCTCAATTAAATTGTTCAGGAACAAAAACCACGCCAGAGATTAGTTTCTGAAACAATCAATTTAAAATGTAATTTAAGAACATACTTGCAATTTTCAGAAAAGTCATCCCGCTTTTAAGAACAGTATATACATGCTATGACTGTGGAGAGCAGAATTACATTTTATATATAAAAGGTTGACTCATGTTGATTTATACTTGTGTATATACACGTGAATGCATTCACACAAGGGGGAAACTGGATTCAGTCCTTCCTCTGCCTGAAGGGATCAAACTTACATCTCCCACACATGTTTATATAAATATAGGGATAGTTGGAAAAATATAAGTCTAAATATTTATATGTGCCAAGCACATTTCTGATAATTTTGTTTAACTAATAAAAACCTCTTTCAAAATAGCTTTACACCTCTTAACTGAATTCTAGTCAAATGCTGCTTGACACACTTTGAATGAATATTCCAACACATTAAAACCCATAAAATTCAATAATCTTAATAAGCACTAAGGTATATAAATTACCTCAATACACATGCACTGGATTATTTGGTCTTCAGGTCAACGCAAAGAAACTTTGAGTTTAAAATAAATGCTTAGCAAGCACACTGCAGACAAAAATGTGCTCTAAATGCTGTACCAAAAGGGAGACTGAATGTTTGGCTTGGCTTACCCGACACACATTAAAATCAGTGATGTAAATAGAATTTTTCTGCTTGTCAGTTTTAAATCATGGTTTTAAAATCAATCAGCATTTGACACTAAAAAAACCCCTGATCCTCAATGTTGATGGTAAAGTCTGGAGTAAAGTCTGATGATCTAAGTCAGGACCAGTTCCCCACAGCAAGGATAATGGCTACAGCTCTGGCACTACACTCCAAGATGATATAAGTGATACTTGGAGCAAATCTCGCAAATATTCCAGTCTCAGTGAGAAAATTTTCTGTTGGTTGCCATTGTTCTTATCATCAGGTCAGTCTCAGGTAACTTAGTCTTACATGCAAAATGACATTGGAACAGGACAGTTTGGTAGTGTACTATTTGGAAATGTGGGGTGAGCTCAAGCCTCCCCAGTGGGGCAGACATGGTGGAGTTTTTGCCACCACTGGTGCCTTAGTCCTACTTGTTACAAATGTATAGATCTCACAACGGCAGGAAACTCCAAAAATCAACTCCTGCACTCGTATGAGAATTTAGCTCTATGTAGAACTGACATGAGTCCAGAGATGAGAAGCAAAGAGTATACACAGACAAGTATTTCAGGTGTTTAGCCTTGGTCCAAAAATAATCTTAAATACAGGAAACATATGTTTACACATACATACATACATATATATAATTACATATATATTTTCAGGTTTGATGGCCTAAAGTTAAATTTGGAAATGAATACCTATATCATAATACAAGAATAATCTGCTTTTGAAATATTTCTCTTATGAGGGCTCCTACAGAAAAGTAACTTAAATACAATTTTCACCATGCTGCTTTGAGACTCTTCATTACGCTGCAGCTCTTCTGTGTCAAAAATGCAAGCTTTATAGCTTTGCAAAATTAAGTCTTTCACAAGTCTGACACAAAGGGACTTGAGATACTAAATTCTCTCCTGGATTTGCAAATGGTGGTCATTCTAATGAAAAAGGTAACTATTGTCCAAATTTTCTCTTTATAGTCTCTGGATTGATGTAAATACATGCAAATACAAAAATTCTCAGTGGCAGCATAATTTGAAAAATGGTATTACTACAAGGTGCTTAGAGGTTTGAAAATACTATAAATGGTCCCACAAGAAAGAAATTAACCTTCAAAAACAAGACAGCCAAAGGTGTATGAGAAAATTAAGTGTACCCTTTGCCTGTTATCACTACCGTACAAACCAAGGTTTCTACAAATGAGAACTTAACTCTTGTCTGTGTAATTCCATGTCACCTGCTGCTGTCAGGAAAAGGTTTTACAAAACTTACAGGCAATTTAATACTTTAAGGAAGTATTTATAAAAACATGAAGCAGTGAAACAAGAATAATATCCCCTCCAAGCATTTTTCTTTAAAAAATCTGTAATTTCACTGCAGCTTTAAATACTCAGAAGGGAAGAAGCCTTCTCCCTCAGAAGGGAAGAAGAAAATGCAGGGTAGTGTTCACTCAATATAGGTGACAAAACTTCTACTATGCAACATGGATGTTTTTACAAGTATTTATATTTGTGAATGCATTTGGACAAAATAAATATCAAGCAGAAAGTGAGAGCAGCTGTGTACTGCACAGGCATGAAGTTTTGACTAATACTGTACTCTGTCCATTTTTCACTTTCTAAAGAACACACAATTTTTCCATAAAGTTGCACAGGCCTAAATAGAAAATCTTGATGCTAATGGTTAAAAAAAATAAAATCTTAATTTCCAAAAATATACTGCAGGGACCAATCCTAGGTAGGTGGCAAAGTTTTAGTCACTGTCTGATTAAATCAAAGAGGAAAAAAGTAGAAACCTTTCCCGCATATCCTATGTGATTGCTGGTAGGTTTGGATTTCTGTCACCAGCATTAGTCATAAAGTTTATAATTTTACTCAGAAGACTGTAAAAATTAATCTGTACATCCAAATCTGTCCCTCACAGGTGAGTACAGTCTGAGGGAGCAGGGGTTTACTGCCTCTGAGACAAGTGAGTACCGTGATCATAAAAATCAAGTGTAAGATGTATAAATATCTGAGAAACCTTCATCTTTTAGTACCTCCAATTACTGAACAAATGGAAACAGTGAACTGAACTGACAAGAGGCTGAGAGGAAGAAGTATGTCCATGGATTACATAGTCCATTTAACTCTTCAAAAATTATGTTTCCATTGGTGACTGTACCACTCTGCTCTATGTTCAAAATACTCTTAACTCCAGACAGTTGACATTTTTTTCTTTATAAAACTTCTCAGATACTGAAAAAAACTAGCTAAGAGATGTATTTGGGAGATAAGACCATCAGTTACTTTCTCAGAGACACCTTTTAAAAAAGATGCATTATTATTACAGTAGAAATTAACCCTTGCACACAGAAAAATGTCACCAACCAAAGATGAGCCACAGAAAATTGTCTCATCATTAACTGGCAGTAAGTATTAATGGTTTCCAATCATTTGGGAAAATGTGGTAAGAGGAGCTTATTTGATCGCACCTAGACAGAGGCACTAATTTTAAGATACATACAGGCATAAACCACACACACCAAAATTCCATACAAGTTCCCTCCTACAGACCAACTTGCTGAACAAGTGTACTATCCTATTTCTGGCCACAACTGCAGCATAAACTGAACACAACTCTAACACAGTTGCTTTAGATTTATCCTCATTAAAGACTTAATCTGAATTATAGTTTGATAATTGCCTTAATCCATGCTGAAAAACTTGACAGCCACGTTTTCTACAGCCAAAGCACCCTACATAAGAAGTTGGGTTAGTAGAAGCTATCACTTGTAACCAAATCCACTCCATGATGCTACTCAATCCCTCAACTAATTCAGATACCATTAGGCCAGGTTAATCCTTCAGGAAGACACAGTTGACATGTTTATATAAATGTATATATTTCATAATAGTGGTTATTTTATGTAACATCATTACTTATGTTTATAGACAGTAAATACTTATTTCAGGGATATTAAAAGGACTACAATACAGGAATAGCAGTTTGGCTTTAAAGTTTTGATATCCTCTTAAATATAAGCAGAAGGATGATACTCCAGTGGCACATTTTATACACAATAATAGCCTATGACAGAAATTTTTTCTTGTCCTAAAAATTTTATGACGATCGTAAGATGCCACTAGAAAAGTCTTCAGCATTATGAAAATTATATATATGGCACACATATCACTGAAATTAATCACATGCCTTGTGAAGCTCTGACATCATTCTTTACTCATTCCTAAATTAATAGAGCAATAAATGATCCCGTTTTGAAGAGATGTTGTATAAATATTATCTAAATTAATAAATTATCAAAATACATTTATTTAGAGACTACAGATTTATTTCCATTTCATATTTCACACTTTTTCCCAATCTCCACATAATTTCCTAAATATAACTCTTGAGAGACAGGTAGTTTGTCAAGTACAATGGTTGTCTATTTATTCTGATTGTAAGTTCAAACACTCCAGTATTCAAGTAACTCCCCTGGCTGTTCCCTACTTATGACACAGGCGAAGGGACTATTTCTATTTGTCTATTAAGTTGACAAGTTACATTTTGGCTTCATTCTAATTCCACATAATAACAGAATAGCATTTTTAATGGTGTTTTATGTTTCAGTTTTCAAAATATGTGTCCTGACTTTTGGATTCAGGTTAACTAATTTGTAGTGATTATATGTTATTATCATGACAGATTGTTATAGCAAACATTTCTAATTCCCTTTTTTTTTTTTAAGATTACAAAGAGATGCTAGAATATCAAAATGTAGATGAACACAGTTTTAGGCATGTAATTTGGATGATCTGGTTTGCTACACATACCTTTGTACTTTGACTAACATGAGTTTATATGCATATTCATATATGATATGCACATAGTTCTTTGCATTTATATTCACAGCTAATCAACTAAAACACTGGCAGCAGAAAATTGCTGACTGGGAATGGTATGACAAGTTATAAGTCCCTCTAATTTTTAACTATCCACTATATTTCTGCAATACTCATTTTTACATTACAGATTTTTCACATTACTGATTTTCAATTCTTTTAAAATACGAAATCACTGACCATTTATATAATTTATTTATATGAAGTGGGAAATAAAAGCACCATCTAAATTCTAAGTGTGACTTGTCCTCTTTGCAAGATAATGAACAGCTATCATTCCTAAGAATCTATTGCAGTGTAGGAGCATGAAAAAAGAGATGGTCAAAAAACATGCAATGGATTTACAGCATCTTACCGGATTTCAAGGATAGACAATCCCTGGTGTTCTCTTGAAACAGGTGGCTACATGAGATTATGAAAGGCCTCATTTATCCTGTTGAAATGGAAAACTAAAGCTTAAGGAATAATTTAATTTTCAAAATATGCATTCCATGAGGACTATATCATTGCTAAAATAGCAATGGGAAGTTTTATGTCAGTGGATTTTATGCATTTAAGTAAGAATTTTTATATTTATACGAATCAGAATGAAACTTAATTGGTATTTCTGATATTATACGTAGGAAATAAACATATTTTGCATTACTAATCTCTTGAAAATACTTCAAAGGACTATGAATGTATTCCATAGCACACATTAGCAAGATGTTATTTTTCTCTGAAGATCAAGTAATTTATGACAGATGCGTCCAATGCTGGGGCTAACTTCTTTGAAACTGTCATCTGGATTTACACCATTCCATTCCTGTACACAAATTGTTCACGTATAGCTACTGAATCTCCCTGCAAAGGCACTTAGACACAAACGTTTTCCAAAAACTGGAAAAACCAGCTCTTTGGCTCCCATGTTGAAGAATAATTCCTATCTATCTATTGCAATATTTCACAGTCACTCTAAGCACATGCTTCAAGAGAAGTCTCATACCCAAAGAAGGTATGAGAACACTGACACTACAGCTGCTCCCCATCAGAGATATGAAGATTCAAATCAGCATCGAGAAAGTGCTGCAAGAGTGAAGACGAACACATGCAAGAGCCTCCTTTTCTGAAATACACTCAGATATGTACTCTAACACAAAGAAATAGTAAATTAGGCACTAGCCTAAATTTTTAAAAAAAATCTCATTCAGTTCTCACCGTAAGTTACTTACATGAACTAGTAAACTATTAAATGTTCTAGCAAACTGTTTCAGACTGTTTCCCTTAAAATGTGAAATAATATCCCGAGAAAACAGCACTGCTGTTCAGCCTTGAAGAATGATACTCTATCTATCAAAACAGTCTCAAGGAATAAGAAAACACCCTGCAAAGCCAGGAACTTCAGAGCAGACATAACATGATGACATGATATTATCTCTGTCTGAACTTACGTGGCAGAGTAAGCTGGGCGATGAGAGGCTGGAGAGCAGAGTTTCAGAACAGGACCTGGGGGTCCTGGTCCATGGCAAGTTGAACATGAGCCAGCAGTGCCCTGGCAGCCAGGAGGGCCAACTGTCCTGGGGTGCTTCAGGCACAGCCAGACAAGGGAGAGGGTTGTTCCACTCTGCTCTGCCCTGGGGCAGCCTCACATCGAGTGCTGGGGACAGTTTTGGGAGCCACAATACAAAAAGACATTGAGCTGTTAGAGGGTGTGCAAAGGAGGGCTGTGAGGATGGTGAAGGGTCTGGAGGGGAAGCTGTATGAGGAGTGGCTGAGGTCACTTGGTCTGTTCAGCCTGGAGAAGAGACTGAGGGAAGACCTCAGTGTGGTCTTCAACTTCTTCATGAGGGGAAGTGGAGGGGTGGGCACCAATCTCTTCACTCTTGTGATCAGTGACAGAACATGAGGAAATTGCAGAAAGCTGTGTTGGGGAAGGTCTGGGTTGGACACCAGGAAAAGGTTTTTCACCAGAGGGTGGTTTTTCACCAGAGCACTGGAACAGGCTCTCTGACTGGCAGAGCAATGGAGCAGAAGGAGGCCATTGTCTGCCTTTCCTGCAATCCTGGAGGCTGCTGGCACCCCCAGGGAAGGCTCCGACTCTTCCCTTCCTGAGCATCAGAGTTCTTTCCAAATGGCAACCCTGGCCTTTAAGCCTTATATTCCTCTGATTATAGTTCATTCATGCATTTCTGAATCCTACCAGCAACAGGAATTCCTATCAACTGCTGAAGAGTTGTATATTGCTCAATGATTTAGGAAAATAATCTGCCTCTCTCTCGAGATGTTGAATTCATAAATAAACCCAGTACAGGGAGAAACCGCTGTAACTACCACAAGTGTCAGGATTTCTAACATTCCTATTTATTTTTTACCTAATTTGAAGTGTTTATCTAAATTAAAGAAGCAATGGCCAAGAAAGCATTTTTACACTCAGAAACGAAACAGCTTTCCTTACTGAACAGAACTGAAGTAATTGGGTCGTAATGTGACTGAGATGCAGAAAAAGCCATCATGCTGTCCTCTGCTGCACCTCTGGAGAAACTCCCTCAGCTGCTTTGCTTCATTTAGCCTCACAGTTGTTTCTTCATAAACTCTAAAGCAAATTATTCCCTACACTATTTTGCATTTTCCAGCCACAAAACCCGCCCCCCAAACCCACAGGCAAAAATATTTCTAATTTTTCACACATTTGTTCCTACCTCAAAAAAAAAAAAATAGAAGGGAGACCGTAGATAATTGTTGCTAATATAATATTATCTGTAATTATTATTTGGAGTGCCAAATTAAGTGTTGGCACAAAACAGTGGTAGGAAGAAAAGAGCTTTTTCGACATTCTTCAGTTAGTGTGAACAGGAGTGTAAAGTGAGCTGAATGAACAGTAGCTAATAAACCAATGCTAAAACCTTTCGTAACCATTCATAATTACTTTTTACAGTATGCAACTACATGATACACTGAATTTCTATGAAAGCATGCATGCATGTCTGCACAGGATCAACACACGGCACAGTAAAGCTTGTAAAAGATTCCTAACCAAAAAATACTTTAAAAAATAAAGCAAATAAAGAGGATTCAAAATATCAATTCATAAAAGAAAGCTAAGGTTTTAAATATGATATTGGAATTTACTGTATGGCAGGTGTGTTCCAAGACTTGTTAATGGTGAAGAATAACTGTATTCTATTTAGTCCAACACCTCCAAATTCCCATTGTCCACACAACAGTGAAGTCAGTAACTTTGAGACTTTCATTTAAAAGAGCTTATCTGTTTCATGCAACATTGAAATTCGTATGTAAGGTTAACAAACAGCAGTAGAAAACAATCCAACAAAGGACCAGTTATAGGGTAGTCCCTATCCACCCCCATATTTATTCATGTAAATTACTTGATACATATTAGAGGCATTCTTAAATTTAATTTTGCCAACTCTTTGTAAACAAATTGGAATGACAATTGGAAAGCAACTTAGACGTGTCTGATTTCAGATGAGGAAGACAGCAAGAAACATCTGGCAGTCACTGCAAGTCAAACTTTCCCTTGTAAAGGCAACTACAAAATCAGCTGAACCCTAACAGACCTCAATGTGTTCTTTACAGGTGACACTCCTTTGTCTAGAAGGCAAATGATTTTCTAGCTTACTGTATTAGGTCTCCTATGAAGAGACGGAAATTCTAAAAAGGCAGAAAAACTTCCAAATATCTTGTGAATTTTTTTTATTGTTACCCAGACAGCATCTGAGAGAGTTTTTTAAGAGCTATCTGGTTAAAATTACAAGCCAGAGAGATACTGAAGACAGCAAAGGCAGTGTTACCTATAACTACTTTAATATATGTAATAGTTTAATTTTATAGACAGTATTTCTAGAGCAGACTTACTTTTAAAAACCTTATTTGCTCTAACAGAACACTGCAACTGTGCACAGATATGCTACGAAAAGGAACAGCAGGAATAAAAACAATGCTAAAAAATATAAAACATTTTAACCTAGTTACTCCATTTGTGAATGTTAATAATGAAGAGCTGGCTGTTAATAGCTCAGAAATTAAACATCTCTAGTCTTACAACCTTTTATCTCCTAAGGGGACTAGAACAAGAAAACATGGAATTTGAAGAATTCAAATGTGATCAGACCTGACTTTTGGATCTTCTAAAAAGAGAAATATGCTTTCCAACCTCTGATGATTTTCCCAAGAACATATCCACACTCTTTATTAAGATCTATCTAATCTTCTGTTCCTCATAAAAGCAGGAGACATTTTTAATGGTTACAGGTGTAACTAAAATAAACAGCATCTCCTAGAGCAATTGGAATTGTGGAGGGGGCTACATGAATACCAGACTAGTTTTTCAGGGAAATTCAATTTTTTCGCATCTGTGATGCCATCAGAGAAAGGGAGTGCAGGGAGGTGGACTGAGAATTAGAACACAAGCACAGTCAATGAGCGGAAGGCTACTGAGAAGTCACCACCAAATAAGAAATCAATTTACTCATGAAAAACAAATGGCCACAATGAAGGTGGAAAGATGAGATCAGATGTTTAAAAAGAAAAAAAACCCTACAACTCTGCAAGGCTGCCTGACAGAAACAGCACTTCTGGGAAAGGCAGCTGTAGAGGGGAAAAGACACATTTCCACTGTGTTGAGGATTGTATGGAAAGACTCTGTGCCCTAACCTTCCTTTAGCATAGAAAGTACAATACTCAGAGGTGTTATGGCCAGTATGAAGAGCTGCTTGGTAAAAAGTCTAATGAAATAGTCGAAAATATTATTGTATATACCAGTAATAGCCAAATACATCCATACTGCTCTAGGGATCCCAGTTAAATCTAAACTTTTCTGAACTCCATGAATGCTAAGAAAGAGAATTATTAGGATGAAACTTTGTAGTTAAAGACACTGTGTACAAACTTGAGAGATGTGTTGTGGACTGGTGAAAACTGAGAGACACCTATGAAATCTCATCCTACAATATTACTTTTTAAGCCAAACATGAGATATGAGGTGAAATAAATATTTCTCTCTGAAAATATGAGTCAGTAAGTTTACCCTTGCCATCAGAACACTCATCTTTTTGCAAGCTGACATAAATGACATATTGGTTCTTTCTGGAGGACAAGGAAACCAGAGCAGACAAAGAGATAAAGAACAAAGAGAGATAAAGAGCAAAGAATTCAGAACAGACCCACAAAGCTTCACATTACAATTTAAATACAACATGACTTTAAAAACCATTCAGCCTAAGAGTGAAAATCGACTTTGCTTTACCAGCTAGATTTAGATCAATTAGTAAACACTGTAGCCTAATAGGAAGCAAAGAGGCTTTGGCCACTGCAGATAATGGCCATGCTCTGGAAAGCAGAAGCTGTAAAGTTGCTGTACCAATACATCATCTGCCTCGCTCATGAGGTCTGTTGATTAACAAACTCAAGGCCACACAAGGAAAGAGAAAAAAAACCCGAAGGAGTGGAGTGGGTAATTAAACTTCTTGTTTACTACACCATGCACAGACACACATGTGAACATTCCCCACACTGGCTTTATTCCAGGTTCCTTGTCCAACATTACAATGTTGTAATACCACTCATATCTACTCAAAGACACTAAAAACCACAAAAGGAGACAAACTCTCTTAACACAGGAATGATTTAAACTCCCTGTGCCTAGATGTTTTGAACAATGACAGTGACTTCTGAGACATGAGACTATCAGGGTGGCCAGGATGATGTAGAATTTAAAATTAAAATTTCAGATAAATTTAAGAATTTCAGATAAATAGTCAATAATATGCCTGCTGTACTGAAAGGACAGCAGCACTGCCTTTTTAGGTAACTCAAAAGTGATGTCAAACATACAAGAGGAAATCAGAAAAGTTCGGAATCCTGAGGAAATAAAAAAATGAGACACTACTTATATATTAAAGCATATAGCTTATATTAAAGCAAATTCTATGATGCTTAGCTCAACAGCAAATTCAGGTAATATGTTTTTGGGTGAAAAAGTACAATCTTAGGGCCATGGCTTTGAGAGTAAGGCATACATAAACAACACAAGAGCAAGACAAAGTATTTCAGGCACTTAGAAAACCATTCAGAGTTCTAGAACTTTGATATTTCAAATAATTTTTTCATATAAAATTCTGTTTGTTTTGCAAAGCTACATACTCTCGACATATACTCAGTCTACATACTTGAAGAAAACTCAAGCCATATGACATTCAGAGTCCTTTCTCCAGGAGAATTCCCAGGTATTTTGATTGACTACCCACAATGGGAACACTCAACACTACAAACCAGCCAGCTCCTGAGTGGAACTTCACATTCATTTTTGGCCACTTGAAGCAGAATTTTGAGGATGCTGAATGAACCAGAGGAGCTGAAAATAATATATTGTCATAATTTGAACACACCTAAGAAACAACATCCCTTCTCTGTAAAAAAGCTCAATCCAGTTTCTAAGAACAGAAGCAATGAAGATTAATTTCACAATTTATTTATTTAAACAATATCTAGATCCTATAGCAGACCATTAGCTCAGTGCACTCTGAATACTAATTATCCACAATCTCATTTTAATGCCTTATGGAGTAAAACCTGTGAAATTATGAACTAATGCTTATGGAGAGATAACCTGTATGACAGCATTTTGCTAGTATCAATTATTCTATTAACAATTCTTAAAGGATCTAGCAACATTATACATTCTTTCTGTAATTCTACTGTGATTTGTACCATTAGATATTATAGTGCAGTAGGATCAGCAAAATGTTTTTATTAACGAGCGAATCTGAAATGATGAATTTCTGCACTATTTTTTAAACATTTTGAATAAACAGTTCTGATGTTATGGTCAGGTCACTGCTAAAAGGCAGTGCTGTAATGGAGAAAATTTGCTAGCAATTTTTGGTTGCAAGAAACTCAAAATGCACATGGAAGTCCCTGCAGTATTCTGACATACCCTCTCTGAAATATGCTAGAAAGTTTTATGTTTTATTCTGTCACCATGGGGTGTGCAGACCTACAAGAAATTACTTATTCCCATAAGCCAAGACACAACAGTGAAGAGGGGCTTTAATTACTGTTCACCTTTAAAATGGGTCCACTAGGTCAAATGAGACACTAGTGATGGCAGAGCAAAAGCCATTTTGATGGCAAAGCAAAAGCAAGAAAGTTATTTGTGTTATCAGCTGTATGGGTAAACACTGAGTATTATCTGATTTTCAGTCTTATCTTCAAGCTCATTGGTATCTATGTATGCTGTTACAAAAAAACTGAATTACTTCAACATGACTTGGAAATAAGTAAGTCATGGTCCTTTTCTCCTTTGTTCTTATTTTTGAATAGCAATGAAGAAAATTACCTGGTTGTCTTCCTGAAGTTAGAGATATTTAGAATCATAATCACATATCAAAACCAACAGAGACCAGTCTTACCCTCATCAGAAAGACAGATGCCTGGCTGCTTGATCAAACGTGGTTGGATCTACACTTTTTATTCAGAAAGAACAACATCTGATTTTTGCACGTAAAAATGCATTTGTTTGGTGTTATTTTACTAACACACGATAGACAGATCATTAGGCACAGAGTAAGTAATTAATTAACTTTGTGCAGTTAAAGAAATAAACCCAAAATGTTTTCTTTAAATAATAAAAATGTCAGCCACATATACCTGTTCTGTGCACTTGTCAAAATGCAGCTTCCCCTCAGAAAAAATGAGGTACAACTGAGCAGCATAAACGTTCTAACAGCAGTTTAGCAAACAAGGAGCTGTCAACTTCCAATAAGCTATTATTCACACCTCTTTAATCACTGCCACAGAGTCGATTATAAATAGCCTCATACATTTTTAAATAAGGTCATTCTGAAATGAAACAACAAAGAGGGTAGTAAATATTCCAGTACATAAGCAATTTAAATTCTACAGCATAACAGAACTGTGTGTTCTCAAATACTCAGTTTAAAGAAAGCCAACAAAACCTTTTATTAACTGGTGCAGTGTCAGACACGTAATCCCTGTAAGATCAATAAACCAGGCCAATTATGTGGTAGTTTGCAAACAGGTCTGAAAGAAATGAAACTATTAAGACTTGCTCACAAAATTCAGCTTCAACGGCATTATTTACAAACATAAAGTAATACAAATTAAGTTAATACAATACATAGAACTGCATGAGTAAGTGTATTATGCAAACATTTCATAGGAATATGAAACAGCTTCTCTCTATTTTCCCAGAAGAACAGCACAAAGAAGCAACTTACGTGGAACCCCGATTCATATGAGACAGTTTTCTATTTTTCCTGAGATTTTAAATAATTAGAAATTGATGTACAAAGAAAAGCAAGAAAATATCTTCACAAGTAGAAGTTCTAATTTTTTTCCCTGGTTCCCCATATTTTCTGAAATTCAAGATTACTTGATAAAATGACAAATATGACAACATTGAAATTATTTCTTTATCAATTAACTCAGATAAAAAATTACTAAAATTATGCATTTTTTTTTCCTCAGAAGCACTATAATGGTTAAGTGGACCAGAATTTAAAGACGTTAATTTAGCACTATCAGAAAAAGGAATATTAGTATGAACCCGCCCCCCCCCCCAAAAACAGTTCTCATTTTACTGACCCCATGCTTTGCCGTTATTGTGGGAAGTATTGGAACACTTCTTCCTATTACAATCTTTGTTTTTCTAACTTGATACTCATAGAATCATAGAATACCCTGAGTTGGAAGGCACCCAAAAGATCCTGACCCTGCACAGGCCAACACCAAGAGGGCCACCATGAGACCAAGAACGTTGTCCAAACACTTCAGGAACTCTGCTAGGCAGTGGTCACAGCACCAGATGTGGGGAGCCTGCTCCAGTACCCAACCACCTCTGGGCTAAGAATCTTTTCTTAATATCAAAACTGAAAATCTCACTTTTACACAGCTTCAGGCCATTCTCTTAGGTCCTGTCACTGGTCACCAAAGAGAATAGATCAGTGTCTGTTCCTCCTCTTCCCCTCACAAAGAAGCTGCAGGCTGCAGTGAGGTCTCCTCCCAGTCTCCTCTTTTCCAGGGATCTCAGCTGCTCCTCACATGGCTTCTCCTCAAGGCCCTGCACCATCTTTGCTGCCCTCTTTATATATAGAGACTTGCCTGGAGTTTTCAAGGCCTACTGATATTGTGCCATATCCACCCATATATTCATAGTCCTTACCTGCTCCACTGTGGTTCATTTCAGAAAATGAGCTCTATGAGTAGGGGAATCCAATAGTCCCCACTTCCTAAACCTTTCTGAGGTATTTAACCCAGTTACAATTTAAGCCTCACTTATTTATCAGATTTAGCTCAAGGTGTTTTATATAGTTCCCACGCTGGTTTCTACTTGATTCTACAGAAAATCTATTATTTCCCATGAGCTGCAAAAGTACCGAAATCTTTCTCCAACCTCAAAACCTATCTTAATATTAAAATGTCATATTTAAGTATTCGTGCAGCTGGACAGACGAAGGAGGCATCATTCTGTGTACCTGCACTTGGAGCTGGCCATGCCCAGCAGCTGTATCCCGACAGCACCATGCCTATCCTCACCATCCTGCTGCATCTTCTTGATGTTTCATGGTCTCACCATAAAGCAAGAGTGACCTCCTGCATAAAGGTTGTTCAGAAGTTCAATTCAATTAAGAACTGAATTAACTTCAGAATTCAATTAAGAATTTCACAGCTATCAAAACTTTTACCTACACCCATAAATACCCTAGAAAACAGCGTAAACTCTTTGCAGTCTTTCCCCACAGTAAGGCAGCATTGGTATTCTACACAGCTATACCTTCTAACTGGATTTCCATGTTTTAAATAAAGCATATTATAGTAGCTTACACAGTGAAGTGATAAAATTGCAGCTGACTACAGCAAGATCTACATAAAAGCAATGAGCAAGCTGAGCTATTTCAGTCCCCAGACAATAAAGAAGCAGAAAAGTTTCAGATGTCAACAGGCACCTTAGACCATGTTCATTTCCACATTAGGTATGTCACTTTTTTGTCTGTCATCTCCCTCACAACAGCCCTTAATGAATACTTAGAAAAGGAAACAGCTTACACAAAGAAACACACCCTCTCAGCTCTAATGTGACCGAAGTTTGGTTCATTCCCCACAGCTTGCAAACTTCTGTTTTCTTAGTTGTACCTCCATCTACCTTAAGTTCCATAATTTGTTTATAAGAGCAAGGCCAGTGTTACAGATAGGTGTAATTTTAATTAACCGCCTTTTGTGGTTTTTAACCTATGTCAAGGAAATGGACCTATGCCTGAATAGAAACTAATTATTTTCCTCCAAAAATATGCACTATCTTATATGTACTATACCTATATTGATAAGCCATGCCTGATTTTTCCATTTGTTTCCATAAGACAGTTTATGGGCACTTTCACACTAATAACTTTTGGTAATAACAAAGCCTATTACTTGTTGTTTACAGTACACAACCAGAGTTTTCTAGAAGAAACAGTCAGCTATACAGGATTTCTTACTTGTACGAGCATTTTGGGAGGGAGGATTTCAAGCTTTTCCTAATATTAGAGAGGATATCATTACAGAACTATTGTCAATAAAACAGAAACCTTTCTTCTCATTCAATATGCAACTAAGCTTATAACCTGATAGCTGGGAGAAGTCTAGTGTTAAGAGTGGTTTCAGTGGTTGCTGTGAGCCTCATAATTTGCTTTTAGCTGCCTCACCACCTTGCAGAAGCCATGGAAGAATACTGAGTTCTGATAAACAAAAGAAGAATTGTGATACATTTCCCACCACAGTGAGAAGGGCAGGGTTTGGATTCACAAAGCACAATGAAGGTGACATGTCTGAACCCTTAGATGTTTTAGGACAAGGTATTCAGCATTATCATTAGAGATCAAGAAAGCTGCATTTCACAAGCAAGTAGAATAGGATCATGGAAGTGAAACTGGAAAAATCCCATGACCTTTGGGTACCAATTATGATGCTACATATTCTCAACATCAAAAAAATCAAGTTCACCATAAAGTACAAAAGGGTCTAGACCAAGATGAGCCTCAAAAACCAACGGAAAGCAGTAAAAACATAAACCACAAAAAACTTATAACTGTTACTTTGTATTCATTAGTATCAGATGTGATCTCTATAAAGAGTAAAAAGGAAAAGATACAGTTTGAGTTTTATAAAATATATCTATATTAAGACTATAGATACACAGATGTGTTTACACACACATATAAATAACTACTATAAATAATTATTTAGGAAGTGCCTAACATCCTTAAAAATCACTTCAACCTACTTGACAGTCAACAACTATAGGAAAAACAATTTTATTGTAATCCAGTGAGGGGAACCCCAGTCCTTGCTGTGTTTGTACTCTGAGCTGAGAACAGAAGCAGGAATGGAAAAGGGAACACAATAGAAATGATACAACTCAACTATGAACCAAATGAGTTAAAAATAAACCCAGTTCTCACACAATAGCAGAATATTACTTAGTATGTTAGGACCATGACACAGTAAATGGAGAAGAATACAATACACATACACAGATGAAAGCAGCACGAGAGTTACACCTCTATGAGCTGTAAAAGAGAATGAAAACCAACACTTGAGCAATAAAAACTTTAAAAACTAGCAGGTGGGCAGGCCACATGGGATGAAATATCAGCTAACGAAATTCAAGTTTAGAGATAACATTCCAAGGGTGGTCTTGGGGCACACGCAAACAAGAATCTGCACATAAACATGCGTTCACTTCACTAGAACCATTGAACAAAAGCACAGCCCTACTGTCATCATACTACAATAAAATTATTTTAAATTTTTTAAATTAATTATACTGAATTACCCTAAGGAATTCAAAACTTAAAAACCCCAGTCCTGTCTTCTGACCTGCTTATGAGTAACCCTGCTTAATTTCTGATGCCTGACCCTACTTGCTCACTCATTTATTACACAGTTTAACAGATAATTCAAATTACATTGAATTAGATAGTTTAAGGAAAGCTATATCCATCCCAGTCATGATACAATATCTGGATTGACATAGTGTATGTTATTAATTATACCTTAATAATACTCATGCTCCACTGGATATGGCATCAGAGGAATGAGTAGTAAACAACATCTGAAATTATGTTCTGCTATTTTATTTTATTTTTCTCTTTGGTGACTATACAAATGAAGAATTTCACACTTTTTAAAATAGAATATATTTAGTGCTTCCAATGGATGCTTAGTGTACCCAGACAGCCATCTGCTTCAGGAAACACAGGCTGCCCTGTAGGAGTGCTTACTTCTCTCCAAGATTAAGTGGAATGAATGTAGCAGGACTAGCCCAGACCTCAGCACCTAAAATGCTGACAATTCATAAGCAAAGGTGACTATGACAAGGTACCTAAGGAAAAAAAAAATCTCGGAGAATATATCTGGCCATAACCTGAAAGAAAACAAACACTTCTAGGGTTAAGGTGTACTTGAACCTTCTCCCAGAAGGTAACAGGAAGAAAATGTCTATCAGTAAACTGAGATAACTTCCCTTCTGCAAAATCCATTTGGCTTCCAGTTGACTTTACCCCTGGTCTCCTCCAACATTCTAATTTAAATATATTTGGGAAGAGATGTCTGAACTTCCTTAAAAGTGCAGAAATTGTGAGTGACACATGCAGAAAGTATGAGAGAGGACAGCAAACATGGCCAGGTTTAACACATTAGGAGCTACTGCTGACAGTATTAGTATCACCGAACGAGCCTTGCAGAAAACTAAGGCCTGCTGCACACTACATCTCGAGAAGTGCCTACCTTTGTATACAGGCTCTTCCCCAAGTAGAAGTGAGCTCCATCGGGTTCCAAGCTGACTTGGCAGAATGCAACAACAAACCAAAACCCTCATTGGTGTCCCAGCTTGTGCCAGGCCCAGGCAAACCCATCCTGCTACTCAGCTTGGCTCATTAGTGCAGGCACGCTGCTATAAACATACAGATCACCTGTTTCAAACTCATCCAGAGCAGTAGTGCAAGCAAATTGGAATAAAAAAAGAGTATGCAACTATAAATAAACTTAAGGAATAAAAAGAAAAAAGGCAGCAATTTCAGCTAAGAAGCTCCTAAAGCTTCCAAATAGCTTCAGCCTTCTGCTATGGACACCATACTTGGCAGAGAACTCTCTCAGTAAGTCAAGCTCTGCCACTTCAAACCCTCTTCAGACCAACTTACAGCCTAAAAGAGATGAAACCAGTGTCAAGCGAGTGTTCAGTTCTATTTCTTTCAAAAAAAGATTGTCTGTGTAGGGACCTTAATTTTGTCCTGCATTTCTACCCCTACATTTTAGTACTTGGGTCCCTAACCCAGTCAAGAACTTCTAGAAAATAACAGTGGGAGAAGCAAAATGTCTAAAACATATTGAAAAATTAAAGATTTGAGCATCCTAACATGAATGTAATAGAGGACGTTGACTCTTCTTATGTCTTTGCTGCTGTTGTAATATTGAAAAATGATTTTAAAAGAAAATTTTTATTTAGAAATTATGACATTGATCAGAAATAACAGTTTATGAAGTCATTTTCCTCAATTTGAGAAGGTCATGCAAATATGAGTTTCAGAAACTTATTATACCTTATAAAACCGTAAAACCTTTTTCCAACAAAGCAGGCTACATTAAGAGCAGAAGATAGACGTCTGGAAGTTTTAATGTAGGTGAGTCTTTGGTCCAGATAAGATCTGCAAGATCTCAGACTTGCATGGACCCATGGTCACAGTTTAGTTTTTCCCACTCATGCAAAGTGTTTTCTTGCTCACTGACCCCTGCTGTGCAATGCTTCTCTTCAGAAAGCCTCTGGTGCTTTCTCACTGCATTTTGTACCAGTGATTGCAGGAACACCTGCATACAGCAAAAGCTGCCATTGTGCTCTAAGAGAAATACATGCTGCAAAGGAAAGGGATCCTTCTCAAGCTCAAAACCACCTTAATCACAGTTTTTGTTTCCTAAAGTTTACTTTTCTTGCTTTTAGTGTTCCTTACTCTGCATGTAACTAAGAAGTGCTCAAATTCCTTTTGGTTTTAGAATAAGTTGCTTCATTTGTTTTTGTGTCTGTGTCTGCACTGCTTCTGTCAGATGGCATACCAGGTAAAATGAATGTTTTACCAAATCCTTGAAGAAATCAATCAGGGTAACTAAATTATGTATTTAACTTGCCACTAGGTACAACAAAACAAAAATGGGCACCGAATCTTCAGTTCTGAATTCTGCTCTCCAATCCACAGGCTAACCTGGGCTACTCAGAAGCCATCCTACACAAGCAGCTGCATTGTGGACACAGCAGCCCACGTTCAGCTGTCCTGACACAGGCAGTACATCAACTCTCAGCTTACCAGCAGGGAATTTCCAAGACAATGTGCACTTTACCCTGCTGAGCAAAGGAATTAGAGCAATGAAAAAAGGATCAATGAGAGAATGTCTTAATGTGGTTCTTGCCAATAATAAGGAAAGATGAGCCAGTTGTCAGAAAATATCCATGAGAAAGGTTCATTTTGCTTTCTGAAGTCATTCTGAATTAGCTACGCACTGGTGCAGGTGGTAGGTCTGCTGAGAAGGAATTTGACAGGGCAGTTTTTTCCTACTCTATATCTTAGAAGTTATGTATAGAGAATTATAAAAACACAGAATGGTTTGCTTTGGAAGGGGCCTTACAGATCTTTTAGTTCCAACCCAGGCACTGGACTAGGTGCAAACGTGACCTTGTTGAACTTCATGAGGTTTTCCTGGGCCCACCCCTCAAGCCTGTCAAGGTCCCCCTGGACAGTATCCCTTCCCTCCAGTGGAAGAAACTCTGCACCGAAGAGCTCGGTGTCTTGCTGAGGGTGCAGTTCATCTCACTGTCCACATTGCTGACAAAGATGTTAAACAGCGCCAGTCCCAGTGGCAACCCCTGGAATGTGACTCGCCACTGCTCTCCCCTTGGCCATCGAGCCCTTGACCACAACTCTTTGAGTGTGACTAATCAGCCAATTTCTTATCCACTGACTGTTGCATCCATCAAATCCACGTCACTCCAGTTTAGAGACAAGCTTGTCTCATAGGACATCATTTCCAAGTCCATTTTTAAATCATCACCAAGAAGAAATTAGCCTAAGATGAAAATACATCAAAGGATGATTTCTATACCTATTTCAATTTTTTAAAATAATTATTAACCTCACGCACTGAAGACAGACTACAGAAATATTACTATTAGTAGGAAATGCCATTCAATTAATATGATACTCTTGAATTTAATGTACTGCTTCCTGGAGAAAAACCAAACAATGTCATAAAGTATTTTAGGATCCATATAACCTGATTGCATGAAAAACATAAGATATTTCATTGTAATGAAGAAAAAAATCACTACAGTATTAAAAGTAGTTCACTACATTCCCTCATTACATGAAGTCTTACCTTTGCACCTATGCCAGACCTTCAACTAACCTATCAACAAAAATTCCTGTCTATTAAATCTAGTAAAATATTTCAGACAGTAAGCATGATTACAACTTTTAAATAGCACCTATATTTGAAGTTACTTCATCTGAATAGAATTTCACAGGTTCCCTCCATGTTAGGTTTGCAAAGCATAATGATAAACTGTTTATTTTTCAGAACTTAGAAAAGTGTGCTTCAGAGAAAGACAACTTTGTTCATCTTTGCTTTTTCATAACTATTCTGAAACATAAAGGTGCTCATATTTGACTAAAGACAAAGAAAAGCATACATTTATAAGGTAAGTGGTAATGAGTCTCAAGTTTCTCTTCCCAGCTGGTAAGAGAGACTGTCACACAGCACAAGGGAGGTGAGGGCTGCTGAGACAGAACACGAAGTTCCCCAGATCTCTGCCAGCTTTATAAAAGGTCAGAGCCTGGGGCTCCAGCTTCCCGGAGCTCCTGGGCTTCTGCTGACACATGAGAAGTGAGAGTGGGAAGGAAGGAATTCTCCTCCTTAAGTGAATGGCTCAAGAAATCCCAGGACAGGTGGAGATGGCAGTGTCAAGACAGGCTTAGATGCAAAAAGTCTGGAATCCACATCCACAAGTGTGTATTTATGTTTACTTTATTAGTTAGCAGCCTAGAGTTTGTTCTGTATGCATATGATAGCCTTGTCTACTTAGACTAAAAAATGTTCTGAAGAATATCCTTTTATTTCCTGTACAAGATTTTTTTCAGGAAGTACTAACATGGTAAGTCCTCTTCCCCTACATTCATTAACTAAAATTTGTGTACAGAGAAACCTTATTCAAACTGTTCTCTAAAAGCAAATTGATATAGTCATATTTAAACAAATGACAAAGAGACAGATTTGAAGGTGAGAAAAAAATTTTCATAACACAAAGTCAACTTTAAACTTGAAACTATGAATTAGTCCTAGAGATTAAAAAAGAGGAAGTGAAAATTTACTTTTGCATGGTACCATCTGAAATTACAGTTTTTATTTTAAAAAAAATACTTACACATTAACTTTAGCTCTTAAAACACTTATTCTCTAACTCCAGAAAGATTCTAAGAATAGACTGATAAGAAATGCCACAAAATACATTCTTCCTCCAGAATAAGTGACTGGCAGATAACAGATCA
Source organism: Brachypodius melanocephalos (assembly GCA_013398615.1). Taxonomy (NCBI): domain Eukaryota; kingdom Metazoa; phylum Chordata; class Aves; order Passeriformes; family Pycnonotidae; genus Brachypodius; species Brachypodius melanocephalos. The sequence goes on from VZSR01001283.1 coordinate 9,835,516, forward strand.
ACAGCCCTCTTCAAGCTGTGCCAATTAGATTATTTCCAGTAATGCAATACCCTCTATACCCAAATCATAGATCATCTAGTTCCAGTCCCTTGCCATGGGCAGGGACACCTTTCACTAGACCAGGTTGCTCAAAGTCTCATCCCGCCTGGCCTTGAACACTTCCAGAGATGAGGCATCCATATCTTCTCTGGGCATCTGTTCAGTGCCTGGCCAGTAAAGAATTCCTTCCTAATACCTAATCTAAACCTACTCTCTCACAGTTTGAAGCAATTCCCCCTTGTCCTGTCATTGCACATCCTTGTAAAAAGTCTCCAATTTTCTTGAAGGCTTTTTTCAGGTACTGGAAAGCCACAATTAGATTACCCCAAAGCCTTCTCTTTTCCAGGCTGAAAAATCCCAATTCTCCCACCCTTTTCTTGTAGGAGACCTGCTCCATCCTTCCCATCATCTTGGTGGCCACCTCTGGACTCACTCCAACAGGTCCACTTCCCTCCTGTGCTGGAAACCCCAGAACTGGACACAGTCCTGCAGGTGAGGTCTCATCAGAACAAAGCAGAGGGGCAGAATCCCCTTCCTCAATCTCATTAAATCTTTCTTATTTAATCTAACTTTGGAGAGTATCTCAATAACATCATCACAAATCAGCACCAGCTCCATGATTAAGACCATCTCTGCAGGAGTGGCTGAATGTTGCGCCCAGCACACTCTCTTGATGTGCAGCCCACCTACTGAACACACAACACATGTGCATGCATATGCCCATAAATTTAGAGAACAAATCATTATAGCACTTATAATTTTGGCATCACAGGTAAGAGACCAGAAGAAATGTTTTAATTTTCAATAGTTAGGAAAATAAATCTCTCCACAACACTAGCCTTCAGTTGTGATGGCAATTTCAGACACAAAAGTAAATTGTGTCTGTCACTTAAACAGATAAAAATACTGGTTTTATAGCACTTTTTAGGAGCAGCTGTGCATTCACCAACATAGAATTCATTTCAACACTGAAAAAATTTTCTCCAATGAGCAAAGGAGAAATAGAAGTGGTAAATATTAGCATATGTATTACTAAAATAAGAAAATACAACATTTTGTCAGAGGCATCTTTATGTTTTAAGCAGAACAGAAGGGTGACTAGGTATTTTGAGCTGTGCATAACTTCAAAAATGCAGCATATATGTCTTCTGATTTTCACCATTTGTAGCTACAGTAGAAAATACATTCATAAGCTTTAAAGATATTAATTACAGAATCACAGAATAAGGGTTGGAAAAACCCTCTGGGGTCATGGAGTCCAAGCTTTGACTGGCCACCATCATTTCAAGTGCCATGTCCAGTCTTATGCACTTCCAGGGACAATGCCTACAGAATCTCCCTGGGCAGCCAATTCCAGTGTCTAATCCTCCCTTCTGTGAAGAATTTTTTCCTACTGTTACAGAAACCTTACACCTTCTGTTCCAGTGTTGTGAGAGGCATTTTGTTGTCGTATAGACTAATAGCAGTTGTCCCACTGATGCCAAATTGATTCTTGCCTTTCTTCTTTTTTATATTCTCTGTATTCTTTAAACATATATTTGTAATCTATTATTGCATTCATAGTCCCAGTACTTTTCCCTGCCTTTTCTGTAGACAGAAAGACAAAACATACTCCAGAGCTCCAAGCCCTGGAGAGGTACAAGGCCCTTATCCCATCTTGGTTCTCCCTGGAAACCAAGGCTGAAACCAGCTCTTCAAGACACGTTTTTATAAACAAGGTTTAGTTCCCATCTGAGGGGGGAGGGTTCAGAGAGGGTTGAAGCAGGGGGAATTACCTCACCAATTATGTCTCTAATTGGTGATTTTTGTCAATTATGCTAATTTGCTAAACTGGTAAAACTGTATTCACCCTGTGGGGGAGGGGGGTTGGCGTTTTGTGGATATTTTCTGTATCTGCCTCTGGAAGCCTCCAATGCAGACCAGCCTTCACATTATCTCCTATACTAATATTATCTAGAAAGTGTATTGTTTAATTTCTAGGTTCTCTAAGGCATCACAACCACATCTGAATGTAACATCCTTAAAACAATAATCTGAAATCAAGTGGAGGGGGAGGATATAAAAATACACTTCAATACTGAAGCTCTGATACTTAGCTCGTTGTCTGCCTTCCTCTGAAATGAGTAGACAGAAAGAGTCTGTGCCTCTTGATGTGACAGTATCTCACATTAGCATTTTTAGGAAAAATTAATGTTCTGACTGTGTTATTAGATTCCAACAAAAAAGATCCAAGTGCCAGACCTAACATCTAGAATTGCTGCCAGTTGAGGATTTCACTGATAAGAGAATTAAATTATACCTAACGAAGTTAAACAGTAATAAAAAAAAGTGGCCTGACTGCAGGTCCTACCCTCTCTCGGCACACCACGACTATAACAGCAAACCCTAACAGATGCAGCAATAAAAAGCAATAGTTTCTGCTACTGCTCATGTTTAGTGTCTTACACTAAACTATAAAGCATCACAAAACATACTTGAAAAACAATGTTGCATTAGGTAATTAAGAGGAAAACTGCTTGATGGTCCAACTGATCAGACTGCAAAGCACCCAATTTTGGGAGTTGTTGCAATGACAGGTGGATATTCACTGAAGAGCAAGAATAGAAAGGGTTTGCTGTGGCACTACTCTGCCAGTTCCCTTGCCCTCTTCCATAGGTCTGTCAGCATCCCATCCTTGACAGCAAAGAACTCTTCCTCTCAAACCTTTACAGTTTACAGTTTTATTTGTTCCTAGATTTTGCTATGAGAATAGGAAATCCTTAAAGCCTGAGACATGCGACTCTCCTTCAAAGCAGAAGAAAATAAAGACAGTGGGTGAACAAGCAGCTGGAAAACCTCGCTTGATAACAGGCAGTAAGCTAGGATAAAGCAAGAAAAATGCTCTTTACTTCGGTTTCTTCCAGGCCTCTGGCTAAATTAATATCTTCTCCAAGACAAAGTGGCAAAAAGATGAGTATCAACTTGCAAGCAGCTTTTCAAGTATTCCACTATTCATCCAACAAAATCCATGCTGCTGACTGATATCCTGTCCAATTTTTAAGCTTTTAATTACATTAAAAATTACTTTCAGAATCCAATACATTTTTTTAAAAAGTGTTCAACAGCCTTTGCAGAGTCAACAGAACTGCTATAAATACATTGGTCTTCATTTCTGGAATGAAGAGAGAGCCCCACATCAGCACAAAGAAGAAACTGCATGCCAGCTCCATGGGTCTGGACAGAAGTGCTCCTGGATTCTCAGCATTATTAATATTCCGTTCTCAAAATGGCAAAACATAATTTTTCTGTTTTCTATCTCATGTATAAAGCTACTTGAACATTTTCTGGTTTATTGTAACAATGTCAAACATTCTAGATACTTAGGAAGAGCAAATTTCTGTAACCAGTTGCTATGCTGTAGCTATTAGGTGAGCAAGCCGTACCCCAGGAAGGATATAAAGAGGCCTGAAATTTTAGAAGCTAAAAATAGTTGGTAGCTTAAAGCAAACCCAAAATTAATTGTACAAAACAGTTTTTAGTGTGTGAAGAAAAAACTGTCAAATCTAGAAACATGTATTCAACTTTTGATGCTGTGTTAAATTTTAAAGGACATGTGACCAGGCATAACTGCTAGCTTTGAGATGTAAAGCAGAAAATCATGCATATGAAAGGAAAAAATTTAAAGGAGGTCTAAGGTTTGGGTTTGGTTTTTTTAAGACTCTGAATCTACCTTGAATAATTTTTCTTTAGGTCAGTGCTTCATTTCCCTGCCTTAGCTGTCATCTTTAGAAGTTGATTCTTAAAATTTTTCTGCAGGACAAATTAAACTACTATTTCTAATAAAACCATATTGCTATAAGTGTACCATTTCTGGAATATGTAGGACAGAAACAGGACAATTCAAAGGAGTAAAACCATTAGTTTTTATTTTACAGATCACTAAGTTATTTTCAAGAATTTTGCTAAAAGTAGCTAGGAAAATGTATTAACAAACTTGAATTCATAATACAGTCATCTGTATCATCCTCAAGAAGGTTTTAGGGTCTACAAATTGACTGCTGAAAGCCACTGGCAGACACCCTCTGCATGGCATGTGATACACCAAAATTTTGGACTAATACCCAGCTGGGGAAATTAATCTAAAAAGCACTGAACATTGTAGAAGAGAGAAGAGCAGACTCAGCATATAAAAATAACTCAGCATAGATTACGTGAAAGACATAATCAGAAGTTAAGCAAGGAAGATGACTGCACAGCTGAGGGGAAAATAATGGCTCATGCAAATTCAGGTTGATGCCCTATGACAGTATACTACATTTTTCACACCCATTTGCTATTTTTTCATGGGACTTTTGTCTCATTCCACATACAAGAAAGGTAATGCTCTTCCACTAAACAGGTACGCAGATTTAAATTGCAAAGGCATCACTGTCAGAATGTTCAACTCCTAGTTGACCCTAAAATTTTGTGGTGTTTACTGCTCCAGCTGGATCACTACAAACCTAGGGGGCCTGATGGGATTCATCCAAGAATCCTCAAAGAGCTGTCTGATGTCATCGCAAAACCTCTTTGGATGATTTCTGAGAGGTCTCAAGAATCCAGAGAGGTCCCAGCTGATGGAAGCTGGTGGAATATTGTCCCAGTTTTGATGAAGGGCAAGAAGGAGGACCCCAGAAACAACAGGCATGTTAGTCTCACTTCAGTGCCTGGTAAAATCATGGAAAGGAAGTATTGAAAAACACTTGAAGGACAATACAGTTACTGGTCACAGCCAGCAAGGCCTCAGGAGGGGAATGTCCTGCTTGTTGAACCTGATTTCCTTCTACAACAGGGTAACCTACTGAGCTGATCTAGGAAAGGCAGTAGATGTAACCTTTTGGACTTCAGCAAAGCTTTCAATATGCACTCACAATATCCTTACAGACAAAGCATTCAGCTCACAGTGTGACAGCCCTGGTACACGATGAGTGAGCAACTGGATCATGGGATAGACAGGAAGAGTTACAGTGAATGAGGTGACATCAAGCTGGTGTCATCAGTGGTGTTCAACAAGGATCCATCCTCAGACCAGCTGCCTTCAACAGCTTCATTAATGATTCAAAGGAATACTAAGTAAGTTTGCCACTGACACTGAATTGGGAGGAGCTATCAACTCCCTCAGGGGCAGAGAGGCCCTGCAGAGAAACCATTGCAAATTAGAGGTCTGGGCAATCACCAGCTATATGAAGTTCAACAAGGCAAAATGCAGCATTCTGCACCTGGGATGGAGCAACCCTGGATGTAGAGACAGGGCGATGAGAGGCTGGAGAGTTCTGCCAAGGAAAAGGACCTGGAGGTCCTGGTCCACGGCAAGTTGAACCTGAGCCAGCAGTGCCCTGGCAGCCAGGAGGGCCAACCCTGTCCTGGGGGACATCAGGCCCAGCCGGACAAGGGAGGGGATTGTCCCACTCTGCTCTGCATTGAGGCAGCTTCTCCTTGGATATTACATGCAGTTTTGGGTGCCACAATATAAAAAAGACATTAAGCTGTGGATGTCCAGAGAAGGCCCCTGAGGATGGTAAAGGGTCTGGAGGAGAAGCTAGAGGAGTGGATGACGTCACTTGGTTTGTTCAGCCTGGAGAAGAGAACACTGAGGGGAGACTTCACTTGATCTTTAACATCTTCATGAGGGGAAATGGAGGGGCCAGGCACCAATCTCTTCACTCTTGTGACCAGTGACAGGACTCGAGGGAATAGCACAAAGCTGTGGTGGGAGACACTTAGGCTAGATATCAGGAAAAGGTTTTCCACCCATAGGGTGACTGGGCAGTGGAACAGGCTTCCCAGGGAAGTGGTCACAGCACCAAGCCTGACAGAGCTCAAGAAGTGTTTGGTCAATGCTCTCAGGGACATGGTGAGATTCCTGCTGTGTCCTGTGTAGAGCCAGGAGCTGGACTCAATGATCCTGATAGGTCCCTTCCAACTCAACATATTTCATGATCCTATGATTCTTTGTATCCATGTACTTAAACATCTTCACGACATCACTCGGACAATAGGAAGACTAGGCTTCACTTGATAAAGTAAGATCATATTTAAAAATTAAATAAAAAAGCTGCCAACACAAAACAATAATTTGGAAGTTCAAGTTTTTTAAAGTATTTATCATTTTGACAGCCACATACACGTGCAGATGAGAATTTTAAGAGTGCAGCTGTTCCTGTGAACACCAAGTGTTTTACAAAAGTGACCTGAGCAGCAGCTGCACAGCCAGAGTAAGCTCTGTTCATTGACCACTGAATGAGAAACAGATGTGATAGAAAGCTGTACATTACAGACCACTGTAACCACTACTGCTCCAGGTATGCAGTGGCCATGCTTCACATTTTGTGTATACTCTTTCCTGCAGCTGGTGAACTGCCTCATCTTCTGGATCCTGGCTGCTCTGCATAACAACTGCAATAACTCAGTGTCAAACAGGATCTCAGACTTGTACCTCTCCTTCTCAACAGTGCAAGTAATGTCGGCAAATTTATTTTGTCTCTCAAGAGCTTCCAGTCAGAGACCTGAAATAACCTTGCATCAATATCTTTGAAAGACACTACCCATTAAATCCTGAAGACTGATGAGAATGAAAGCAAAAGCTTGAAGGCAAAGCTTCACCTGTACAGTTGTCTCTGGTACCTTAAAAGCTTCTGCAAACATTTACACTCCTCTTTTCCCAATAATCTCAGTTGATAACAGCCCTGGCAAGGAGCTACAACCTGCTCCTTGATCCTTTCCTTAGAGCCTTCTCTTCCCCATCAGCTAGTTTCCAGGTCATGTCTTTACAGTTCCTTTACTTTAACCCACAGAATTCAAAGAGGTTAACAAAATATCAAAGTAACGTGACTGGCACATGGAATTTAATATTCAACTTAAAAATACTACACCAAGCCTTTTCTTGAGTGCACACATGATTTGGCTAATTCAGGTTTTGCAGGCACTTTCTCCACAGTTTTTAAAAACTTTGGGTTTTTTTTTTTTTCTTTTTTAGATGATATTCCAAGTTTATATTCGGTTAATGAAATCATGCTAAAGAGACCCACACTCATGTCTGAGATTCAATAGCAAAATCCTGCTGAATAGAGTGGTTTTTCAGCTATGGATTCAGTTTGAGAGATATCAAGGACACCTAAAAATGGTAATTTTGAGGATTCCTAAAATTATAAGAGCTATTATGATTAGTAGTAAAAAAATTGTATCCTTTAAATATTTAAGAGGGAACACACCTTACTTACCAGATATCTGATGAGAGCTAAATCTTAACAACAGCACACATTTATAACCCGCACTTGAGAACCCTGAATTCCAAGAGTATCCTTAGGGGTACATTACTAGCCATATCAAAACCTTCTTTCTTGGCCTTAAATTCACCATTCTTTCGCAACACATAGATACCTTTTCTCAGTTAAAAAGCAAATGAAAAGTTTCAATGAAACCTTACAGAACACTGTGTTCAGAGCTTAAGACAAATCATTTGCTCAAATTTCACTTCATAAACTTTGCAAAGTCACTCCACAGCAAAAAGGAATTTTTAATAGAGACATGAATCCTAAGGAAGAAACAGCACAAACTCCAGCACGAAGACTTCAGTTTTCACAAAGCAATAAGCAACAACAACAAAATCCCAACCCCTCTCCCCCCCAAAAAACCCCCCCAAAACCCCAAAAAACAACAACAACAAAAAAGGAAACAAAATCTTGCTTTTACAAGGTAAGGTGTTACCCAGATGCAGCACACATTTAATACATATTTTAAATAATTAGATATTGGTTCTAAGATTAAATCTGAGAGTCTGGAACTGCTGTTCTAAGGAAAATCTGTAAAAGCAGATGTTCAAGAATTGAAAGGAAAAGAACAGATGAGGGCAGTATAGATTTTTGTCAATTAATGCTTCAGAAGATAAGGAAATACTTACAGCTATTTTTAACCACAGCTTCCTGCTGTTTTCCAGACTTACATTTAAATCAAAGTGCCACTTGCAAAGTAAAACTGCAACTCTGACAACTTTCACAAGCTGAAGCTGTTCCAAGAAAAGAAAAACAATCCAACAAAACACAACTCCAAACAGGATCCTTCTAACTATTTTTCCCTAAGCAATCCATGCCATATTAGCTTATGCTAGGCAGGAAGAATCTCAAGCGGTCATGTTTTCAGGGCCATAATGTAAAAGAAAACACTGAAAAACAGAGGAAAGAGAGTATTGATTCTTACAGGTCAAAGAGGCACAAATAGAAAAGAAGAAATAAATGTCAAGAAAAACAAAAATTAGCAAAATTTCCAAGCAGAACAGAACAGATTAAGTTGACTAGTCATCACACTAATTAAAAATGCTCTGTATTTTCTCTAGGAAGTGCACTAAAATACATTCCTTTTCCATTTTACAGGTGTACCTAATTTAAAACAGCATGAAACTCATAAATAGGAAAAATCAAATAATCTACTTCCTCAAGATTGTTTGTTGCTTCACTTGTAACATCCAATTCCAGCTCACGTACCATGCCAAAAATCCTCCTACTACCATCAAGAAAAGTTGGGTTTTTTTCTCTCAGATTCACTGAGGTTGCAACCAAAGAGACAGAAAAATAAAAAAAAATATGTATATTGTACAGCCTTAATAAAGAGGCAGAGAAACCCAGAAATAGAACAATTCTAACAAATCAAAGGCAGAATTTACAAAGTTTTTTTAAAATTTTTTATGTAATGGCACCTTAATGTGTTGGGGTTTTTTTCCCCTATGAGTCACAGGATGATAGCTTTACTTTCAGAAATTAGATATTTAAAAAGACATAATCATAAAAAAGTATATATACACATACAAACACTCTGAATTTAAGGGGAAGAGCCTAAAAATCAGAGCAGCGAAATGCTAAACTAGTTTTACACATAATGAAACCTCAAAACTACCTCAAAAGCAAGTGTAATTGCAACAAAGGCATATAGAAGCAACCACATCAAATGCCTTTCGACTACTGCTATTGATAAAAACCAAAACTATGCTAATGAAGCTTCTAAAACAAAAAATTAAATATGGAAATTAACTTTCATACAGTAGCAATAATACAGAAAATTATAATCTTTGCAATCATCCACATATTCAGTGCTTAAGTAATTGAGAATGTTTTAAGTGCATTTCATAATAGCTGTTTCATGTTTACACAGCTCAAACTCCAAGCATCACTGCTTATTTTAACATACTTAAAAAACAATTATGAAGTGTGTGACAGTTCAGGTAGCAATATTGGTTGTTAGCCATCAAAAACTAAGTAAGCAGCATCTCAGATAATTTACTATTATACAAAATAGATGTTATTACTATTGGTTTTTTACAGCAAAATTTCTCTCTATAAGCAAAACCCAACAATTTTTTAAAAAGCAGAGTAAAATAAAAAGGAAGAAAACCCCAGGAGATTTAAGTAGAAAGGCAATGCATTTAGAGAGTGATGATGAGAAAATTTTGTAGAGTAACATTGGGGCATACTAAATCACATAGAAGACGTTCTACAGAGCATATATATAAAATCTTGTTTGACATTTTATTCAGACATTTTGATTTGGAAAGTTCCTGGAGTCACTGAGCCACACTGCTAAATGTGGATAGTTTGCTGTTCTTTTTTCACAGTGTTCCCTTAGCATCTGCAGTTAGTAAGTATCTTTCACATTTTTCTCCATTTATGCTGCAAAACCAAATAGCTCATCTGTCAGAGATGAACAACAAATCAAGTAATTGTCAGGGTTTGGAGGCTGGAAGATGAATTATGAGGAGACGCCAAGCAGAGCAGCACTGCCAACACCCACTGATCCTTGAAGGTGTCCAAGGAGATGGTGGATGATACCCAGTGGTGCTCTGCACAGAACTGTGAGTCTAGGAAGATTTGCCTAAGATGGAAAATTGCAGCACTCAACTTCTGCAGCAGGTGAGACAGACAAGCAGCATGGGATCCATCAAGGCTACTTGATGTTCATGGGCTACTTAGTTCATGGGCTCTCCTGCACATGGCATGGTAAGGGGGTCTTCAGGCCTAGGTGAGGGATGGGGATTGTGCTGCAGCTTCTCAGCAAGGTTTCTCCTCACGTTCTGAATGACAAAGAGGGATCCAATTGTGTTGAGAAGCTTTCAGGTTCTAAGGTGGTTTTGGTGAAAGACTGGCAGCTAAGAATAGTTTTGGAAAAGACCTTTTGATATGAAGGTAGAGAGCTATTGGTCACCTTGGAGCACTCTAACACGAAAAAGGAAAGCTCAACCAGAATGTTCCATGCAGAAAAGCCTCCATCACATAGGAATCTCAGTGGAGCCTGGAAGCAGAAGGTATGAACACACCCTCCCACCGAGAGGGACCTCAAAAACTATACGCAGAACCAGTGAAGGACACTCCCTAGCCAAATTCTTAGTCTGATTCAGGGCACACAGTCCTTATGATCAGATTTGATGACTCAGTTGCAGAAAACAAGGCAACAGTTTTGATCCATAATTGCTATCTCAAAAGACACTAAAAATCAGAGTCCTTGACCAGACTTTACTAGTTTGACTCTGGTGGAACTGCACACAGTAAGGATGGGAGAGCAAAGTGACAGTAGTGTTCAAGAGGCAGAAGAGAGGCTTTAATTACCTTGGCATCATGGTTAAGGGATAGCTCCTTCTTCTATCTAACAGTGCAGCAAGGAACCAAGACATTTACTGTTATTCCACAAAAGCTGTTTAAAATTATGCAGGCGAGAATAAAATTTAAAGATTGCTCATCACTCAAGATGCTATTAGAACACTTTGTTTTCACTTTCTTATAAAAAGTAACATCAGCCAATTTTGTTAGAGTTTTGACATATTGTCTAATTTGAGGAAAATACTCAACATGGAGCTCATCTGTCATGAAATAGCTAAAATAATTTCAAAAAACCTGGATACAGAGAATATTTTAAAACCTGAGCAAAACGCATGTGGTGAAGCCTCACCTTTGAGCACGGTGGCACCTGTACATTTAGTAAAAGGAGCCTGATATGTTTAACAACGTGCAATTTACAGGATAGGAATTGGTATTTCACTGTTTACATCTCCTAGAATTGGGGATCTCCAAAAAGATCTCCAAGGCACTGTGGTAATAAGAAATTTGTACATACCAATGACAATAAAGAAGTTGAGATCCACAACACCACATAGCAAGTCTCCATAGGTCTTTTCAGCTTTATCAGCTAAGCTGTCTAAAAACTGTGGACACCCTCAGTACTGTCAGAGGCCTCTACGCTCTATCTCCCACAGAGTAAAAGTTTCCAAGTTACAGCACTCAAACTGTTTTAAACAGTATATAGACACAGCCCAAATAACTGAGTATCTTTTGTGCACTGACATTATCTGGAAGAATACTGCCAACAGCAGCACTGTGAAAAGTTTAGGAATTTTACCAAGAAAGTCTTACAATCTTTCTTTGACAACCATGACTTCAAGGATAAAGTTGGTCTTTTCAAAAATGAATTTTCCCTACAGTTTTAGCTCTTTGATTAGGTAAGCACTGAAAATACAATCCAGAAGCCAGAAAGTTTCTCCTAAGCTTTCAACTACTCTGTGCTGACACCTAGGCAACATAGAAAGGAAAATGTGATCAGAATGCAAAGGGCATGAATGAAGTGAGGAAAAGGAAAAAAGCAGATTGTAGCAGATGTGGTGAGTGGGAAGCTGCAGGAAACTGGCAAGGGAGGATTTGAGCCTACTTGGCAAGAACAGTGGGAACTGGAGGGAGGGTCAGTGGAAAACCAAATCACGGAAGACAGGCAATTGACTAAGAGACAATAAGAAAAATGGCAGGTGAAGGACTAACAAGCAGTTGGGTGAAGAGTGAGAATGAGGATGCTGAAAAAGTGGGAAAACTGGGAACAGAGAGAAAGGCACAAGCAGGGACTATCACAGAGCTGGGAAACTGGGAATGCAAAGAAGGGAACACAGACATAGCATCACAGATGCTGAAAGGCAGTGGGAAAAAGACACATTCATGTAGCTCTTTTCCATTTCTTCCCATAGACACTGTTGAGATAGGGGCACAAGAAGACAGAACAGAGCAAAAAGAAGGTAAATTAGAAAGAGGACCAAGGTAGGAAATAAAGAATGATGATCAGAAAAAAGGGAGAAGGAAACCAGGTAACCTTCCATGATGATATTGGCACAGACTGAACAAAGAGAGTGTAATTGACATAGGAACTCTGAATAATGCAGTTAGGTATCATGAACAAGACTGAGACAAACATCCAAAGATGGAGCAGGGAGGGATAGGGGGTATGAAAGCAAGTTGGGAAAGAGAAATTTTCATGCTCAGAGATGCAGGAAAAAGTAGAAGCTTCCATGCTTTTCAGAACTTTTTCAAGTGGAATTCCTAACTCCTAACTGTTATCTGTCTTCTCTCTTGGCAAAGGTTATACAGCTTTCTGGCAAAACATGCCTTCTCCTATTCTACAGTAGTCAGTGGAACCAGCAGCAACAGCCCAGGCCACACAACTTCATGGGGAATTCAAGAGTTCACAACTTGCAGATCAACTGCATGCAGGTTGACAGAATGAAAGTGCAAAGATATCAATTCAGGCTGTTAAACTCTGCTTTTCCCACCTCACACGAAAATAAAGTCATATAAAACCATTATTTATGTGGCCTTTCCCAACAAAACTGTACTACCCTCAGGGTAGAGGATGATTCTCCACTGGAAAAGAATGAGGAACTGTCAGTAACTGTTGCATCTTGGTTCATTGACTGCAGAACTTGCAAAGTTGTGAAAGACACCAGGATTGCAGGAAGACAGGCTCTTGCTGATACAACCATATGCTATTCCAGTCTTTGCTACAGATTCTCTGTTGACACCAAGCAGGTAATTCAGACTAAATTTATTTAAACCTCATTAATTATGCAACTTTCTCAGATTTTTTCAGATACCCACCTGAACTTTCTTCTAAAGCACACAGCTACTAAATAATGAGCTGCAGCTATGCTAGTGGGAGCTATTCTTGGTATTGCACAAGTTAAGCAGATTTAAGCATTGAAGTATTTAAGAATGCAAAAAAGTCAGTCAGAACTGATGGAAAACCCTTCTTTTACAATTGCACCTCAAAGAAGTATTATGAAAAGAGACAGTTGCGAAGTATTACAAATATCTATTTAGAAATAATTTTTATTTCTGAATAGTGTTGAACATTACATGGCAAGATTCAAAGCAATACATGGAACGAAAAAGAGGAAAACTGCTGTGACTAATTTTCCATTAAATATATACTACGCATCTGCACTGAAACCTGAGTTACGTGGAAGAAATGCAAGTTATCAGGAACCTAAAAGCAATTCCCCATACACGTACCCGTGCATACATTCAGTGAAGAATCTGAGTTTGGAGAGAAAAGACAGAGCAGAAAAGTAGTGAGATACAAACTAACTACGTAGCTTCCCATTTTTTAACCTCTGAGTACTCACTTACAGCAATAGAAGTTAAAGCTGTTTGAGACATAAGAGCACGTAAATCAAGGACAGGAATTTAAAAGTGTCTCACTTCATGTGTTCTTTTTTTTCTTTTTTAATAGAACAAGGCTTCCAAATCCTAGACTACAGTCTCCAGGTACTCTATTTGCTGTCACACTTCTTTCAAAGCAAATTACATTTGACAAGATTTGAATATCAACAATTAATTAAACTCAAAGTGGTATATTATGTTCACAGCCCACTTAAAGCATTAAAAGCTTCTTTTGCTGCTAGAGTTTAACAAGTAAAATTATCAGGGAAAAACCAGCAATTTTTAAAAACAATCCTTTTCTGGTCAGATATAAGCATTTGTTTCTCAGTCAGAATATCCACAGATCTGCTAAAAGCCGAGAAAAAATGAATGTTACACAGGGAAGTCTTCTACACTGGAAATAAAGAACAGGTGTAGTGACTCACTTTATATGCATATCAATGGCATGACTAAGAATGAATTTCTCTGCAAAATATACTAGCCCTTGGTCCAAAATACATTTCAAAACCTGTCAATCACTTTTAGACAATAAATATAAATTAATAGAATTGCTGACATATTTTCTCCTTTTTATATGCACATGCATCCTCTTGAGCTCAATGGAAAAGCTTGGTCTTAAAGGTTTGAACTAAGATAAAAAAGAAACTCAGAGAAAGGTTGGAATCTAACACATATTGCATATTTAAAGTGGGTGTGTTTCATTTGAAAGAAAAATTCCATTACTGTAGTTGAAGACCGGACCAAGAATGTAATTTAAAAAGAAGTCTTCTTATGAAGAGAGAATGTTGCAGAATGGTATGTCTTGTCTTGAAAAAGAAAGAATTTACAGCACCTAGATGGACTCTCTGGAGTCTGCTGCACTCTGGTTTAGATGGAGAGTTGCTAAAAAGCCACTGTTCCCATTTTTAATGTTATATGTAGTCTCAGGGGGAACATTTGATTTGACAGTGAATTAATCTGTTCTTTTGGTTCTTCTTAAAAGAGAAGTAATTCTATGGTAGCAGCAACCATGTAAAGCAAGTATATTGCAGGATTTTTCTTCTTCCTTGCATTACACTTGCCCCTTAGATTGTAATTTTTCCTTTTGTTGCTCTTTCCTGTTCTGCACTGGTTTTTGTATCATATTCATTTTAAATTAGATTATGCTGGCTACAGACTAGATGAAATGTTGTTGATATTTTCTCTTTAAGTAATTTGGTAAATACGATAATCTGATACATAATGAACTATAAAAACCTTTTCAGTGTGCCCGTATTGCAGTTTTGGTTTAGTTTAATGGTGTGTTATGGTATTGATTTCCTTGGAGATAGAAACTAATCACAACTGCAGTAACCAGAACCATTTGCCTCAAACAAATGCTTTAAATAAAAATCAAAACTCTAAGAGAAGTCAGGAGTATTGCTACCAGAATATCTGCCATGTTTCACCCTGGCTTCCTCTCTCCAGTTCTTTCTATGCTTATAAAGTTTTCCTTAACATGGGGAACAGCTACACAATTTACATCAGTTGATTTTGTACGTTTAAAAAATGGATTTTACATACTCGATCTCACAATCAGCTGTTAAAATACATTAATATTTGGTTCCAAAACATGGAGTAAAAATCAGCTTAAATGAAATGGCAATTTTGTCTATGCCCAATTGTTTTCCAATTCTGCTTTCTACTTTTATCTGTACCTATACTCTGTTTTCCATTTCAAATATTCATATTGTCATTCCACCTCTTTTGAACAGTGATTCTACTTCTCATCAGCTTCTTGCTTAAAACACTGCCTAATTTTTAAGAAGAAAAAAACCCCATAGTTTAAATAGTACTAGGTTTAATATCTATTTTCTTGTTCTAGCTGCTACAACACAATTCCTTTTATTGCATGAATTTCTGTTGCAAAATTTTATATATCATGTTAAGATTTTAGTCTCTCTCAAAGATAAGAAAACGGTCTGTTCTTTTGATGCATGCATGAGGAATCATGGACCAGCTACTTGTCCTTTACTATAGGACAAGTACTCTGCTTCAGTATTAGGGTTTCAAAACCACTGGATTTCATTTGTCCCTTTTGCTATTCTAGCATGAAATCTCTCTGCAATTCCATGTCACCTCGTTTCCATGACTCTGAATAACTTCACATCATTTGCAAAGTTACTCTTTTAGCTCTCCATACCCTTTTTCAGATAATTTACTGAACAGCAGAAGTTTTCTGCATTTGTGTGAGTATCCTATTTTATCGCCACTCCCTTTTCCTAGTACCCTCAATTTTAAATTAATTTCTCTGCCTGAAGGATTTAAGAACCTTTCACAAGCGTTTTGGCTAACCATGTCAACTGCACATCCCTCTTGTCCATGTGCCCTGAGACCCTTTTAGAGAAATCTGGAATGTGAAACCCGCAGGTCTGGAACTCCCTGGACTCATCTCTGAGCTGTACCCTCCCCTTCCCAACTGCCCCGATACTGAAGCACACCTGAGCAATAACTGTACTGAATGCCACAGATTGGCAGTGATTTTATTCTCATGTCATCTATAGGGAAACAACATGTCACCTAGGGGCCTGCTCACTCCCCCCACCTCCCAACTCTTAACAAGGCAGTTTCCTTTTGTAAGAGAGCAGAGCTGGGCTGAACTTGTCCAATCTCCTATGCTGTGAATGCACTTACCTAAAGGCATCGCTTTTTTGTTCCATGACCTTATTTTCTTCAAGTACCACTTCCATACATTAATCAGTTTCTAGTATTACAGAAAGCTTCTTGTTTCAGATGCTTGAAAAAACAGCCTTTAATAGTTTTCAGGCACCTTGTAAATTGTTCCCCAGACTCTTGGTTTGGCCCTTTCTAGTGTTTCTGGATTAAGCCTACTAGAACCTAATACACTTCCTATTCCCAATGCTGGGCACCATTTGAACTTTATGAGGAAAGGTTATTTTCCTCTTTCTGTACTTCCATTTACTGCACCATCTAATCACACAAACTCTCTTGATCTTTCACACAAGTCAACCACTCGCAGGTTAGGTGGTGATGATCTCAAGGCTCCAAGAAAAAAATCACACCACTCTGGGCTGTCCCTTTCAATATCTTTTTAGTTTTAAGGAACATTCTTACAGACATCCCAGTTGGGAGTGGGGAGGGGCCTTCAACACAAAGGACTTGGTTTGGACAGTTGAAACATTCCTGCTGGAATGAAGTATAGCCTGATGGCTGTTGGAGTAACTCCCCAATAACAGTATTTCCAGTATCTTTATTTGGGTTCAGCACGTCGTTTAGGACAAGCCAAAACCACTTTCCCTTGCAAACTCTCCAA
This sequence comes from Brachypodius melanocephalos, assembly GCA_013398615.1. NCBI lineage: Eukaryota > Metazoa > Chordata > Aves > Passeriformes > Pycnonotidae > Brachypodius > Brachypodius melanocephalos. The sequence continues at coordinate 9,852,325 of VZSR01001283.1, forward strand.
CAATCTGCCTGTGATATTTCTGCTGTCTAATGAAAGTGTCATACTGTGTACTGGCATACTGGTGACTTCTTGCAAAAACTTATCACCTTCTCCAAAAGGAAGACCAAGCATTTCTTTGGTCTTTCTGGAATCTGCCAGTCTTGCAGTGTAATTTAAAAGGCACCTCCAGATCCTTCAAATCATATTATCTGTGAATACAATCACTGTGGGCAATGATTTTATTGTGACCTTGAAGGGACAACAAAGTTCAGCTGGGGACAATGTGATTGTGTATATGTGCATTTATTTGCATATTAATGCCAGAGCACAACAGCAGCCTGAAGTGAAAGCTGTATCATCCCTCTTCAGCAATCACAGCTTTTATTTTTGCACTTCTGCAGCTCACTTATGTGCTGCATTCTCCACTGTAAGTACCTAATTAAATACATTATAATTTTTTCCCCATTGTATACTGTGCTATAAGATACTTTGGTTTGTGAGAACTCAACAATGTTTACAACCAAATGAAACACTCCTGAAAACAAATTCATTTGGGTTAAGTTTGGGCGTTAATAAGATTAGTTTGTTCCTCAATAGAAGCACAGAAGATGTAAGAATATGAGTCAGATGTATTAATGACACATTTTATTTTATTTTAAAATCATATCTCCTACTGACATTTGCAACTAGAATTTCATATTAAAAATATTTGTGGGAATGTCCATCTCCATTCAATGCTATCCAGGTATTGACTGATGGGAAATAACAATGACTGAAACTGAATTTTTGGTTCCTTATACCATCAACACTTATCAGATACTCAACTAAGATTTCAAGATCAATACATTGCAAACATGTTTAACCTGAATCCTGCAAGTGTCAGGCTCCACTGTCAAAAGTAGTATAAGGTCATGCCACCTAACAGAGATGATACACAAGTCTCTGTTTACACATAAAGTTCTCAAAGGACAGCTTTATAGAACAAAAAAATCTTAGCAAGAGTCATAAGCCTTAAAACAAGAATCACTTTCATGCATCTCAGTAGTGCTCACTGAGCTTAAACTGTAACTGCAATAGCACCTCAGCCCTTCTTACAAAGTAGTTTAAAGAGTAATTAAAAACATCTAATATCTATTGTTATGTTTAGAGAATTCTGTTTTCAGGCTTTCTTATTCACATGCATTTAATAATTTCCTTTGGTTTCTTCATGTCATGAGGTAAAATGTGAGGGGATTACGCACATCCTAAAAGTGAAACCAAAACAACCCTACTCAAATCAAAGCAATTTTAAGTAAAATTGACAATAAAATTAAAGACATTCACAGCCAAGTCTTGACATTTATTATACAAAGGTAATAAATACACAAATATTTTGACAGGATATCTTGAAGCTGAAGAAATTCTGAATTTTACATTTTCAAACATTCTGAGTCAAGGCTTGAATGCTGAAGTCTCAGGTGAAGATTTTCAGTAGCTGTTTGAATGTATAAATATGAAGAACTATAATGTATTCATTAAACACCATAATCCTTATCAGAACTACTATTCATCAATCCATTTTAGCAGCAGGAAATGTTTACCATGCAGAAAACTCCAATATAATTTCCAGATCAAGGAAAAATACTTTCTCAATTGCCTGTTAAACAAGTTAGGAAAACATTATCAGATTTTCCAAGCTGCCTTGGTAGGAGCAAGGTGCATTGCTATTTTCCCTCCCACTTCTGAAATGCATCTTTTCATTTGGAGTATTTCTAAATTTCTTACTTATTAAAAGAAAAATCCATCAGATTTAAAACTAAGTCACTGAATAAGCAAGCAGATTCATTCAATGATAAACACTGGTAATTATATCAGCATATCAGTTTCAATAGAAATTATAGATGGTCTCTAGTCAAGAAAATTAGAGAGTAGCTTTAAAAACCAAAAAAGTGTTAAAAGCAACGTTTGAAAATTGACCAAAGTACACCTATTCTGTTGTATGTCTTTAATTGCATTGCTGTAGAAGAAACTCACACTAATGTATCTTTTTCTTTTCCTACAGATTTTTTTCTCATTTTTGACTAATGCTTTAACCTAAGTTTACCATGCCTTTTTCAAACACAGTATGCAAAGGTTCATCAGCTACTGCAAGAAACAGAGGCTGCCAAGGCTGGTTCACTAGAAATGACCAAGCATTAGCTGAGCACAGAGCAGTGGGTGCCCTGTTCTGATACACCAAAGCAGTATCACACCAAGAAGACAGCAGACAACCTTTGGCCACACCCAAGGTCTTGACACAAGTCCCACACAAAATCATCCTGTGGTCTTCCTGCACAAGTAACAGTAAGATCCCAGCTCTGAGGTTTTGAACGTAGACCATGGGACATTTGATATGGAACTAAGAATAGGTGAAACTATTTATTACACACACCCTCAAAAACCAAACCACAAAAAACCCAGACTCATAAAAACTACAAGATTGTACTTATTCATGAACACAAGAGGGTTAGTTAGACCTGTAGATCAAGACAGAAGACTAAAAGAATGTTGTTAATTCATGATGGGCTCAAATCTAGAATTTAGCACAGTTATAAAATTGACAAGAATATAAACTGAATTTTAACAGACACGTGTAAACACTACAGGCAGCTTATGAAAACTTCACTCCCTTTCAGGGGCCAAGTAACCAGGACACAATGGAGACATAAGACAAAAGTTAAAATCTCTCTATTAACAAGAAGCCAGAAGAACTCCTCTTACTCACAGATAGGTAATAAATACAAAATTTGAATAATTCCTTCTGAGTAAGATAGCATGATTATTGTCTAGTACCTTTCTTTTTTAAATATAAAATATCTTAACTAGTCTGCCACTAAACCTTTGTTCATTAATAGGTTCTTATTCAAAGATGTTTTAAACATCTCCTTTAAGTTTTTGTCTCCAAGTCCAGACTAACAGTTGGACTGTTACTTGTCAGTTGTTTTAAATTTAACTTTTTTTTTTAAACTTAAATATGCCTTTACTATCTATTCTTCCTCCCCATTTACATTTCACTTTCATTTTACTAGTCATAGTAATTGCACACAGTCATGTAATCAGAAAATTAATGCAATGTATGCCTCAGCTGTTTTCTACTGTTCTTTACTATTCATTATAGTGCATGTTTGGATACCTCCATTTAACTATTTAAATACAGACATATATTTAGTAATGCTTTTTTACCTACTGCCATGGACATCTATTCTATTTGATAGTGGTTTCTTGAGTGATATTGGTTCCTGTCTAAAAAGCTGGAAGTCTTCAACTGGTCGTAGCTTCGTAAAATTACTTTCCATCTCTAATATGAAAGCATGAAGGAAATAAAAACAGTGGGGTTAGAATCTAAATTTTTAGCTCTCAGGGTTTCCTCTAAATTAATTCAAAGGAGGAGAATATATGATCTTTTTTCAGGGCTGGGAGTTCTCCCTTTCAACTTGCATAGGAGGAATATAGATATCTCAGAGTATCAAAAGCATTGGACATTTTATAAAGCCATTTTATAAAGATTTTAAAATAAGTTAATAATAGAACTGCATTTTGCAACCAGAGGTTAGGAATGCTTTCAGAAAGGGCACAGGAGGGAGGGGAAAGAGTAGGAAACTAAATAATAAAAGCTTTTTAAAAAATGTATTTGGCTGAGGAGACAAAAAAAATCTTGATACTACAGTGGCATCTGCATCTTCTGAAGTGTATAATAAGATTTTTGAAAAGTTAGCATTCTTTACCTATAAAGTATGTTAAGTCCCTTCTTCTATTGCCTTATTTAACTTGCTATAGCCCCAGCACAAGTGTCCATGTTGAGGAAGTATGCAGGTCACAGAACATACTGATGTGTAACCTCAGTACACTGAAGAACCTGAAGTACTAATTTTTCTTTACTTGTCTTTAATAATAAAATAATTTAATAATTAAAAAATGTAGGAAAACACTGAATTAGAATAAAATCTGCTTGCATACTACACACAAGTGTTGACAAGTAAAATATGAGTACTGTGCATATACAAGCTTTTCTCCTAATAGACTATTTATCTGGTATCTAACATCATCCAAGCAAGAACTCTTAGGAAAAGCAGAATAAACACAATATTTTAAAGCAAATGGTGTCTACCAAGTTCTACATGAAAGCCCCAAACCTGCAATATTTATAAGCAGCCACTTGCTGCTGAAACCAGGGCATGAGTTATAACATGGCAATTACTACCCATGAGAGTAGAATATCTGCATACCACCTCCATAAGGCACATTAATGATAGTTATTTGCCTCAACAGCTTAGCCCTTGAATCTGTATTGCACAATACCATGTGCACTTCCAGCACACTGAACTCTCACAAGGAACAAGATATTTTACTTTTAATATGGAATCTCAGTCAAGATGTGATCAGCTAGAATGCTTCTTCAATGCGATTCTTAGAGTTTATTTAATCACCTAGAGTAAATATCTGCTTAAAGAATCTGCCTTACTTATACTTAATAAATATCATTGCTGCTTAAGTTTGTAATTCTCTGTTCTTGAACATTCCACACTGCTCATGTACCCAAAACTGTAAAACAGTCCCACCACTGAAATTCTCAAAGTAATAACCAGCACAAAAGATCCCAACTACTAGATTAAATTAATAGAGAAGGGAAGCATTCATCTTAAACCACATGCTAGTTATAAAAAGAAACCACACAAACCTTAAACAAAAAAAAATTACTCCGCATTCAGTTAAAAGGGCCAACATGAGAAAGAGATGACAAGGGCGACAGTGGAGTCCCCAGAAAGCAGACTCCAAAACAGATATAAGCACATACAAAGCCTAAGTTTGTTGTATTTCTGCATAGGTTGAGGGAAGACTTGCATAAATATTTCTGTACAATTCTCCAGGCCAAGATAGTACAACTGACAGTACAACTGCTCTTTGAAACAGCCTGGAACTTCCCGAAGAATCAGAACTGAACTTTAAAGCACCTTGAAACAATGAACAACTCCTACCCAAACCAAATGAAAAAATGTAAATCTGAAAGTAAGCTACAAAGTGTCTAAGATCAGTGCATACAAGTAGCTGTTTACTAATAAATTCCCAAAAGCCACATAAATACCAGAACTACTGTTGCAAGCAAAGATCAGCATGTAAACCACTCTACATTTCCGAATCTGGCCAAAAGATGTGAGTTCTCTCTCTCCCTGCTCTGTAGCCTGTACTTTACTAATGACTGAAGATGAACAGAAAGACATTAGCATTTGAAGCTTAAACACACTGCTCATATAAAAAAAGTAAATCCTCCAGCTGAGAACTGATGTAAGAGATATTCCTGCAAAAGGAATACGCTTTGAAGGATGAAACTTTTATCATTGCAGAGATGACTCAGGCATCTAGTAGTAAAAATATTAAATTTATCTTTAAAAAACCTGTTTTCTAACACTCACAGACACCCCAGAGGCATAATATCCCCACAGGTAAGTCAACATGCAACAATGAAGAGTTACAACGTTTGTCTGTGACTCTCTGTGTAGGACAGACAGACACTGGGATGGGGAAGGAGGGCAGCAAAAGGGATGTTATTTTAACATCAATCTGGAGAATACTATTGCAAAACTGAATAAGATAATAAGACCTAAACATCAGTAAAAAGAACAATCTTCTCTAATGATTGTTGCTTATGCTTCTCTAATTCGCCCATCCTAAAATGGGTGAATTAGAGAAGCAGATTTATACTTTAGAAGTTCTTGGGTTTCAAGGGATGTCACTTGATGTTTACTCCAGTTTCATTTATCCTTCCCAAGCTGAGCATAATGGGTTATTGCCTGGATCAGTTTTTTTGGCTGTCAATTAACCCTTGTTAGAAAATGGATTATGAAGTTGTAAAGACTTTTATCAATGGAATAAGAATAAAAACAAACTAGGATTTTCTCAAAGATTGTAAGCACTAGAGATGGGAGAGTTGACTACAAGCCATAATGAACTTGTTCTATGCAAAGGATGGATTCTTATCACAGAATCTGTTCTCTGAAGATGCTCATCACACAAAGTTAAGATTGATAAAGCACCATATCTCCATTTAAGTTATATCCCAACATGTTATCCTTTCACACAAGTTCACCTCTCAGTAATTTTCATATGTTGAGGAATATGGAGAAGATGAATTCTGCTTCCTATACAACTTCAGGAAAAGCTCTGGTTCAGAATCACCAACAGCTTAGCTTTGCACGGAATACCAATCCCATCAGCTTCTTAAAACATCTGCTTACTACTGAAACATAGCAGAATATGTAGGACATCCTAAAATGACAAGCATTCTGAGTTTTATTTTATTTAAAAATTTTAAAAAGAGCATCAAAAAGACTTTTTATGGTTGAATGTGTGATTAACTAATTATGTAACTAAACCTACATAGTGTAACCTGCATCAGTACAAATCACAAGTTTTGTATCTCCTAACACACCTCACAAGAAATATGCTTTCACAGCTGTCTTCCTCACAGAATAATGGCAGGGAGAAGCAATTCTGTCTGTATCAGTTCAGTTGTTGGGTTTTAAATATTGATTTTTCAGTTTACTTTGCTGCTCAAAGGAACAGACAGAAGACAGGTGTAGGAAAACTCTACAAATACCTTGTTTTCCACTTATGCAAACAAGATGCTCACAAGACTCAGAGATCTGGTAACTCATATATTAAAACCCCACACACAGTATGCACAAAACTTCACACAGAAGTTGTTTCCGAAAGGGCAGAAAAAGAACACTCTACTGCTCCTTTTCAGCCTGCGCATTATGAAGTAGTGTCTAGTGAAAACTGGTATTCTCTCACAAGACATTACAGATGACGTGACCAAAAGAAAGAAACAAGAAGTAATTAAAAAAATTTACACTGACAGTTTGGCGCAAAAATATCTCCTCTGACTCTGACAAGTTTATGATTTCTGAGAAGCCAATCCAAGCAAAATCAGAGCATTCTCAATCGGAAAATAGGGAAGATAGATATTTACACTGCTTGCTCACAGTCCTGTCCTATCCTGTCTACCCACATCTTCTAGCTAACTGACACATGCAGCCTTCTGGCAATTCTGTTTATTACATTTGAACATAAGCTTTATAAATTTCAAAGCTTTTTGTGTTCAGTAATATCACTCTATCCATGTACCAAAACTCAGTAGAATGCTCATCTGAAGAGCTCTACTGCTCTTCAGTGTAGCAGTAGAAAACTAGGGGACAAAAGAGAAGGTGTTAGCCCATCATTTAGAAGTCACACACATTCTTCAAAACAGAACCTGTGCTGAAACAGGTATATCACTCCTCCTCAGATATTTATGAAATAGCTGTTTCTGTCTATACAGTCAGAGCCCACTGAATGTCTAATGCTTTTAAAGAAAACTTCTGGCTTAATGTAACATAAGAGAAGGTCCATGGAGCTCATGGACTAGGGCACTGCTGCCACTACATGCTGTCCCTGGCCCAGAAACATTGATTTGGAGTGGGAAGATGTAGCTTGAACACTGCTAGAAGGAAAGAGAAAGAAGAAATTTCAAAACTTGTATCATCTAACAAGAATCCTGGTCTTCTTTTGGATTATTTTCCTTAGCCAAATCATCCCAAACTTTTATCTGAAATTACCTTGGTTCCAAGCCTTTTAGAAACACATAAAATTACTAATTTAGCATGTCAGATGTGGGAGGAAAGGAAAGCCCTCAACAGCAAAGTGAACATGAAAAAACCTTGTGGAATTATGGTTTTAAATATAGTCTGTTCAGTTTACTTTTTGGTTTCAAGTGTTCAATACGTAGTATGAAGAGCCATTAGAACCACAGAACATGGAAGTTATCTTTCTGACTCACTCCTGTGTAACTTTGCATTACATAATGGCACAAGGGCAACAAAAGTAGACAAGCCTTCCCTTTGACAAGGACTCTGGCTCATTTCGTATTTGTTAACAGGTTCAATAAATATTTGAAACAGGACTAGAAAACTATGCTAACAGTCTGACATTCTTTCCCAGCCTTTTGTCCCTCCCAAACAGAGAAGATTGGCAGGGGTCATTGTTGCTCTGCACAGTAGAGTACTAGGAATTAATGCTATCATTGTGCTGGATATGGAACAACTTTATTTTCACACTTTTTAACATCAGTGTAACACCAGTATTGCAGAGTCTCTTTCCTTAGCATACAAAACTTAAGACAAATATCGTCATTTATTACCACTGTTTATTTTCAACTGAACCATTTTTGAACCATTAAAGCCACAGATACACAATATAAACTTTTGCCTCTCTCTTAACAATGAATTTAGAATATACTTAACTTTCTTCTAGGTTACACATGTTAAATATTTCAACATGTCAAACATGAATGCAATAACTGTATCCAAGCCTGTTCCATAGAAGAATGAGTCATTTGCTACAAGTGTTCACAAGCTCAACTGAAAATGTGTAAAACCCACTGTGTTGGTGGCAGTCTGAGATCATCTAGAGCAACAGGTGTTCAACCCGTACCTTCGATCCATTCCCAGCCACTGACAACCAATTATAAACAAAATTCCACAGGCAGAAATACATCAACCATCTCCTGCAGAAGTCCCACAGCAACAGGCAGATTATAAAGCAAAACCCATGGGCCGCTATGCCAGGTTGTGCAGGATACAAGATGCAGCAATTTCCATTAGCACCAACACTTGCACACATCTTGCAAGAGCAGGGCCCCTCTCAATAGTTTACAAGGACACTCAGCCACCGAAATTTGTCCAGCTTTCACTCCTTCTTCTTGCTGCTGTTCTACACACTGACGAGGAAGATGCAAGCAAAAAGAGGGAGCTAGTACAAGGGATGGTAGTTTACACTGAGAAATGCAATGCCCACTGAAAGGATGTTTTAAAAGCCCTCAAAGTACCTAACTGACAGTGACATAGCACAGACTTACATCAGTAATCCAGAGCACTATTCAGCTATAGTGTTCAACTGTGCTTCATAAGGAGGGAGATGTTGATGGAAGTCAGAATACAATGCTCTAATCTGGCCCAGTAGCTTTACATTTTACACACTATGGGTACTAGCAGTAGACTGAAAAGAAAAACTGCAAGCACCTTTTCCTTCTTTAAATGTTCTTCTAAATATGTTTTGTTTTGTGCAGCTGCTAATTTGTAAGTAGATAGTATATGGAAATACTACAAGTGAGCAATGACTTAGTTGAAAGAAGCACAAACACATGGATAGGTAATTACTATAGAGACAGCTGAAGAGTAAGAGAGAAAACTACTTAAAATTTGTAAGTTTTGTTACCAAAACTAACATCCCTCAATCTTAGCACAGGAGTACCTTCAAAAGGTATGGGAGTGCAAACTATCATACTAATATTAAACATTTGCAAAACTTGAATATCTACTCCATGCTACGTTTTATCACCCATCCATCTTCTCCATTGAAAACAAAACATGTAGAGTTTAAGGCTTAGTCAAACTGCAACTGTTTATGTTTTCCTATTACAGTGAGTTAAGTCATGCTTTTTGACAAATAGTTTTGAATAATTTCAACCTGTTCTCCAGTCAAGTAAGAGAAGTGCAACAGCACTTACTTGTGTACATTAAGTACAAGTGCTCAGGAAGGATACTGAAATACCTGTTCTACATTTCTTTCTAAGTTTTTCCTTGAAGCATAAACACCTAAATTGTAGCTCCTGTACTTTCTTCAGGAACTGTTTGCAACTACTGAGATGAATAAATGCTTCTACACTTCTCTCTGCATGGACAACTGCCTTTTAAAGAGATAAAGTTCCTACAGCAGGCTACAGGAGACACTGTTCTCATCATGATGCTCTACTTTAAGACTGCAAGAAGACACTTAAGAGCAGAACTCTTCACGAGGATAAATGGAAAGACTTAAATAATTAAGAGACACAAGTGTAGATTACCTAAACCAAGAAGATGCCCAGGTAGATGATGAAAGACAAGCATTATATATATAAGCCTGTACTAAAATGCTTCCCCCTGCCTCCCAAACATGAACAGCTTTCCAAATAATTGTGGAGCATCCCACATTGAAAGGAACGCACAAAGATAACTGAAACCAACACCTATAAAGTGTGTATTTAGCAATTCAACAAATTCAGAAATTTAGTCACCAACTGTCAATAAATATCATCACTTGAAGATCAAAATCACACCCTGAATTGATAAGATGTTGGAATAATTGTATTTTGTTCTGTTAATCTCTAACTTCCCCATGAACAGTGCAACTCAGTTAAATACAGAGGTGGGCACAGCAGGCTGATAATCAGTAATGCTAATGCATACTAACAGAAATCCCACAGATAGCATTTGACAAATATTAACTGATACGAAGATATTTTTATACAGAAAATACCAGATACAAAAGTGCTCTCCTTTTCCAATCTCCAAAAACACCAAAGCACCACAAAACTAACAAAAATGAGATAAATATATTTCAACTTTGAAGAGAGACAAATGCTGCAGTTTTAAAAAGGGGGAAAAATAGAAAGGTCAAATATCAGTCTGAATTTCAATATCTAAATTTAAGTATTAACCTTCATTCTGCCCTCTCATTCCTGCATCTAATCTAAATTAGGAGTCACAGAATATCACTATTTAAAATGGAACTATCAAGTCCAAGTAGATACTGAGAGCCCAGGACAACATAGTTACAGACCAAGGCTGTTTCCACGCAGTCCCAGTAGTGTCCCAACACTATTACACCTCTACACACATTTGAAACTTCTCTCACTTTCAGTGTGGTGTAAATACACACCACTTGTCAAAAAGTTGGTAGGGTCACTAAAAACAAAATAATTTCAGCAAATTAATGCTCTCAGACCACTGGAAGGACAAGCCAAACTAAGTGGAGGCAGCATTAGTTTCACGGCAGGCTTTTTCCTCAACAGAATGACAGTCTTGTCAATATTGGTTAAAGTCAGGTTCGTCCTCTCTTCAAACTTTCTTTAATGAGTATCACAGGATACAGGTCTTTATCAGTTTTGCACAGCAAGGTGTTGGTAGCAGGGGGGCTACAGGTGTGGCTTCTAGGAGAAGACACCAGAAGTTTACCCTATGTCCAATAGAGCCAATGCCAGCCAGCTCCAAGCTGAACCCTTGCAGCAGCACCACTGGAATAAAATATTTGAGAAGAGGGAAACTGCTCAGAATAATATCAGTGGAGAGAAGAGTGAACATGCAAGACAAACAACTCTGCAGACACCAAGATCAGTGGAGAAGGAGGGGGAGGAGGTGCTTCACGTGCCAGAGCTGAGGTTCCCCTGCAGCCCATGGTGAAGACCATGGTGAGTTGGCTGTGCCCCTGCAGGCCCACAGTGGAGCAAATATCCACCTGCAGCCCATGGAAGAGACCACACCAGAGCAGGTGGATGCCCAAAGAAGGGTAGTGAGAAGCCCTTGCTGGAGCAGATTCCTTGTAGGACCTGTGGAGAGAGGAGTTCATGCAGGAGCAGGTTTACTGGCAGGACCTGAGACCCCACAGGAGACCCATGATAAGGGAAATTATTTTAACTTCAGTAGAAGACCTATCTTTCCAGAACACACAGATCCCCTAATGCATTAGGACATGCACTAATGTAATTAACAGACTTGTGTAATTAGTTCAGCAATCTCCTTACCCTCTCAGAATAGGGAACATGTCTAATTTGTCCTGCTTCCCAGCCCCACTCCCATCCTAGGTGGATAATCACTTACTCTTTCCGCTTCTTGAGTCAATAATACAATCCCTAACCTTGTAGAAACTACTATTTTGGCTGCTTTACGTGCCAGAGTGCAAAAGCAAATTCCCAGGCACAACTGTGAGTTCACTGAACAGAAGACCAGCTGGTAGGAAAAAAACATCAATTACAGTTTCAAACCATCCTTGAGGACTGTTAGCATTAACTTCACTCATGAGTCGAAGCTTAAGCACAAGCAGAAACTGGGGAATCTCTGCAGGCATGGGTGGTAGCACTACATCAAGGGAACACAGTTCTGCTGTGAGACTACACAGTCTCCTGCAGAAGCATTTTTCTGCCATGCACTGAAGTGCCTTAAGATGGTACTTGAAAGCTTGACAAACACAAACTATTACAGCTTGAAGAACTGGGATAATCTGAGTGTATTTTTTAACTTTCTGAACAACTCCACTGCCTAGCTTTCCATGACCTTTACACCTACTAAAAGCTTTATAGCTGACAGATTTTACAGAGCAAGTATCTAAAGTTATTCATCATTATTATTCCAATAATTTGTCTGTTTGGGTATGCTGTCACTATTTGTCATCCTGAACAGCATGAGAAGAGGTTATTAACACAAACAGACACAGAAAGAGGTTCACACATTTCTGCACGTGCCTATTTTCACGCTACTAAAGCCAGAGCATTTCTGGATGAGGTCTCACTAGGAAGGTCTCGTTTTAAAGTCTTGACAGGTATGAATTATCTATATTAACACCACAAAAGCCTTAATTATACTGACAAAAGCTGCCTTTCAAATTTACTTTGTTCAGGAAATACTGTAATGTGTACCTCTGTAAATTATTATTTTCCTAATGTAAGATTAATTTAGAAGCATCGTCAGTTATTAATAACACTACTTCTGGTTGTGTCTCCAGTCTACAGTTGTTCACCATGAAGAGCATTACTCTGAATTATACAGTACACCACAAAACATCTGTAAAACACCCAGAGGAACTCACTCCAACTCAGGATTTACTCAAACTATGAGTTGTTTTGACTTCTCTTCTGAAACTACTTTCATGGAGTTAGTCGACGTGTTCTGATAATTTGTGTTCTGGTTATATCAGGCATCTCTAGTATCACAGTTGGATTTAATACTAGTAAAAACCTAAAAAACTATCATTCAAATTCTAATTGTCTGTGTAATTTGGTGAATAACCTGGTTCAAGTAATTTAGGGGGCTATTAAGTAGACAAAATAAAGAATTGCCTTGGCAAAGACCTGAAATAATTATAAACAATTTTCAATATGGCTCTTCTTGAGAGATTGTTCTCAACAGCTCAAATCCATCACAACCCTTAAAAAAACAACAAAAAGTTTAACTTCTCCATCATTTTATGGCATATTGAGCTGAATTTAACAGCACAATTACTGTATGGAGTTAGCATTTTCTCTACCACCTGGGAATATTTAACATTTTTTGCATATATATCCTCAAGTAGATTTAAGTTCTTACATGTCCTACAGCTTTTCTCTAAACTTTCAATGATATCTATACACTGAGAAGAAATCAGAGCAGCCTATGAAACAGTCCACCAAATCCAAGTTTTAACTTCTGGTCATGTTATTTGCCTAAAGGGAACCTGAAGTCAGAAATTTAAAAAGTCATCAGGAGCTAAATTCTGCTAAGAAGTTTCTGACAACTTAAAAGACTCTTGAAATAACATCATTTGGTTCTTACTACTCAAAAAGACCATGGAACATTTGTTAACCCATGGAACAAGCAGTATATCCGAAAGAGTGAGATATTTATGATGACAATAACTGCAATGTGAAGAGACTCCAAAACCAGATGAAACCCATTTGGATAAGCTTTTGAAGAGCTCTCCATCTAATTCTAGGGAAAGTCTTTAAAGTTGGCCTTAAATAGACACATGGAACTTCCTCAATCATATACTCCACAGCAAGAAGCTGGTAACAGTCTTTGTTTACTAACAAAACAAACAACTGGTTCCACAGTAACCTACAAAGTACTTTTAAAGACTACATAAAAATGTAAAACAAAGCAAAACAAAAAAAAGAAACAAAAAAAAAAGAAGCAAGCATGAAAAGCAGCAAGTAGAATCTTAAACATTAGATAGGTATGTTCTTAGTAAATACAGAAAGCAGCTTATCATTATTGTACAGAATTTTCCACAGTAACCTAATGCTTAAGAGCCATCTGCTGTAAAGGGTTGCATGTTGCTGACAATATTAAGGGGCTGCAAATGACCTAAACTGGCTCTAAGTGAAAGAGTTACATTCAAAGGTACAGTGAGTGGGAGATGCTCTACATAAAGCATTAGTGAAATTAAAAAAAAAAAAACAAACCACAAACAAACAAATACCCTCAAAAATGAAACCCCAAACAAAACAAACAAACCAAACTCAAACACATGCCCTTCATTCACCACCAAGCAACTTTAAAGCCAGTGCCTATTATTGATTCAGAACAGGGAGACTGATTACCAGAGCTAGACAGCACCAAAAACTGAACACAACTACTCCATTTGAAGCTGATTACAGCCCAGGAGTCAAAGACAGTAGGAAAAAAATGAAGATGAGATCTACTTTTCCTCCTTTTCTTCCTCATTACTGATCTTTCAAGATAGCAGTGAAGGGCAAGCATGTAATTTGTGGGAAAAAAATCAGTGTTATTATATAACACATGCCAAACCTCCAAATCCTTCAAAGACAGCTCCACCAAGGTTAAAAGCAGCCACCTGTTTCACTTTATCAGCAAGTCCCTTACACATATTTGCACATCAGTGCAGAAAGAAAAAGAAAGGTGGAAAAATGACTAACAATAATGAGATTTAGTGTAGAAATACTGGTGGGTAGGTAGAAAAAGACAGGTTTTCTCACAAGCAACTTTGTTGAGCTCAACTTCTGCACTTGATAAAGTTCCTTGAAGAGGAGTGCAACATGAGACAGGCATTCATTTCTTCAACCACATCGAGGCAATAAAGACAGGTTGGTTATGCTCACTTAAGAAAATGCTTGTTTTTTTCCATACCACATATCCTTTCATACTCTGAGACAGGATTATACAAGAAAGAAACACCCTTATCCTCCTTATGCTTTGACCATGCTTTCACAAAACTCATGTTTCATCATTCAGCATATCAGTTTTATTGTTCAACGTTAGATACACCATGAATTATCCCTTTTCAACACCAAAAACATAACTTCTACTTCACTGAATGTAGGAATGACGTAACTTGAGGATTTTCTGAGTGGTGACTACTTTCATACATCCACACAATATAAAACCCCTACAATTATTCAGTCCTCAAAGCACCTGATGGACACAGTAGTAGGTGAAGATCGCCACCAAGAACTCTGCCCTAGAAGATGAAGCTCTTTAGTACCTCTGGAACCAACTCATCTAGAAAGGCTCAAAGCTGCTTTAACAAGTATTGAATCACTGCACATGCTACAGATTTTACATCTTGTGCAATGAAAGACATAAACAAAAAGTGTATTGCAATTATTTATTGAAAACATCTCTCTAATCTAAAGTTAAACCATACTGCACGAGCAGCTTGCCTCCTAATCACATGAAATGTTTTATACCTTCCACAGCCATGCAGAAGTTCTGACAGAAGCAATGCACCTGTGTGCCTTTAACTCCCCAGAAAAGCCTATTCAACACATATACATACAAAGAATTCCCATTCTTAATACACGGTGTATCTGTTCAATATACACGCACATGCTGCCTCCACATGCTACATTGTGCCAGGTAAAAGAAAAACCTGTTGCAGTTTTCTAACTTGGCCTAGAAAGTACAGATCCAGAATCCCAAATGGAATATATAAGTGAAGAACAAAAATCTCCATCAGATTAAATTCTGCACAGAAACAGAAAAGTAAAAATAAACAAAACCTCCACCGACAGCAAAAAAAACCACCAAAACCAAAAAAATTTAAGTTGTCCAAAGATGCCATTCTTTGTCCACCAGACAAAGTTCCTAAGCTTCAGTGAGATGAAGATGCAGTTAGCATGAAAAAAACCAAAAGGTTAGCTGTTCCTGGACTGCCTATCCACGACCAGTTGTGAAACTTTAAAGAAGGATATTTAAGAAATGGTGGAACAAGTCAATACATGTGAAAGTGGTTCTGAGCACATCCCACATCCTTCAGGGGCATCAGTACTCTAAAGTAAAAAAACAAGGCTTTTTTTTCAGCAAGAAGGGAGTAGCCATCGATCCCACTAAAAATTTCTAACAAAAAATAGAGAGAACAATGACAGCCAAAAAAAGCATACCAAACACTCACAAATCTCATTTTTATATAAAAGTCTGAAATACTCTGGGATTTTTTTTTTATTATAGTCAGAAAATACTCTCTAGTTCTTGTAAATCTGTGTCAGTTTCTAGGTCTTCAGTGACAAAAACATATACTATACATCATTAATTAAAGGAAAAAGTCTCACCTTCCTCAAGATGTGATGCGATCTTAATTTTACCTTTTTAGTGTGAGGATATCAGTCTTCAGAGTTTCAAACACAGTGAAGGCAAGGGAAAAGAACCCCATACTTTGTAAGTTTCCTTCTATTCTTTTGGGGCTACCAAAATAACTGGCTAATTAGCAGAAATTACCTCCATCTAATGATATTAAAAGAGTCTCACGAACAGTTTCCTCCAGCAGCCCTTGCTGGTTTGTTTCACAGTGATATAAAAAGGACATTACTCCCTAGGACACATGAAAAAGGCATGGTCTGGATTTCCAGGCCTCTAGATCCTGGGTAGTTTTCTCCTAGATGCAAACTGAGGCCTTGCGCTATTTCCTAGGAGAAAACAAAGGCTTTAGCATGAAGTTTATCACAAGCTGAACACAGAAGGATTACAACAGTGAAGAGTCAGAAGGAGTACAAATATCCCATATACTTAATTTTCCCATCATGATTTGTTTTGCTATACAAGGATCCTCAGTGTAACAGAAAATACAAAAGTCCTTTGTGCAGAGGGCAAGTGTAGCTGAAATAGTGCCAAGAAGACTGACACGCTTTTTGCTCCATCTGCCTGCTAATAACCATAGGCGCAATCAGCCAGCTGTCTCTGCTGTTGATCTCCAATATCCAGAAGTTCCCGAAAGACTCACAAAAGTCTCCAAACCCACAAGCAAAACCACAGCAAAGAAAATGTAAAGCCGTTTTCCAGAACGGACTGAAGACAGAAGAATCAGCAGAAGATTGCAAGAATTTTCAAGCAAATTTTTTTTTGTTGTTTGCTTAGGGAGGATGAGAGGGAAATTTACCTCATGCTACAGCAAGTAACTGTCCCAGCAGTAACTCAGTGTTTGCTTAGCAGTGGCAGTACACTTACAGTGAATGAGATGCAGCATGACTATCATGACATTAAGAAAACAATGCATGCAAATCACTGTTTTAAGAAGCAATTATCTAATGGGCTTTTGGTAAGTGCTGCCGCTTTATCAGCAAAGCCTAAACCAAACAAAAACAATTACAAAGGGTTTGGGGAGGGGGGAGATGGCCACAACAGAAACTCTTCTGCCACCTTTCTCTTTCACAATACAACAGGGCATTAAATAGGATAAAGCCTAAACAGACATAAACGTTAAGGAGATCATACAAATGTATTTAGTACCATCTCTATAAAAAACAGTATTAGTCTACACTGTTTTCATCTACATAAATGAAAGATGTACTTAGCCACTGGAGGGCACTTAAATCTGAAGATGTATATATTGGTGCCCTACTCCAAGAATTTACTTACCTTTTCAGGACTAAGAAGCACAAACTGCGACTCTTCAGCATTTGCTTAACAGTACAATTACACTTTGATCTGGGACCTATATACAAGCGTTGCTTTTAAATCCTCTAATCCCCACAAAACTTCACATACTTGTATAATGGTATAATGATAGGTGGAGCTTTTTTGTAATAAAGTAATAGAAGAGTGATCCCAGGTGCCTGATGTTAATGAAGCTGGAATTGCATCTCAAAACTTGGGAGGGAAAAAAAATATAAATTTTTTCCAAATTTACACTCAGCTCTTTCAAGAAGAATATTTAAAAGTGAACACCAAGACCAAACCTAGCATTTTCTTCATCCCCTCATGTTCCTTATTTTTTTAGCTGTAATGGCTTCAGACTCTGCCACGCAGTTACTGGAAATGAGTTTTCTTCTTTGCACTATGTGCCACAATCGCATGTTCTAACACAGGGCAGCTCAGGCTTACACACTCTGCAAGTGATTAGAACTGATTCTCCAACGTTTGATATGGACAGATAGCTTGGGAAAACCTCAGAAGCAGCTCTATTTTAAATTATATTTTCTAAACAGCCATTGAGACAGGGGAAAGAAAACACACAACATCCCTGCCATTGATACTAGAAGTAATTTGCAGGCATTCTTTAGGCAAAGGATTACCTAAAATGAAAGAACAACATTTTTAGATAAAGAAACTGAAGGTATGTATTTTGATACTGCTCCTGAAATGCTACCCATGACTCCTAAAACTAATCAGTGTAAGAAAAAAAAAACCAACATACAAGTTAAAAAAAAAAAAAAACCCATCCAAACAAAAACACCAAAGCAAACAATACTAAATGCTACCAACTGTGATTGATTTCAAGTTTGGTAGTAATTTGTTTACTTCTTGCTACAAATTACATTTCTTTATACCACCATATGTGATGAAAATCTCTCCATTAAAGAACTGCCTATCTCAACCAGCAGCATTATTGGAAGTATTTTTATACTTCTGCTGTTGCTCTCTTCTAAGTTCTGTTTAATGATAAGGTTGTTTTGGGTTTGGTTTTCTTTTGGTGTGTGGTCTTGGAGACCTTTTTTTGGTGGGTGCTGTTGGGGTTTGGGATTTTTTTTGGCAGAGGTGGTGTGTCAGGCATTGTATATGCTTCTGACCTGAAACTCAGTTGTGGAACAGTTTGGGTTGGAAGGGACCTTTAAGAGTCAAACTTCCACCTGTGCTGCTATTGCCATCCCTCCCATGGTAGAATACAATGAAATATTTTACTGTGACTGGTTGTAGCTGAAAGAAAGCATGCAAACAGTAAGAGAGAAAAGTACAGTGTGATTCAGGGGAAATTTTTTACAGTGGACTGAAGTCTAACTGAAGGAGTTTAGTACTTGTTCAAGCTTGGTTTTTTACTGTTCAAAGTCAAAACTCACAAGTTGCTTCAAGTAAGCATGGTGTGTTAATTAGTTTTAAACAGGTCATAAAAGAGTCATAGTTCACATGCAAAGTAATTTAACCATTCACTAAACTCCTATTCAATAGGCAATGAAGCCTAACAAACTGCTTCTTCCAGAGGTCTAGCAAAAACAAGTTCCAAGCACTTCTAAAGTGAAAATGCAAGGATTGACCTTTGTTAGCAAAACACATCCAACATGGAACTCACAGCCAAACTGATTTCCCCACTTTGGCTGCCCCTCCAGCAAATGGAGCATTAAAAATCACTGTTAGAAAACTTAAGTGAATTTTTCCACAACTTGCCCAACCATAAAATGTATTTTCAGTAGGAGGAGAAAGCAATCATCAACAGTTAGCAATTACAAAAAGTTACTGACAAGCTGTGTGCATTAAGCCAGTCTCAAATCCATAAAAGTCATCTAACATTCCTCTTCCCCAACAGAGGGGAAGCAAATAAATGGAAGATGAAGAGATGGGAGTACAGAAGCCACACAGGGAGAGACCCCCTTGAACATAACAGACAGTTCTTAGATTTCTGAATCATACAAATCCAGTGGCTTTAATATAGCTGACTATGACAAGTGTTAAATCTTAAATTTCTCTCCTTGCTAAAATTCTCATATTAATATTTTATTTTGTTACATAATGCTTCCTTCATGCAAAGCTAAGTTCCAGAATCTTATACCTTTATGTAATACAGAGCTTACAATCCCCATTCTCAGCCTTCCCTCACATTTCACATTAAATTAAGATGAAACTAGCGTACCTCATCCCTTATCCCACAGGACAGAGTCTGCCATAGCTCCTTTCATGCCTCTTTTCCTGTGCACTCCTTTCACTGCAAAAAATCTCCCTGCTTTGGAAGACAACCCAAGGCCATTCCTGGCTGACTCTACTCCAAACATTGTAAAATTTTTCTCCTTTTCTTCTTCACTCACAGTATGAGACAGAAGCAAATAAGCAGTTGAGGAGAAGGCCCAGTGGAAACAGTAAGGGATGAACTTACAAAAGAACAGTCATTACACAGAAACATCTTCAACCCACATAAGTGCAGGGGAAATGGTTGTAAAATGCACACAATAAGTCTTTTTGAGAACATGGCTCCTTCTTCCATTGCTTTTCTGGTCGCCCCCTAATAAAGTCACCTCCTTTGTTGCTCTTTGACTAGCGTGATGGCAAATGAGGCTATCAAAGGAACACTGAGACTTCAATAAAGCCTACAGCCTATCAAGACAGTGTCTACCGACAGTTATATGAACACCTGACTTTTGAGTTTTGATGTAGTCAAAATGCTTGGCATTATTTCTTCAATGCATCACAGAGACAGGAGGTTCTTAAAAGAGACTTACAATCAGGAATCTACTTGTCTTGAGACAGGCTTACTATTAGCTAAAAACAAATGACAGTACTCAAATACTAAACTGTGAGGTTTACAAGAGAAAAATACAAAGCCAAAGCGGGCCAAGAAGTAGAAAATGCCTTATTCCAAAGTTTTTCATTCTTGCCCAGGGTTGCTCTTTCACACTGAGGCTTTATATTATATCTTCAAACATGTTATAGGTCCCTACATTTGTATGGGTGTCTTTTCATTCTGCTTTTGTCAGCTACTATTTCCTCAAAAAAAAAGCACTGCACCAACCACCTCTACTTGAAGTACAATTTCTGATAATTTTTTTCTTGTTTTTCTTATGCTTCTTTTATAAAAAATCCCAAAACTTAGAACTGTTTTTTTTCTCTTGAACTAACGCGCAGCCTTAAGACATATCTCCTGCAGCTAGGCTGGTTCCCAGAGGCCTGAAGCTTCAGGCCTGGGACATCTCAACTCCATGAACTCGCCTGTATTAGCTATGTATGCCAGCTGCTCTTCTCTTTTCATATATAAAATAATCTTTAAGCAGCATATGGCCTTGACTATGTGTGTATGTACTGGCAGGTTCAGGCTAAAAGGGTTACAGGCCATTTGTCAAGCTGTATCACATTTCCTCCACACCCTTCCTCCCGTGAGTAACCCAATGCCGCTCACAGGCAGAGCCTGACGCCGAAGCACGGCCATGACCGAGGGAAGACTCTTACTTGAACTCAGCATAACACACTGGTGCCCATACAGTGAGTCACGGCTATTAAAATAAAGGGCATGACACAGCAGAAGTTAAATTGATAAGGAATTAACAGTTAATCAGGTTTGAGGAGAAAAGCCTGGTTCTCCAAAATCACAACAGGTTAAGCCTTCAGTTCTTGTGAAGGACAACCACTGGAGCCACCATGCACCAGCACAGAAGTGAGGTCATGCTACACCATCCTTCAGATTCATGGGTGAGGAAGTCCACATTCCATGGGCCTCAAGAATCCCATTCCATTCTGCAGCATGAGACCCGTAATTGAAGGGCTTTCCCAGTTTGATACAATCAGCCAAGTGATGATCTGCACTGTCTGCCTACGAAAAGGACAGAACTAACAACATTTACTGGCTTATCTTAATATCTCCAAGTGTGTTACAGGAAAATCAGAGTTTGTCAATAGAAACTCCTCAGGGAAGTTTTACGGCCACAGCTATATTAGCCAAGGCACCTGGCTTTGCCTCTTGCAAACACCTATGAAACCAATGCAATCAGGATGAGTTTCCAATATATTGCTGTCTCACCTTTGGAGTCCTATTTCCTCTGAAGTGCAGTAGTGTTTTGGGATGAGGTATTGATGGATGACTGGAACATCAACTTCATTTCCCTCATCCACAGCTTCACAGACAAGCTTTCTGTACTTCACAATTAAATCTTTTTACTGAGCTAAACTCTTCCCTTCTAAATACTGCCTTTAAAGTGAGTCAATTGCATATAGCAGTAGACATCTCTTTTCTTATTCAAAACAAAGAAAATTAAAGGTTTATATTAAGCAAGTATGACAATCACAAGAGATCACGATAAAAGCTTTTCCATGGGAATCATCCTGTTTCACACAGGTCAATGAACAGGTAATTTACAAGACATGTTACAGTATCAGGATAAGAATTTTCCCCCCATCTCGGCCAGGCACCTTTGAAGAAAAATAATAAATTACTTCTCAGTACATTTAATGATGGTTGAGAAAAGTTTAAAAAAAAGTGGATGCTTTCAAACCAGGGAACAGGCCATTAAGTTTCAGAACTTGAAATCCACAGGAATTGATACACTACAGGAATGATCAAATTTAGAGGCATTAACAAGGTGGATTTTTGCATTCATAGATGACTTACAGAAACAGTAACTGAAGTCATAGCAATAGGTAGTACACAGTATAAGAACACTCTGTAGATATCTGCTTCAACATCTACTTGGGGAAATATGAAATAACTGGTTTCACATAGCAACTTTGAACAGGTGCTGCATTTCAAAGGTTTTTGTCCAAATACAGTGGCAGACTAATACTTGAGAAACAGCATAAACCCTTCTGTTTTGTAAACCTTCAGAACACCCCTACTTGAGGCATAGAGCATAAGGAAGCAGAACCACCGTACAGTGAGATGTATCACCATGCAGCAACAGATTCAAGATTTTCAACTTACTCTACCAGCTCTGTCCTGATTCCAAGTGAGTACATAGCACTACTTGGACAATGGCAATAGACCACAGTGTCTACTTTCCTGACCTTGCTGCAAGCTAGTTCTGAGACACCCCAAAAGAGATGTTCCTCACCTGACACAAGACCAAGCAGTTATCTGTAGAAAATACTCTTGCCTTGGGATATGCTACTCTTGGAATGGCATACCCTTTTTCTAACGGGAAAGTTTTAGCTTCAATAATAGTAATATATTACAAAACTTGGCTTCTGCACATTTCTGTGCAGAACAGTTGTCTGAATTGTTAAGTATACCATTAAAAGCATTTAGAGCACAATAGAAGAACCAGCCACAGGAATGCCCACTCAAGGTAAGCCTAATTATCATTCCTACAGGTCAAAAAGTTAAGAGCTCACCAGCTGAAGCACACATACCTTCACTTACCTGCGGTCCCTCTCTCCCTGTTCACTAACATTCATTAAAGTGGAGCAAGTTGGAGGAAGAGCTGAAAACATCTAGGAGGCAACCCATGTCCACATTTGTATTGTCTGAAAAACAGTCCTTTGGCGCTTCTTGTGATGCTGAACAAGCATCCATACAAATACCACAGAAGTGTCAAAATATAACCAGATTAATTTTTCAGGATTGCAATTGGAACTCTGGCAGACCTCTCTACTGAGATGATTCATGGCACAGCATCATAGAAGACAATCACAGATAAAGCCTGTCTCACCCCATGGCTAGTCTGGAAGGAAGGGATGAAGGCAGCACAACATATGTAAATAGTTGAATAATGAGTATTGCAACATTTTAAGAAGTCTGGTCATTTTAAACAGAACTCATCAGCAACCTGCTTGACAATACCCAAACATGAGCTAACGTAACAACTTTCAGGTTTGAACAGGTAAAAGTACAACAGCAAAGTTGTATTCTCAGGTTCAAAACACAAGTTGAGATCTTCATTCACATCTCACCTCCATGGGAACAGCAGAAGCTAAGCTGTTAACAATGCCACCAGCCATATCTCATTTTATTGGCTGTGCTATTTATTAATGTAACAACAGTACGTGGAACCTAGAATCAGAAACAGTGAAATTAATACCAGTGAAATTTATTTCTAAACGTGAATATCTGTATTCTGAAACCTCAAAATAATGGATTCTGAACAGCTTCTTACAACCAGCTAAATGCCACACATCTTATTTTGAATGAGCTGCGAAACAGATTGTGAGACATCTTTGCATTAGTTTGCTTTGTGGTTTGTTTCATCTATTCTAACCACATTTAAAATCGGGGGAGAGGGAGGAGGAGATTAGGTTCTGGAGCTCAATACTATAGAAATACTCTTTCTGGGACTTTTCCCAAACACGAATACATTAGGACAAAAACTGCATTTCTTCTACACTTCTCATGATGGTGACACAGAGAGCTGGATCTATGGTAGTGCTAACTGTTCGAGGAACAGAAAGCCTCCTATTAAAAAAACCCCAACTTTTGTCTCTTTTCTTTTCTCTTAACAAACATTAACTTTCCAAACCATGTCTGACAGCTGCTTGTTTTCTACACTGAAAATCTGTTACAGTTCACGGTATCAAAAACATTGCTAAGCATTTAAAAGAAATTCCTTATGGGTCCCTTTCAGAAGTTATTCCTTAAGGAACTCTTCGAACCTATCTAAAAAACTACTGGACTACTTACAGCTGCTTCACTTGAGTTAACAACTCCACTAAAGTAAGTGCAAGCCACATAGGTTTGAAATGGTTCATTATCATAAAGTGCTGCTTTGGTGGTTCAAAACAACCACTGGAAAATGGTGATCAGCTCTCCAGATTCCAGCAGACTTCACAGCAGGAGTCCTTCTTTACCAAAAGTTGGTTGGTATACCTCAAGGGAAACCACTGGCAGGTATGATAACGTTGTTAGCAGTTAATTCAGTCACAGGACAAGAGATGCTTTTCAGTTACCAAGACTGTTATTTAAACTTCTATCTATCTATCTTGATGGCACAGCAGGAGAAACTTGCTGCTGTTACTTGGCAGCAAAAAAAAAAAAACCAAAACCAACCAAAACCATACAGAAATGCTGAAGTTGTAAGAAACAGGTTTGCTTCTTACATTAAAAGAAATACTTTTCTGACCTTTTCTGTTCAAACTAATAAGATGGCATTCAACTACCTGAAAGAAATTCCCATTACAAAAAAAACCCCCAAAACCAAACCAAACCAAACCAAACAAAACAAAGAAAAAAAAACTGAAACAAAAAACCCCCACAAAAAACCAATTTAATACAGATGTTCCTGTCCCTAGTCCTTCACACACAAATATTACACAGCTCTACATGATTATTACAGGACTGTTCTATTAACCTTGCCAAAAAATTACAAGTTCAACTTCAGAGCACCATCCTAAAAGAAAACCAAGGCTGAATTTCATGTTTGTGTAATTTTTATATTCACCACATTTAGCAATTTGCACACATCATCTCCATTTGCATAGTTAGCAGAAGCTTTGCTCCTATTCCACCAGAAATTGGGTTCAGAGCACTGCTGGAGATAAACCTAAACACCCCAGTTACGTTGGAGACTTGAGCAAAGGGGGTTTAAGTGGGCAGGAAGAAGGGGGTCACACAGGTCCACAAGCAGAAAGATCCCCTTGGACCCCAAACCCAAAAAGCATCCATCTTTTATCATCCTTGCAGTATAACCAAACTGTGAAAAAGCATAGCAGGAATGCAAAAACTAAAAGAAAAAGAAAGACAAAGAACTACTAAGTTGACTCAGAAGAATGTTTAAGATGAAACAGATGCAGCCTCTTCTAAACTTGAGTTCTTCTAGCATAGATCAGATTTTTGCCCCTACACATGATCAACATCTCAGTGCTGTAATTATACCAACAGATTGTAGGCCTTGATTCAGTTCAACTCTACACACTACTGCACCAAGAATACACCAGAACAATCACATCTTTCAAAAGAATAACTCTAACCAGTTTACAAAACCCAAAACAATTTCCTGCCACATATGTCCTCACACTTGGAACAGAACAAATACATTAAAATCCCTACAATACCCAGAATCTGAAGATATTTTTGGTTTATACAGTTAAAAGAATAATTTTTTTAGCTGAGAACACCACTTTCCCAAAATGAAAAAGAATAAAACACTGAAGTAGCATACAGTTCCTCTAGAGATTCCAACTTGAGCAAGATGCAGCTGTGGAAAGTCTATGGATATTCCTACCCGGGTAATTGTTCTACCCAAAAAACCTTTGTTGTTTAATTTACAGGAAGATGCTATTAAGTAAAGTTATGAAATAGTTCTTGTTCCTATCCAGTAAAGCTGGTTGACTCATGGGGTACAATCTCCTGGAGTTTACCAGGCACAGTCCTCCAGAGAACTCCTTCCCAATACAGAAAGCAGACAGGCTCCTGGGGCTGCTAGCATTTCAAAACTGATCCTGGCCAACACCAGTGTCCCTTGCCAGCTGTGCAATTAAGGGTCATGCTGGGGTGTGCCTCTAGAAGGCCAGGCACCCTAGATATGCTGAAGCACAGGGTAGATAATGAAAGAGCACACACATTCAGCAGAAAACCATCTCAGAGAGAAAGCAAACATTGGAACTGCAGCACTGTAGGTTACAACCATTATTTACTGGTTGTTTACAACTGCACTAGTGAGAGCCTACAGAAGAGTGCATCCAAGAAAGAAAGGGAAAAAGATGACTATTTTCACATCATCATCATTGCTTTGCAAAATAGCTGGCAATTAGAGTTGAAGTTATGCTGATGACCAGCATAGTTCCTTTCTCCTTACTGATCCATTTGAAATATCACAACTACTTTTCTTCCCTTCTGGAAGATAAATCAAAATCACTAGATGTGCACAGTGCTATAAAAAATGGAATCAAAGCCTTTCCAATGGTAATGTCAGAGATTTAAGGTGCATCAGCACAAAAGCAAGGATCAAAACAGTAACCTTTGTCAGTTATTCCATTCAATAAACAGCAGAAAGGATCATTGACAGTATCAGTAATGTGTGTTTTCCCCAGTCAACAGCATCCCACGTTTAAAGCTGACTTTAAAAAATGCTCAAACATCTTGAGAGGTAAACAATAAAATACATCTTGTAACAGAAGGACGTTAACAGTACACTCACTCCTTGCTGAGCTTTTAGAAGTCAACAGCAGCCAATACATTGTAGAGTGTAACTGTTTCTTCCTGATACAACAATCTAGTTGAAAGAAATTTGGGATACCAGGTGTAGACCAAGAGCATCTCCGGCTTATTGTGGGCAGCTGCTGTAAATGTGACCAATAAAGAGAACCTAGCACCACCCAGCCCCCAGGCAAAGTATGGCCAGGTGCATAATTCAAAAACTCAGAAGTCTGCTATTTGAACATGTAAGTAATGCAAATTACCTACAGTTCTACCTAACAGTAAGTTTTACCTGCTGTTCCTGTGTTGTAACTCCAATAATATCCTTCTATAACTGTTTAGAGTACACACAAAACTCAAGAGTGGAGGTGGTGTAAGAATTAGGTATAGATTAGCCTCACAATTTACTTTAATTTACCTTTAATTTTAATAGGGCAAATAAACCCTAAGAGCTCTGCTATCTGCAGAAAGCTCTCACAGACACTAATGCTACCCACCAACCCTTTCACTACAATGTACTTTTGCCACATGAGAAGGATACAGGCATATTCATTTTAAATGAAGTGTGGAAAACCTACAGTCAAATTATCACATAAAAGAAAACTTGTGAAAAAGACTGCTCATCTTAGAGATGCACTGCATGCAGTTTAACCAAACTGCACCTGAAGAAGTTTTCCCCAACTTTTCTTATCAATCAGTATTTGGGAACATTTCTCAGAACACAAATATGGAAATCTTATATCTAGACTGTAATCAATTTCCAAATGTGCAAAGAATTGTGTCCTCCTCCCATCCCTGAGTTAAAAAGATACCAGCGTGATGATCTAGTCTGCCACCTTGAGCAGCACAGAACCCAAGTTTCAGTCACCAGCTCAAGAAGTCCATGATTCCTGGTTAACCAGGAGACTACTATTTAAAAAGGCTTATTAAGCCCATTTTAAAAATTCATTTATGGCCATCAAAAACTAACATTTGGTAAGTTCCCCAAATTTAACTGTCTTTAAGATATGGTATGTAGAAGAAGCTATGGTAGAAGTAACCGCTGAGAAGCAATACATATCTACCTTTACCTGCTGGAACTACCCAGCTTCAGCATTCACATCTTCCTCTGAGCTATGAAACTTAACATTTCCTACTCTTTCTCCACGTAAACTCAAAATAGGCTTCTTTATTCTCAGCACTAACAGTTTTGCTAAAATTTTAATGTAAGTTTGGGGGGGGTTGTGGTGGTAGTCGTTTTGGTTGGATTTTTAATATTTCACCTTGGTTTGTTTTTTAACATGAACACAGACACAAGCTTTCCTGTATATCATGCTGGCAACAATTCTGAAGAGCTGGTACAAGAAGCAGGCATGATATTCTAGCTTTGGTTTTCACTAGTGAGGCATACAACTGCAACAGCACCTCCTTAGCATTTTCCTGTCAACAAGGAGCCATTTCAGAGTCCTGGAAGCTCACAATCAGCTGGTCACCAGAACCTCAGCGTCTTCCAGGACCATGTGCAAAGGTATGCACACATTAGCAGCAGTGAGCAACTACAGTCTGAAAGTTTTTAGTGTTTTCTGTAATTACATCCTAGCTGAAGCTATTCAAGATTGAAATCCCCAAAAGGTCAATATGAAAAGTTAGTGAGTGAACATTCCTTCTTGAGTAGATAATCTCACTGACTGCTACATATAGGACAAATTATTTTCACATCACCAGTATCTTTCATATTACTTTTCATAAGTTTCACTATCAAACACATGGATTCAAATGCTTCAAAAGGATATTTGGAACAGCTAAAAATATGTTGTTTTAATATGTTGGGGGGAGGGGTTTAAAAGTATTTCCTAAAGACTTCTTAAAATTAACACTAACATGAAAGGATCAGAAGAAAACACTGCATAGATAATTTTCACTCAAATATCACATTTCCAAATCATTGAAGGAATTTGAAGGCAACATTTAATAGAGCTTCATGTATAACTTGTATAGATTTTGATTTCTACAGAAATACTTTAATATATTGCTTAGTCTATGAAATTAAATTAGTTCTTTTCAATGGAAATTTGGAAAAAATTAATGCAAAACTTTTAATACAGCTATGCATATAGATTTATCTCCTCTGTAATTTTTAATAGGAATTTTTAACTCTCAAGTAAAAGCCATGATACAAAAAAAAACCCCAGATACAAACTGATGTTTCAAAGCAAATGGATACTACATTGATACAGTTTATGGGAGAGAAGGAAGACAAGATACTTGTCAGGCTGCCTGTATTTATACCTGCAAAACAAGACATCGAAGAAAAAAAATCAGCATGAAGTTTGAGATACCAACCCTCTTAATCACCTCCTAAGAAATCTACACCTGTAGGGATGGTTAAAACAATCCTATCACTTTGCCTCAGAATCTGAGATTTTAAAAGACCCAGTTACAGGCTGAATTCCTACAGGATGCCTACTCTGCCTTAAACCAGTCCCCTAGTTTATTACAACAGTGCAAACCTATTCCTGTTCTAACATAAATCTATTCATTCCTGTAAATGAAGTCAAAAGGACTGTAAAACAACATTGTACAGCATGAACACTAAAAGATGGAACAATTACAGCTATAACTTTGTACAGTGTGGGAGATTTAACTAAAAGTATCTATTTGTTTAAGCACCATTCTTCGGTTCTTGTCTGTGCTATCCCCCCAAAGGCACTTCACTCTTTAAGTACTGAATGCATCCTGTGGTTAGTGAGCACCCCGAATATTGAGGACATAAAAAAATCCAAGATCTGCACTCTGGCTACAAAGAAACCATCAAGAAGGCAACTACTACTACACAGGAGGAAGAAGAGGAAGGTCATAAGAAAAGACATTTTTGTATCTGAGTTGCTCAGCTACACAATTGATTCTTTCTTGATCTGAAACAACTAGCAATTACTCTAATCACATTGAACTCAAGGCCCTGAAAACTTCACTGCTATTAAAAAAAAGTCAGTCCTTCACAAATACATCTCAATTCAAAGCTTCAAACCAGCTTTTCCCATTATTAAACCTCCCCACTCCAATGCCTCAGTCTCATTTATGATCACTGTTTCAGTACAGAAGCACTATTTAAGTAATCAACAGAAATTAACATCTTAAATCAAAAGCTAGTTGTGACCATCTATGACAGCACATGCAACTGAACAAGAGAAAACAGCACAACCTCACTGCTGTTTCCTCACAACACTTTGAGATAGCATACAGATTGCAAGAAGCTCATTCCTTTCCCAAGAGGAGGGAGACACAAGAAACCTCACTTGAGTCTCATGGGTTGATACCAAGATGTTCTGAAGGTAGGTACATGGGGCAGGGGGCTGGCAGGTAGCCTGTTTCCCAGCTGAACTAAGATACCAGTCCATGAGGCCTAGAGAACTGAAGATCAGATTGTTAGAGAAAGTTCTAGACAGGTAATATCCTCAAGATGTGGCTTTTAGCACTCAGGAATTTCATCTACTATTATAATTTGCCAAAGAAAATAATTAAGAAGAAAGAGCATAAATCAGTTTTTTGACTGGTAGAGGTAAAAACAGCATTAAGATGAGACAGCTCACAGATAGTAAAACCTAGTCAGGCCTTTTTGCATCAACTAGCTGCTTAAGTTCCCACTATAATCAATGGTATATTCTACTCATCCTAAAGCAGATACCTGTGTTCAGTCAGCTGAACCGTTCTTCAGGTCCACTGGCTAGGTCTCTGCAGACTACAACAGGAGCACAGGCAATGAGCTCATACCCTGGCATCTAAATTTAGGTGCCCAAGACTGTAAGCCAACCCTACAATTTATACAGCCGAAATACATAGGCATGTTGACAGGCCAAACGTACACATCCTGTAAGCAGCCCCTGGGACAACAGTCCTTTAAAAAACCTTTTCTGAAAAAGGATGTAGGAGAAAAGAGAAGTCAATAAGAAAGCCTGCTAATAGAACAAGCTGAATTCCTGAACTATGTCCCATACAAGTTTCGGTCTGCATGAAAAGAAAATAGTTTCTAGATATACATGAGGGAAAGATTCTGCCCTACAAAAGTTGTCTTTAAAAATAGCAACACATTTGAATGATTTCCAGGACACAACTGCTCAAGGAAAACATCCCTCATTCATGAACTGTGTGAGTAAGGAAAGGCTGACATGGATCTATCTTTTTATTATAGTTGTGTCACATTTTTCCCAGTTGCCACACCTATGTACATAGCACTGGAAACAAAGTAGAAAATTAAATAAATTAAGGTCGAGTGAAAGAAAAGAACGTATTCTAATAAGCAAAACCCCAAACAAAACAACAACAACAAAAAATCCCATACCAGAAAGCACTTACAACACCGAAGCTAGAATTTGAGTTAGGGCATGCTCAGACACCGCAATAAGACAACAAAGCACCACTTCCCTGAACTGCCGTAAATTGACCACTTGTTCTTAATCTCTCCCAATTGTGAGATAACAGATCCACTTGTTGACAGAGCCACAGATTGCATCAATTGGTTGCCCATAGAATAACACTGGGACCACTTGTTTGACAATTATGCAGGCTAACATCCCTCTCCCTCTCAGTCCCTCAGTATCACAGTCAGAGGAAAGGACGGAAGAGTGAAAGCAGCTAAAGCAGACTACATCCTTAACCCTTGAGATGCCAACAGTTGGCCTACCGGGGTGTTCGTCTACTCCCGGCATTCTTGGCGGACAGGATTCTCCAGGGTAGAGTGTGAGTGAAACCTCTATCTATAATTCATTAATTCTTTTTCTCCTTTGGGCTTGCCTGCCTCCTTAACCAGGAATGATTTTCAGTCAAGAAATCAAGACATTAAAACATAGATTCAAGCAGCAGTTACACAAAGACTTGAGCAAAATATTGCTGTAAATACATGACAGTGATTCTGCATCATTCTGCTGTCTTGATGTCTGACAAAAGCTGTTCTTTCCTCACTTTTACTTTTTCAACATGACTACCAGACTTAATATTTTCCCTAAACCTTCACTTGACAGGGTATTATTTCCTTAATCTAATACTTTGTCAAGTAATCCCAAGTAGCAGCCTCTGTTATTTTGCCCAAGGACCTAAATTCATAATTATTTTGATTGTCTTGCATCCTGTCCTCCTAGCTACTAGGACAGGACTGGCTTCAAGAAATAAATCACACCAACCAACAAATAAAAATCCTAGCAAACAGTTCTACAGCACTAGCAGTGTGGAGCTGTTGGCTTCTTTCAGTCTTTAGTAGTTGCTACTTAAATAGGACCAAAGCCATTTTTAAATTAACAGATGAGGTAACTTTTAATTTTCCTTTAGTAACAAAGCATTCTAAAATGTAACCAAATGACAGTAGTCAGCTAAACCTCAGAGCAAAAACAGAAGCCCTGGGGCTGTCAGTAGCCAAACATTCAAGAGGACTCAACTGTTTCCAGACTGAGAGAAACCTGGAGACAAACCCACCAGTTTTCATTTTGAGGTAAGGCCATTCACATGTTCAACACACTACATTGCCTAAGAGGTCAAAACTAGAGCAAGAAGGCAGAACATAGATTTCAGTCCAGTTTGAAGGAATGCTTTATGCTTTAGGCCTCAGAAGGAAGACTTCCCAAATCAGCAAGAAGACTCTGCAGCAGTATGGCAAGTTGAAGGGGCAGATGAGCTGAAGGACCCCACTCCTGGTCAGCTATTCTGCCAGGAATTGTGGCTTTGAATGCACTTCTGTCTGCGCCTTTATGGTCTCAACTATTCAAATTAGCCTTTAAGGCACATTAGAGTTATTTATTCCCCCAGACACTTGCAGTTGGGACAGTAAGAGAAATGTAAAATCCAACAAGTTTACATTCCTGAATTGTCAGCTGTTGGTACTACTGAAGTATATAGCTGTCTCCTTGAACTAGACTGCATTTGAGATCAACTGTGAAATGAGATCAGCTTCCCAACTAGATACAAAACAGTGGGTTTGTTTCCTCCAGCACTGCTTCTCCAGTTCAGCCTTTTCACTTCACAGCTCGTAGAGATGCTTCTCCAAATCCCACCCTCACAACACTCGACCCAAAAGAACTCTAAGAGAACATACCAGGCTTGGAAACCAATGGAGAAGCTGTAGGAGCATTAGTTACTAGAAAACCTCCCTTGACACTTCGAGTTTGAAATAGTCTGGAAACAGAGAACATAAAGAAAATAGAAACTCTTACACAGCATGTAGTTTCATAGCCTGACAGAAGAGGAGGGAAGCAGAAATAAAAGAAAAGCTGTTTTTACATATTGTATAAGTAGCATTTTAAGAACAGAAGGTTTGATTTACCAATTAAAAAACATGAAACTGCAAAAGTGAACATTTGACTCTTGCCTTTTCTTTCTTATTAATACAAGCACAGGATTTTCTGATATTATTTACAAGTACCCAAGATTAGTAGGTAAGAGCTCATAAAAAGCTCTGAAAACCATGTATCAGTTTCACTCACCTATGGTGCAACTGTTCAGAGTTTTCTCATACTGAGAAACAAAGCATTGTGGCATATTTTGCAACTTACTAGTTTAGAGCCTCCAACATAAGGGGTTTTAAGATGCAAGTTCTTGCTGTCAAGAACATTCATATTGTCATATTATACAACTGAACTAAGCATGCCACAAAGAATACTACAGGCAGATTTGTAGGCTTCTAAATGCAGGCTAGTGACATTCAGGTATGAAAGTGCAACATCCAAACCAAGGCAGGTTTTGATAGGGAGAGGGTACGCAGAGCAGCGCTCAAGCAAAAAAAAGCACACCATGCTCCTCAGCCTGATATTCAGAGAAAATTATGTTGGCAGTGCCAAACAAAGGCACTAAACATATTCCTTAAAGCAGCAAGAAATGATTAAATACCTCTTCTTCCCTCCTCCATAACCCAGACAGCTAACATAGGTATAGGTCCGGGCCTCCACTACTTTTTTAAATTATTCTAATGGGCTGAAGTCTTTTAGTCCAACTCATGTGCATGGCTGTGACCTGTGGAGTGAGTACAGCTTCCAGTGCTTCTGGGACGAAAGCAGGGGCCAGCTCTGGGTGTTCATATCCAGAGAGAGTGAGGCAGCTGCTTGTCTTCAGTCATCCCCTGCTTGCCTGGATCAGGCAAGAGAAGCAGAGTCCTGCTCTCCCCAGAGCACTTGTTCTCCTCTCTTCCAAGATGGACTGAAATAACATAATTCTCTTTACAAAAAACAAAAAAACAAAACAAAAAAAAAACACAAAAAAAAAACAACAAAAAAAAAAACAAACCCCAAAATGTCCAGCTCAAGAGAAATTCTTTCACAAAAGTATTTTAATTCTGAAAATTGGGTGCTGAATGAAGCATATTTGTTTTCAAGAAGAATGAACTAAGTGCTTATTCTCTATGCTATGAAAAGAAAACGTAAATAATGAAAAAAAAAATGGAAGAAGTTGAAGAGAACTGCTGAGGACAACGAGCTTCAAATTTCAGTTTAAAAACTAAAGAAGTACACTCATGATTTCACAATCACTCTTAACAGGTTTAGCTATATATATATAAAAAAGAAAGATCTCCTTGATATTTAATGTACTTTAAATTTCTGAAGTTAATGACTGTGAGTTATTTCCTAGCTTAGAAACCTTTAAAACACAAGGGAATACACTCTTTCCTTAAAAATAAATTTTTCAAAATTTAATTAAAAATCCAACAGAAAAAAACCTCAAACAAGTGCACATATTAAGGTGGAAAACATTGGACAAAGCATCAGACTTGGAAGCGCTCACCCCATGAGGTACACAGGGTTCAGAGACACATTAAGTTGTTTCAGGGAAAACCTCAGAAGGTGCAAGGGTACACAAGCTGAAAACCCCCAAGTCAGTGAGAAATTTCCCATAAGCCTTGTGTGAAAGGCTGCCTCCTTATCCTCCAGTCGTTGAATAGTGCTTTTCTTCTGAAACAAAGTGTATGAGGTACAGCGAACAAACTGTAAAGGTAACTAGGCCTTTTGTCATATAGTTCCCCCACCCACTTGTACTTTGCCACACAATAGCTCGTTTACAGATTCAGATCACTCCAGCTCCACACAGAAACAATTCTGTATTGTGAAGTGAATCTACCAGAGGAGTAAAATCTAAAAATACTGCAAAAAGTCTGTAACAATCATTTGGTAGAACTCTACGGTTCTTCCCTTAGAGACAAAGGTTTTCCCAATTTGAATGGGTAATAACAGACTTAGTCACTCTTTACTTGAGTGTGACTCAAGTAATAGCCTGTAAAAGCAAAAAATATATATGTACTATATGAAGCCGTTTATCTCTTAAAATAATAAAAAAAAATATTTGCACTGAAGCAAAAGTAGTTGTAATGTAAAAACCCACATTAGCTCTTCTTCCATGTCCACTGGGCAGAACAAAGCACTTCATAGTACAGAGCCATTCCTGTATGTGCTACCCAGGACAAGCTATAGGTGCTTGTTTACACCAGTGGGTAGGCGCTACAGAATAGTGATGGGTAGAAAAACTAGCAAAGCACATGCATCAACCAGCAATCTGCCTAGTCAGCCATACATTAACACAAGTAAATCATGGGAGACCAGTCAGGCTGCCAGGAAAGTCTGGAAGAAAAGACAGATAGCCTACCTACACTCTACTTGCACTTTCACCTCACAGAGAATAGTAACTCCATCCCCCACAAGCTGCTATAACAGAATAAAGATAAACGCAGGGATTATGCCAAGTTGACCCCAGGCTTTGTTCTTTCCCTCCAAGCATATTCAGTGAAAAGGTCTAAACACACATCTGATTTGACAAGCATTCAGATTCACAAAGAACGTGGTGAAAGTGAAATCATACTTGGGGCATTCATGGGTCCCTATGTCAAAGGTCATTCAGCAGTGTTTCAGCTGCTGCTTGCTAGGATTTGAAACGAACTAGTTTAAACCCCCATTGTCACAAACACTGACATACAGTTTATGCCAGCCAAATATGTCACAGCATGTTTAGCAAAATTTAGCTCGGAGATAATATCATTTTCACACGAACATTTAATCCTCACAATTGGCACTACCTCATCTGGAAAGGATGGGTAATTTTCCTTTTTAACCAGATTCATGTCAACTCATATAACTCAACTGCAGAATATTGAATTATTATCAGAAAGAAGGTCTGACCAAACCATTATATCCTTCCCTCTTTACATAAAACAACAAACCCATAGGTTCTTCTACCGAATGAGAGGCTAATTAGTTGATTCAAACTGGAAAAAAATTCACATTTAAATCACTTAGCTAAACCAGAGAGCTCAAAAAGCTTTCTCAAATAACTTATCATTGATTTTCTTAGTTTCTCAAATATTATTTGAGTCTTCCAGCTGCCATTAAGGATATTTAAAGAAGGCACACAAGAAACTAACTTGAAACAGTAGTGGGCTGGGAAGCTTCAGGGCTACTAAAAGTGGGGGAGCAGCAACTGAAAACCTGCTGAGAAATAACAACAGTGAACAAAAACAAATGTATTCTTCCAAAGCCTTTGTGAAGCTCCCTCTCAGCTCCAGGCAGCACAGTGGCAAGCCCAGCTGTCGATTCAGCAAGCTGCAAGACTGTCACTCCAAAACAGGTCACAGTTCAGCAAGCAAGTTGTTATTTGTTTTTACTGCCGACAAAGAGTTCTACACCCTAGAAAGTGGCATTTCTGAGGCAGTCTTTTCCCAGGAACAACTTTGTTTTCTTTATGTCTTACAAATAATATAGCATTTTGCTACCAGTAGTCATCAGTGGATGTCTTAACCAGAGAGAAACTCAAACCTCACTTTATTACGGGAGGTTGTTTCACATAAGGATGCTGGCTCACCATAGCTGGGAATCAGACATGTTTCTATCACTTCGTCAGCAACCCAGACTTGCCCAAGAATAAGACACCAACCTCTCCTACTGCTACCACCTCTAGCTCCTATGCCAAAGCACTGTGAGTGCATCTGCCAAAAAGCAACCTCTACTCCTCACAGTTTCCACCAAAGGCATACAATTAGGTAACAGCAGACACGGGACCACCCCACTGACTGCTTCTCAAGGCAGCAGCAAGAGGGCTGTGTTTTTGGGACACACATCATTAACTGACAGGAATTAGTTGCATTACATGCTCTCATCTCAAACACTAGGGCATCAATTTAAATAACCTTTCAGCAGGAGACAGTCTTTATTGTTTTGACAAATGGAGAAAAAAAACCCCACCTCTGAAGGAAGCACAAAATATGCTTGGTTTTTCTGGCTAAGGAAATAGGCCACCTGAATCCTGCAGATGCTCAGTATGACTTCTTCATCTACACCTTTTCCACCTGAATAACTAAGATTCCATTAAAAGTAGAAGATTGACATGATCTCAAAGACTGAATATTTTGTTCCAGAGCCCTAGAGCCAAAATGGAAACCTACACGTAGGCTTTCCATGAGTGTCCCACTTGCAGAAGTGGAGAAAAACAAGAAAAATAACACTTCTGGAGGGTTTGAGACAGGAGAGATAACTACAAAACACTTATTCTTTCTCACGTGAGGATGACAACACAAGCATCACAAGGCAATGCAGGCCTCACTTCTCTCCAAATCCCTTCTGTCCCCCGCTGTGAACAAAGCACATTGCTTCCCTAATGCCTGGCAAGTTGTGTTCAAGATGGTACAGAAATCCCTCCTATTCTATCATGCTGTGTAAGCAAACAGATTTGTCATGTTGGTGCAGTTGCTTACTAGTTTTAGAATATTCTGAGTTTTGTAGATGGCTGTGACAGCCACCAGATACTTCGGGAATCTGCGAGCTAAAGAGAAATAAGATTCAGTTAACAAAACTTTATAAAGCAAAAGAAGAGATAGAATCAGAGGTATTGATTAGTCTCATCAATAACACCCACGGCAATAATATCAACATGCCTTCAGCTGTATGGTTTTCCAG
Source organism: Brachypodius melanocephalos (assembly GCA_013398615.1). Classification (NCBI taxonomy): domain Eukaryota; kingdom Metazoa; phylum Chordata; class Aves; order Passeriformes; family Pycnonotidae; genus Brachypodius; species Brachypodius melanocephalos. The sequence goes on from VZSR01001283.1 coordinate 9,889,758, forward strand.
AACACCATTACGAGTCAGAAGGAAATCTAAAGAGCAACCACACATGAATGAACCTGAATGATTTTGAATACATGCTTCTTCCAAAACAGAACTCGACACTCCTTGTTGTCATACACTACAGACTGATCAGCTGAGGATTACATTTCAGTCTCTGCAAGTTACCCAAATTAAAGAGTTTCCAACTGCATCAGAGACTGTCCACTGAAGTACTCTGTAATAATCACATAGGTTTTCCAGAACTGCATGATTTGCTCCGAGAAAACTAAACTACCTATTATTACAGCAGACATAATCATAAGCCTTATTTAAGCTGAAAAACATAGATTTGGCTTTTTTTGGTTGCATTTTTTCCCATCTCTAAAACATTCTTGCTTGGAAGACGGGGAAGAATGGAAGGGAAAATACACTGTAGTTCTGCACATCTTAAAATCTTGAGGTTCTTGGACAGCTAGATAAGCATGACAGGATTCACTGGCTTCATACCTCATCCAGGAGTGAGAACATTGCACTGACTCATCTAACTTCTTTTAAGAACTACACAATTCCAGAATAAGGAAAAAACCATGAGGCTTTATAACATCTGTCTATACAGCACATCTAAAAGACTCTTCTTCATATTTGCTGGAGTCACCAGGATTCACACAGGGCCTAAAACACATAAAAAAGATGGCAATAAACAATATTTCACATACCCTAACTTGTCTACTGCAGAAACAATTTCATTCTACCTAAGAAAAACAGCAGACAATTAAAGGACGGGTAAACTGCATGGTTCTGGGCTGAAGTAGGGAGCAAGAGAAAATCACTGTAAACCTGTCAGCTTCCACGCATTAACAGCACTGTGTTAGTCAAAGCTTAAGGCAAGGGCTGGCCATTAGGATTCACAACAGGAAAACTGGAGGGAGGGCGCAAGGTGAAGGATACAGGAAGGCATCTTCCAGGCCTCTGTTTTCTAAGCATCTCATTTTGTGACAAGCATTGCACTTTCGTTTGCACAAGGCCTTCTGTAAATTTATAGTTTGTACATTAGATACTTTACAGAGGAGACACTAAGCTCTTTCCGCATCCTCCTCACTCCAACCAGCAAAAGATAACCTGTTTGCATCGTTTTAAAATACACTGTAGTTTGAATTAAATCTAGCAGTAAATATTCTGAACTGGTTACCTTTTAAACCTGAAAAGTTTAAAAGATTTTGGATTTACAAGCTTCTGCCCCATGCCACTTCAGGGACTTCATAGCTCTGCAGCTGGTGTTCTTAATTATCACATCCTAAACTCAGGATTCTGATCCTACTGTATCAGTATTTGCCAACAAAAATTACAAAGAGATCTTAAGCATCAACCCAAAGGCTGTTATAGCTTAGGGCTAATCCTGTTTATTAGTACTAGGACTATATTTTACTAATGTATTTTTAAATTGAGAACTTCCACCACACTAGTTAATCAATGTTTACTTCCAAACTAACAGGTACTAGCAGGACCCAGAAAGTTCTCAAAAACTCCTGGTTTTAGTGAATTTTTCTGAAAGGGACATTAGAAACAGTGTACTGCTTGGTCAAACAGACTGATATACCATATCACTTGTCACTAATGAAGAGCAATCATTCAACTCTAGGAAGCAAGGACACTGGGTTCCACACACCCTATCCCACCCATCAATGGTATATATCCCATCACAAGACTTCTTTTATGGATGTTTGGAATATATTAGCACAGATCCTTTCATATCTGCAAACTTTCCTCATAATATGGTGTTTGAGTCAGCTATGCCACCATTCCACCTTAAACAACACAGAAAACCACAAGTAAAACTGTCCACCAAAAGAATATTTTTTCTGTACCTAAATACTTTTAAGATAATGAAACCCCCATTCTCCATTTTCTTCTGGTTAAGTGAAGATAATATTTCAACTGTTCTGCCACTCTGCTCTTCTGTAATTTCCCATGTCTGTCCTTAAAACCAGGCATGGCACAATACTGCAGCCATGCCAGCCAGGTCAGTCGAAGGCAGCACCCTTCTCAGTCTGATGTGCAACTATGAAAATCCTATAAAAGACAAAAGCAAGTCTAGATCTTTTTAGTCATATTCATAAATGCAACTCTTCTAAGCTGCATTAATGTGCAACATATTGCTTTCAGAAGTGCCATTTAAGTCACACATGTTGAAAGATTCGTAAAATATGTAGCTAACTCCTTCCCCTCTAAGAGAGTTCACTTTCTTATTCTTACTCAGATGTCTTTACATCACTTACCAGTGAATACACCTTCCTTTCCATCTGTGACTGCAGAAACTAGTGGCTTCCTACTGTAAACCACAGCAATCACATGGGGCAAGGAAAGAGGAGACAAGAAAAACCCCACAGATCTCTCTGAAACTAGTCTGGAATGTATTTTATTTGTCACCAGTTACATGCTACCCAATGTTAGAGATAGTTAAACTAAGCTTTAGTTTTATCACCAGTTTCCTTGCTAAGTAGCTACAGTCTTCAGCACCATAAAAAGGTCATATGATTGTAGAAACAATTCTGAATGCTAAACAAAAATGTATGTAAAGAGAATTAATACTGCTGTCAAGGGAGCAGCATTTGTGGAGCTCTATGGTACAATCAGTTTCAGTTGTTTCCTTTTTCTTGGGAGAGGGGGGAGGAGGTGATGGGCAGCAGATTTCATTGGAGGAGAGGAAGGGTGCAGAAATTTTAGGAAGGGTTTTTGCTTAAGATAAATCAATCCAACAGACTGGGGAAAGCTGGTGTGTAACATGTAGCTAAAAGATCTTCAAAGGACACTATCCTTACAACAGAGAGTATTCACATCCAGAACAGTCACAAGGATATCTGGCAGCAGCTAACGGAATGAGAAAAATAAAACTTGTTCAAACAGTATTCCCATTTTATTTATTAAAAGTTGCAATTCATACATTTTGGTGCTAAAGAATAGATTTCCAGAGTCCACTTCAGTTGTAACCACAGCAACATATTGAACAGAAAACAACAGGCAATACAAACTACACCAAATGTCAGTTAAGAGATTTGTTTAATTAAGTATTTTAAGAGAAGTTTTCCATGTTTTAACAATACATCTTTATTCTATATATCAAATTGTTTTTATCCTGACTTGCCAGTGAGTTTGGAAGCTCATATATATCAGAAGCTGTCTTAATTTCCTGAGCAGATGCAAACCAGGAAGATCTTCCATTTAGCATAAATTAACATATTGCACATGTTTGGTTTTTTTTAATGGGGGAAATCACCTTTTAGAGCTTGAATGCCATAAAACGAACAAAAAAAAAAATCTTCTTTAAAGTTGAAACTGGAAGTTAGAAGTGCACAAGCAGCCACTACAGCTTAATGACACAGTAAACTGAAGACAATCAAGAGGGCTTTTAAAACACTGGATTCTTACAATGGGTAAGTATAGCTTCAAAAAAACTTCGTAAGATTCCCCATTAGTTTTCCTGCTACTGTGCTTCCGCACACAGTCTCATCTGTCTACTTGATCCAACTCTCTACAGCTTTATATTTCATGTTCTCCTCCAGCATCTGGATTCCCTGTGTCTCAGCCATGTTCCTGGCCCAATTTCGTTCAAATCTGTACTATCACATTTTCCAAAAGACTTAATAAACCTAACACACTTCTGCAGGGCAGATTATGTAATCCTGTAACTAAGCAAAACATTGAAGATAAAAAAATTGAAAAGAAAGGAAAAAACCACGCACACCTGCATGATGAAAATGAAACTAAGCCATCATGCTGTTACTCCCTTCCTTCCCCCACACATATACAGCAATCAGGAATAGCAAGTAGTACATCACTGATTTAGCTCAAAAGTATTTTCCTGCCAGAAGAACCGTCAGCATTGCTCTGTAAAGCACCTAGGAATACTTTTGACAGTTGAAAAAAATTGAGTTTATTTTACTTCCATTAACATGATCATAAACTAAAGGCTACTCTCTCCATCTCCACAGTACAGACATCTTCCATGGCAGGCTTGTCATTTTTTGCTTTATAATGGAGTCATTTCATTGTAGGCAAGAAGCCCCAGGCATTCTGTACAGCCCATTACTCTTTGCTGCCCACATTCAGATGGCTAATCTGCTATCAGCCAGAAGCTTGACAGACAAAAGGAAAAGGCAGGAAAACAGCACATGCAGCTGCACATGCGCACACACACTTCACCTACAAAGTGTTCCGACAGCAGACCCAAGAATGAACTAGACACACATTGCATTGACAGTCCTACTTAAAACTGTGGCTGAAGGAAGGCACATTAATTCTTTAAAGGTAGACAGGTTGGGGAAATACTTAAGGGATAAAAAGCTTAATTAGGATGCCTCTTAAGATACATTAAGGCACAAACGTGGAAGACCTTACACTGTAAGCGAGCATCTTGGAACTTGAAAAGTCACAAACGTTTTCGTTAGGAGAATTTGCTGTATGAGACCTTCAAAATGTGTAAAAATATTGTCAAAAGTCAGAAAGATGAAGTAAGAGCTAAATATAGGCAACTGTAAACTATTAGAACAAGACATTTTACAAACTCTCAATTTCAGCACTTCTGTTTTCTTACCAGCTCAAAAAACAACTCACTCTTTTCTAAAAACCTGTATATATCTTCTATATGTCAAAACATTGTGACATCATACATATGAAAAAGCAAATGCAATGAAATTATTTGCATACAGTAGTGCATGACAAGGAGTTTTTTAATTACTTTCTTCCAGGCACATGACATAAATAAATGGAGAAGGCTTCACACAAAAACAAAGAAAAAGCCCATATTTGCTGGAATTCTTAACCACCTTATTTTATTTCACTTCTGAAGGAAAGCATCTTAGCACTGTCACAAGCAGTGCTGCCAAAATATTTTTGAAGCATCAAATCCACAGACAACAGTTTGCATCAAACATCTTGTAAGAATTTTCTGTCAGGATTGTAAACCTCTGCCGTGTCTCACGATTTTTATTCAACTGAGTCTATTTGTATCCTTTACAGCTGGAAAACTAAAATTCTCCTTTTGTGAATTGGCTTAGTTCACAGAAACAGAAAATCTGCCACTAGTTTTGTTCACTCACATGCTGAGGTAAAAGCCAGGCTCATCTTTTTAAGGTGTCTGTCTCCACCATGTAACTACCACATGAACTATGCAGGCATGATTAATCACGTGGCGAAACAGAGAGAACTATGGTACGTTATACTGCATGACATGTCACTGGAACTATTTCCCTTTTCCCATGCCACAACTACCAATTAAATTCTGCTTCTCATTTCTAAGGTATTATTTCACTTTTGTTCAGAAAGTCTCCCAGCATTTTGATTGCACTATAGAACCAATTCTATCTTCCAATATTTGCTCAAAATCATATTTAGTGTTCCAGGAACACAGTATATCTGTCAATTCCAAATCTGGAAAACGTACAAGGTAAGCCTTACCATGAAGGGCAGAAGTTGTCAGAATAGTCTGTTCATAGAATTAGTCTCTGTGGTTTTACTATCATTACAACACCTATGAACAGAAGTCTGCCTTGTGTTACTACTGGGAGCATTCAAGTCAGTCTAATAGATTAAATTATTGGATATAACTACAGATATATATACATAGAGACAGATGTAGAGATATATATGTCTACAAAACAAATCCGTACTGGAAATGCAAATTTACTTTCAGCACTCAGTAGCTAGAATGTATCAAAACAGGTTGTTATAACAAGCCATCCTACAATCTGCTCCTATCTAAAGTTTAAAGTTGGCAAGAATACTGTTTTCTTGTTGCCTTTCAGACATGGAAGTTCTGAAATCCCCTGCTGAGCCTTGTCCTGCAGGTTGAGTACTCGCCCCCTTCTGCAGCCATCTGCAGCACCTCCTCAACAGCAGCACATCCCCGACAGTACTCTGCAACCTTATCTTCTTCTCCCACATGTACAAGGTAAAAAGGGGGGGAAAAACCCCTACATTTGCATATGTAATTATGGTGCAACTCAGCAGTGAGCAAAAAATTACTGGAAGTTGAGAACAGATATGCCCGATGACCACACCTTAGTATTTCAAATGAAAATGCTTAGCAAGGAAGGGGAAGGGACAGCAGCAGGGAAGGAAATCAGTCATTACAGCTCCAAATCTGCTTCAAAGTCCTTATTCACCACCTCATGCTCTTTACCAGGCAAACTGTACCTAGGTCCTTCCTGTGAACAACAGCAGAAGAATGAATCCAGTAGTGTGTGACTGGTTCTATTTTGCTTGACTTAACCAAATAGCTGTGCCAGGAATATTACGAAGAAAAGGAAAGGCTATGGAAAGACATAAACAAAACAGGATGGAAGATTAAACAGGTTACAGATTCTGAACAGTATCTCCTCCTCCAGTCTAAGACTTAACATGACTTACAGTAGCTTAAGGATAGCTTACAGGAACTTCAGACAAAATGGACTAGAAGGTGTAAAGAAGGAGAATACAATATATACCTCCAAGCACACAAGGCAAAAATACCTCAAGGCATTAAGAAAAACTTTTTAAAGACAATTACATCTTAGAAAAAGGGACAGCTTATCTCCCTGATTCTTCTGGGCATTAATAAAAATTATGTTAGCTGAGGTGAGAAGGAAAGTGTTAGGAAAACAAACAAATAAAAAGCCCAACCTGCTTCTTTAGGGATCTACCAGTTCAACAAAAACCAACTTAAGTCTTGTAGCTAAGGCCTGATTTTTCTGTTCTTTAGTTTGCCCTTTTTCAGATGGAATAGATTTCCCCAGGCCTTTTTCAAATCATGCCACATTTGTGATGTTTTGTAATATCATTTTGTTTTCTTCCATTTACACATCTGTGGATGGATGCCTACAAAATAGAACAGAAAATTGCCCTCACTGTCTGTCAGCTGCCCATCAAAGAGAATTGGGAAAGAAACATTTGCTGAAATAATGAAAACATTTTATATCATAACAACTAAATGTGGTCTCCAGCATCACTGGCCCAACTAGCATTTGATCCTAACAAGGACAAGCACACCACTTCATAGGTAAAAATACCACATCAGACCCTTAACCCCTTTGCTTTAAGTGTTGTCCATGAAAATCACTCTGAGGATCATGGTGAATAGAAAGGTTTATAACGCATTTACCTCCAATGATCTTGCAAGCTCCTCCAGTGTTCCTGATCTATCACTTGACCTGTGAGAAGCTAAAGAACAGAGGAGATGCAGAAAAAGAGGCTATCTACATCAAAAGAAGTACAGAATAGTATGCAGTTAGTTAAGAAACAGTTGTTTCTTTTCTTTCTGACACACTCCCATATAATAGAGAGTTCTTGGTGTTTAAAGAACTAATTTTACATGTCCTTTCACTGAAGAACTGCTACTCATATTCACAGATCCTAACTGAACAGGATGCAATGTCAGCACAGCAAAGAACTTTTTTGCTCTCTTTTTAAGTTAAAATTAAGCACCCTACCATATCCCAAAGAATACATTAATCATTAGACATGTTCATTTGCTTTACAGTTTTCCAAAAATAGGATCAATGGAACACATTGAAGGGAGAGCAACAAGAAGGATGCTGCCAAACAGAAAGCAAATATTTGTAAGGAAACTAATAAAGGATGCCCATTTTCAGGTTTTAACCTTTGGGTGACAGCAGCTGTTAACCAAACTGCTTTGAAACAACAGGGGTAACATCCTCACATCAAGGAGATTGTGACAGCTGGGAATGACAGCTGAAAAGGAGAGAACTGAAACAGGCTGCTTTCAAACAGTACTGACTTCCCAAAAATGAGAAAGCATATTTTTAGTTAACTTCTGTTGCTCTGAAAAAGCATGTTAAAATAAAAGATACAGTTACACTACAATAATGGCATCTGAGACAAGCAGAGTGAGGTAAAGTAGAAAAGGCTCCTTTCTTCTCTATTTGTCCCTTCTGGGGACAGATGTACAAGTCTAAAGAAACCTGGTTAATATGTTCAGCACTACCCACCTGAAACATCTGAATCCTGCCTCACTGTTCCACACACAGATAAAAATTTAACAAGTTTCTTCTTTCTACTCTACCATCACCTATCCTCCTAACACATGAATGTAAGCTGCCAGGTACTCACACAAGGCATTGGATGTATAGGCCAAGATACAGGAAGACTCAGTACATACATTTTTACTGCCTGAAAGGTGCTTACATACTGTGTGATGGAAGTACTATGTTCCTCAGGAGTACTGAAATAGATTTATAAAGCTATGCTGCATTTAACTGGAGTCAGTATTTTATCCATCAAGTCTCACTGCTCTTGACTGGGCTTCCCATTCTCCTTGACTGTCACTCAGGAATACTATTTATCAGTGCAAGAAAGACAAACAGATTATTAAATAAACAAACTGTAGCTCAGTAAGAAAAAAGAAAGCAACTCTAGTCTCTCTTAAAAAGAAATGGTCACAAAGATTAGAAAGTTGCAATTGTGAACAGTTTTTTTAAATATCAAGCTTTTGTTACTCTTTCCAACATCAGTAAAATAAGACGCAAGGAACTAGACAACCAGAAAAGTAAACCAAGACTGAGAAATACACAAGCACATAATAATTAGCTAAAAAATCAACTCAGAGTATGCGGCAGCAATGGCTTATAAAAGGTTTAAAAAAACATGCCAACATAACACGGAAATAGAAAGCTCATGAAACCCCCTACACAACTCAACAACAATTCCAGTATTTCAAGGCATCGCCCAGCCAACTGAGGTCAAAGCTATTTACTGCCGCAATCGTCTCATGCAGCAGCCAAACACATTCCTCCCTGGAAAGTCAGCAAGGTGCATCAGAAATCAGGTATCAGACCTCCTGTGAGAAGCAATCCCCTGCCTATTCCGCTCTCCCTGCTTCCCCATATACATTTTGCCTCACCCATCCAGCAGTCATGCATACAACCCTCTGCTCTCCAACCTTTGCTTGGCAGTTTGTCCATTTTTTTTTTTTTTAAACTCCTAAAGACTTCAAACAGCATTTCCCTCAGCAGGAAAGAATCCCTACACAAACTGATGTACTGCAGTGTCTCATGACTGGAGTTAACCACACATCTTCACAAATTAAGATATGAGAACACTCTTCACACCCACCTTTGCCTCACACTGCCCGGGCAGGAGCAGCACCCACCTGCACCCACAGCCACTTCCTACACAACTCCACCTGTGACAAGCAGCTGTGGTGGTAAAACCTAGACTTGTATGCGTTTGTCCCAGTCAAGTTGATTTACCAGGCTTGGCACTTATTTACACGTTTCTGGGAAATTTTTGAGGAGGACTTATGCTTTTTTACTTATTTACCATTTTCAAATATTAGAAATACCAGTAATACACTGAGACTTTTCTTTAGTCATTACCGTCACAACAAAACCAACATCTGATGAAATAATTTCTGCCCAGATGTTAAACTCCAAGGAAACAGTCCCCTCCTTAGAACCCTCCACATCCCAGCAGGGGTGTTGATGTTAACAGTGCAGTCTTTAACTAATTCCCTCCTGATGTGATGTATTTTTGTCTACCCTTGCATCACTGAACTTAAGATTTGGGAATACAAAACACACCAGAAGACAACATTCTACTTCTGTCGTGCATCATGACATAGACTATGAAGACAGGAAACATCACCAGTGAAAAATACTATCTTAATACCATCTAAAAATGGCTAAAGACAAAATTGAGTTTAGCATCTTGCCACGTGTTTGCTGAAGGGAAAAACATTCAATAAATATGAAAGAATTTGAATAATTAAGCTGAAAGGAATAGTAACTACCAAATGACAAAACTATTCTTTCCCTTTAAGACTCTAGATCAAGCCAAATGCAAGAGCAGTCCTGAGGATTAAAAATGGATTGAGACTCAGTCTTGCTATGGACTTCCTGTGTGACCTTGGGTAAGTCACTTGAGAATTTAGTTCTCAAAAATAACAGGCCTATTATAGCAGCCAGAATGAAGCACCAATGTTTCTGAGACCACAACGAAAGACAGGGTTCTGCTTAGTTGCCCAAACCAGAAAAGAACCTATGTGTGATTCCTCTTGAAAAATGTAGGTAACAACCACCAAAAATTCAGGAATATTGATGTTAATCAGCTGAAAGTTAATCTGGAACTTTGCAATACAGTATGAAAGCCTACATAAAAACAGATTACTGTTGAAAGAGTGGATTTCCAGTTGACAAAGCACACCTACTCCAAACAGCTTGCAATATCAATTAGTTAAATGTTTTGAAGTGACTACAAACAGCTAAATGACTTGAGAGCAATAAGCTTATATTTTTGGTAAATAATAATGACTGAATTTAGAAGCATGGATGCTTAAGAGGCATTTGGCCAGATAATGTAGTTCCAGCAGTTTCTCCACAAGAGAGAACAGTTAATCAAAAATCAGTTTTAAAAACCCTCAACAAGCAAAAAACCTACAACCCAAGTTTCACAGAAGTTAATTTTATTTCTTTACCATTGTAATACAGAGTCCCACACACGTTAAAAATGTCTGCCACCCCTCACTGGCATTTTAAACTCTGTTAAAACATGTTTCCACATGAGGAAAGGCATTACAGCGATATTTTGACTTCAGAGTACTTCGCCTCTCCCCCTCCAGCACAGGAAAACTTCTATAAGAAGAAATTACAGGTTAATACCACAACTGGAGTCTCAGGGGGAAAGGAAGCAGAGAACAGCTGTGGAACCCCTTCTTCCTGCTCTGTCCACAGAGGAGCTGCTTACAGAGAGCAAGGGCCTAACTGAAGTCAGTAACACAAATTAACAGGACCTGTCCTAAAGCCCAAAGTCCACAGAAATCCTTCCCCATTGAGTCTATCTGATGTAACTAAAAATACTCAACAGAAAATTTGGACTGAATTCAAGGAAGTCAAATCCTCAGACTTCTAACTAAAAAGACTGAGTGATTTCTATGAGTGAGAAGCCCATGTTAGAAGGAAAATTTCATCATCTTGCTACTTTTCATTAACCCTTTCAGCAGCACACATACAGAGCCCTACAAGCAATGCAAATTGTTCCAGGAAACAAATTGCCCTTAAAAAAGGTAACTACTGCCTCAGGTAGTTAATTACCTTAAGACACCCTGCTTCACAACTGTTAAAATAACAAGCACTGATTGCTGACAGAGAAATGAAGCGATAGTGACCTTTTTAAGGGAACTCACACTATATTTCAGAAGCTAACATTAAAACAGAAGTACTACTTGTTTATAAGAGAGAAGGTGTCCTTGGTCTCAAACAGTTAATTCAGTTGTTCATGTAGACCTGTTCACTGTGCCTGGAATTTTAACTCAGGCTACATTCCACAAATCCCAAATTGTAAATTTAAATTAACAGTAGAGTGTAAACATGATGCCTAGCAAAAAACAAAGGCAAAGGGGCAAGAGAACACAGGCACAACCAGGAATGATGTATCCCAAGTGTCACTAACATCTGACATCCTGCCAGTAGTTAACACCTTGGAGCTAAAAAGAAATATGCTTTTGCCGTATTCAAAGGGACCTACAGTCTTCGTACAGTTCTTGGCTCGGTAGCAAAACTTTATATGAAATTGTTATCTAATAGAAATAAAAAGAGAAGAGCATCAACTGTAAAGCAACCAAAATAGCACTTGAACAAGTCAATCTACATAACCTTTAAGTAATGAACTCACTGTGATCAAGGCTGGCTTACACCTTCTCCTCACATGTACCAGACAGCATCCAGAATTTACTCAGATTCATACATTCTTCTTTTTACCATTAAATATGCATCTGAAGACCTGAATGCATACTTGCATGATTTTCAGAACATCCATACTTAAGGCTGATACCTTTTTACACTCTAGGAAGGAAAGTTTTAAATAATTTGTTTGTTTTACTTATCTCCCAGCATTGCTGAAGAACAAGATGTATCACTTTTAGTTTTGCTGTTTAATAAGAACTAAGACAATCCCATAACATACATGAGAGAAGCTAAGAAAGCTTCTCCTGACTGCAAAAAACTAATCCTGACTGCAAACCAACTCAGAATAAGAAAACCTTTGCTGATATTGAATCTATTTGAAGTCTACACAGGAGTCTCACAAGAGTGTGGCTATGCAGATCACTGGCAAAAAAATACCCAAACCGTGTCTGTTTCCTCCTCTTCGTTTTTCTATGAAAAGAGGGGGAGAAGGGGAAGAAGCAGAAAGGATGAGAGACTCCCAACCAGTACCGTGTTTCTGCTGTATCACAGTATCTCAATACTTTGTAAAGTGTTCTGCTGTAGCAGATGTTTTTGTGTATTGGCCAGAACTAAGGACAATGACACAGGGTAGTTTTCTTCAGGTAAGAAGTGCCAGATTTCCTTGTAAGCGGAGGCTTTAATGGCAGCACCAATCAGCTCTTTGCTGATCTCCTGTAGGGAGCAATAAACAAGGTAGGAAAGGAACCAGCTCTAGAGTTAAGAAGCTAAGACTGTCTTTCCAGCTACACTTAATGCACCAGCATGGCCCCTAAACACAGAGAGAAAGTGGGGGAAGAAAGAAAAAGACCCAAAAGTTTACAGTGTAAGAATAGCTGTATTAAGTTCAACAAGAAATAAAAAGAAGAAAAGTTTACAGCATAATAACTCAATATCATAGCCCAGTATTATTAATTGGCATACTGGATGTCTAGTGCAATCTGTCTGCAAAAGTCTCCTATTCTGTAGGAAAGTGGAGAGGAAACAGCATTGAAATGCTTTTGGTTTTTATGCTATAAACAAGCCAGTTGCTTATACATCTCCCCTATGCCCATTCCTCATTAACAGAAGACACCTATAAGAACCAAGTGCATTTAGAGACTTCGCGGAAAAAAAAAGCCTCATGCTTATTTATTTTAAAGGTTAAAGGATTAACATTTTTCTATGCATTTTCTTCAGTAAATATTTGCAAGTCAAACATAAACCCACTGCTGAGAAATCTCTATTATCCAGATTCTATTATCTAACCGATCCTGATGCTCCGATGCACAATGACTTAAGTTGGTTTTAATTCCTCAGTAAAAGGAACCTAAACCAAGACACACTACATTTTACATTGCAGAACTAGCTAATAAAGACTCAGAGGCTTTTTGTAATAAAGTGGGTGCAGCAATGAGGTCTAGAAGTGATGAAGATGAAAAATACCTGGGATGATACCACATCTTATACACCTTTTGTTTTCTGCAAGTGATACACACTACAGACAAAATGGTTTGTGCTAAGCAGCCTTAAATCTGGTTTTCTAATATTAAGCACAAAGGAAAAACACTGACAGCAAGCGTGGTAAATAAATCCCTCCCTTGAGAACGAAAGCAGCAGACAGGAGGGGGCTGACATGCATGCAGGAGAAAACTAAACACCATCTTTTTTTTCTACCTGCACAAGTTGCCATTTGCTGCAGCAATCAAGGATCTTTTTTCCCGTCGATTTCAAAAACCAGGTTTTCAGAAAATTTCTCTCTCAAGTCATCTGTTGATATGTTTTAAGAGTATGGTATTCATATCACTGGATCTTTAAGAGAAAAATCCATTTTCTTTCCTGTTCAGGTAAACATGTTTACAGCTCCTGCACAGACGCTGGGTGGTTCAGACTCACATGTCACACATGTTGTCGTCAGCAACAAGAAAAGCCCCTTTCTCTGATCATCCACATTTTTAATAAGGTAAAGAGAAAAGCACTTTCCAAACTTACCTTTAGCACAGCCAAATCATGAGCTAAATATAAATATTTACACTAGGACAAGGAATTAATAACATGAGCGTGCAAACAAGAATACTTGCTAGAAAACGCACACGGCAAAAATAAGAAAACCCTTTTAAGTTCAACGCAATCAAACCAACCCGTTAGCCCCTGGAAGGGCCGTCATTTATCACCACGTTACGCCCCGAACAGTCAGGATTAGAGAGGTGAAGCACCGATCGTGACTCCGATCTGTTTCGGAGACCGTTCACTGCATATGAAAACATCTCAGATCGCAGGCAATGCCTTCCTATCTGTGACCCTGCACAGGAAATGCCACATAAAACCTAAAATTGCCAAGGAGGGTTACAAAATTGCCTACTCTACATCCTATTCCGAAGAGTCGTGCTACGAGCATCGAACTACTTCTCCATTTTCCAGAAAATAAGTAGAGAGTGGGTGTTACGAGCCTTTATTCCCCCCGCCGTGTACCTTCCCATTGCATCTTAAAGTAACACACGTACCAAAGGGGAAAAAACACCACCCCACAGCAGCCCTTAAGTCTGAAATGTAAATGTAATTCCTTATATAGACTGCAGCAGCTGGTCACACACGCACGGAGAGCGGAGCGGGGGCCCCCGGCCAAACCGTTACCACCCATTATTATACAAACAGGTACCTCCGAAGCCAGAGGGAAGGGAAGAAACTTCGCCGCCCGCCCCCGCTGCCCGGGCGCAGCCCTCCCTTCCCCACCGGCCCGGCGGGGCGGCAGCGCGGCCACGGGGCGCCGCCGGGCACCAACTCTCGGCGGGGCGGGGAGGCGCGGAGCGGGCGGGAGGGCGCGGAGCGGGGGCGCCGGCCCGGGGCGGCCGCGCTGCCCCCGCGCGAATCGCTGCCCGCTGCGGCGGGGGTACCTCCCCCGTGTGTGCGCCCGGGTGTGCCCACTTGGGGACGGCCGGCGTCCCCTACCGCCGCCTCCCCAAAGGGGAGTGCCGCCCGGGGGCGAGAAGCCGGCCCGCTGCCGGGCGAGCCGGGGGGAAACTCCAGCGGGCGGCAGAGGCGCTCCCGAGAGGGCGGCGGGGCGATCCCGCCCGCGGGGCCGGGGGGAGGCCCCGCTCCGCCCGGGGTAGCGCGCAGGTAACAAGTTTCGGAGTTGGAGCTGCCGCGGCCGGGCGGGCGGCGGCCGCTTCCCCGCCGCTCCCCGTGGGGCTCTGCGTCCCCGCCGGGGCCGGAGGGCGGCGGCGCGGCCGGGGGCCCCCGAGCCCGCTGCCGGCGGCGGGGCGGTCGCGGGGTGTGAGGGGGAAGCAGCGTGTAACGGTCCCGGACAGCGGCGAAGTGCGGAGGCACCGCTAGGCGGAGGAGGGAGGCGGCGGCGAGGGAGGCTCCAGGTAGCGGATATAACGGTGCGGAGGGAGCCGCGCTCCCGGCGAGCCGCGGCGGGGGAATTACTTTGGCGCCCGCCCGACCTCCCCCCTGCGCGCTCGGGACGGCTGTGCCCGGCCTCCGCCCCGGCCCCGCCGCCGCCCCAGCGCGGCCGCGGCGCTGCCCCGCGGGTGACTGACCGTTGTTGCGGCGCGGGTTCGGCTGCTTCCTGCGCTTACACCTGGGGCCATCCGCCATGATCCGCTCGCTGGTGTCTAAATGCTCCAGTCACCTCCTCCCCCGCCCGCCCCCCTCACTCCCTCCCCTCCCCCCCGGACCTGGTTTACGACACTGGGTGGTTTTACTTTTACATCACCTTCCTACACCTAGTGCTCGCCCGGAACCTTGTTGCCACGGGAGACGGGCGCTTTACGGCAGCTCATTTGAACGGCGGCGGGGGAAAAGTTGCACCCGCAGGTACCGGGAGCGGCGATGTCGCCCGGGGGCCTCGGGCCCCCCGACCCCCGCGCCGGCGGCAGCGCGGGGGGACCCTCTCGGGGCGGGGCCGGGCTGGGGGTGTCGCTGGTCGCCGTTGTCAGTGGTCGTCAGTGTTAGTGGTGGCCGGCCCGCGGGGCAGTCCCGCAGCGCCGCGCTGAGGGGCCGGCCCGGCGCCCGCCCCGCTGCCAGGTGAGGCCCCCGGCAGCCGCCCCCAGGTGCGGCGGGGCTGAGGCGGCCCGGCCCGGCTCCCCCGCCCCGCAGGGCTGTCCCGGCTCGGGGCCACGCTGCCGGCCCGCGGGGCTCGTACCTGGCGGGGCGCGCAGCGCTGCAGGCGCACCCAGGGCTCACCGGGACCGGAGCTCACTGGGACCGGCCTCTGCTCTTTACAGGGCTGAGCGACAAGCAGACAGCTGGACCACAGTGACGCCGTTCCCATCGTACGTGAAAACTGCCGCACTCGGGCTTTCCTTAGTCATACTTTCACGTTTTACCAAGAGAAGGAGAGGTATAAAATTCTGTGCCGTAAAAAATAAAAACAAAGCGTTTTTTTCACAGATAATTAATAAGCAACCTTTCTTGTACTTAATAAACTTATTTAATGTGTTAAAAATTAAAACCATCAAACACTTGTACTATTTATTTACTCTTGCTTTTCACTTCAGGCAATAAAATAATTTAATAAGTTTGTCTCTAGGCTTCCTTATTTCTTTTTTTTCTCCTTATCTTGGCATGATTCTGTGGAATTTATAGTTCTGCACTTCTGGGGAACTCTTTTATCTAAAGAAATTAAATTTCAGTAAAAGCATTTCTCTTAATGGGATACTTTAAGTAAGAAGTTGCTACACTACAGAACACTTGAGGCCTTCAGCTGTTCTACATTGTCACATTCCACATGCTATATATGCACATTCTGTAACAAGTCACTTCATTTCATGGAAGCTGCATAACATGTCTCTAGGAAATGAACTATTGAACACTGCCAGTTTATGGGCATAACTTGCAAAAGTCTGGACAATCAGAAGTGCTTCGAAAAGAAGTATTGGGCTAAAATGGATGCAGAATTGGGTGAAAATCCAAAGGCATATTTTCCTAACCAATTGTACCCTCAAAAACCTTCAAGTCTTGTGTTTGGATCCTCACATGAAAACAGTGGTTGCAGGTACCAATCATTTGTCTGATAGTTCTCAAAAAATTGTTAAGTTTACGTGTATTGTTTTTACATATATCTTTACTCAGTGATGGTTGGCTGCTGACCTCAACATTTTAATAAGGATCTACCTAAGTGTAATGAAAGAAGCAAATCAAACAGTACCAAGTGCTTGATGGACTAACAGGAGTCATTTAAATGCATTATATTTGGCATCAGCCGGGACTACTGAACCTCAAATACAAGGATGGCTAAGAACTGCAACATGAAACCAACTTTAAGATAAAAGTGAAACTTGTCAGCTCAAATTTCGAATGAGCAAATTGCAAAATTTAAGGCAGAGTTTTGTTTTTAGTTCAACATCCTTGCTTGTAAAGTTTCTATGCAGAAGACAACCTGTGACTGTGAAACTGTTTGCAAATGCGTGCTTAAGGTATTCTGGAAATGTTAGATTTTTTTATCATGCTGTGGATGAATTTGAAGACAAACCATAATATGATATACAGGTTTTCATGCAAAGTTTTTACTTCCTTAAATTCAGTCATGTTCTTAGAAGGTAGTTGCAAATAATAAGTAATGTCTGTAAACATATTTCTAGATTTGTAAGAATATTCTCTTCTGGAACTGCCCACAGGAAGTTCCAGGCCCTCTTTAAGCAACTTTGAAACTCTTTCAGTTTTGTCACTTTTCCCTTCTGGATCAGAATTCTTGTCTCTTCCTTTTGAGCAATTAATATTTCCTAACAAAATGAGAAGAGAAACAGTCTCCTGGTGTTTGTTGTACTCTTCTTCCAATAGCCGTCGTGTCTGTTTGAACTTGAGCCTCCTGAGATTTCCGAGCAGCAGGGAGAAACTGGTGACAACTTCTGCTGCCCACTAGTTTCTGAAGAGCAGAACTGAAACTGGCAGGAACATTGGTAGCTGTACACTGCTACAGTTTGGATAAATGAGAAGAGAAAACCAAAGCAACCTTTGTATACATTAACTTTGAGACCAAGGAGGCCTAGAAACTAAAAAAAAATCAGTGAATAATGTTTTGCATCAAGTAATTGATGACTCCAATCACGATTCATTGTGAAAAGTGTCTCATTCTAAATAGATATGTAGATAGCTTGGGGTTTGGGGGTTTGATTTTTAAACTTTGTTGTATTTAATCCAAGCAACTGGGCACTTCACGTCTTTGAGTACAAAGTTCCCATTATTTACTGTGCTAAATTAAGGATGCAGCCACTGTAAAAGAATTTTTACCTAATACATTCTAATCCTGGATGCACAGCAACTAGTTAAAATTCCTGTTATCTTTGTCGTGTTATGCAATACATAAGCATGTTGTGTATGTAATTTAAACTGGTTTATGCTTCAAGAATGGAAAATCTGGTTTTCCATTATGGTGTATAGCTTTCAGTCTGTCTTTTCAGTCAAGGATGCGGGAATTAGTTAATGTATTCATTTGCAAAATCTTAGAGAAGAGGTATGTTTCTGCATCCTCCTAAATGTGGCAGTCTTGAGAAGATAACTCTTTAAAGGAGGAATTCTAAGACAGTGGTCATCCATAACAATTTCTAGTGACATAATTTGTATGGGAATTTAGGCAACCTGAATAGGCATATTGTAGTTAAAACATGAGATTGCACAGCTGCTGTACTTCATGTTTTTGAAATTTATTTCCATTGTCTGAAGACAAGAATTAAAATACTTCCATAGTTACACTGTTGTATGGATGTTCAAAAACTAGGTAATGATTCTTACAGACAGTTTTTCCAATTTAAAAAATGTTCCTTTATGTTATGTTATGATTTATGATCTCTTAAGTATGTATCATGAAATAAAAGCAAGCAGTCCTTTGTATTCCTACTCCTTTTTGATGCTTATGAAGTGAAGTTTCATGTAGGATTTGTTCTAGATTTAAGGATGTTCATTTATTTTAATGAATCGAGAATTACAGTGGAAAACAACTCAGTATTGTTTATTGTTTCTTGTTTCATTTCTGGTTTGTGGAGATTTTTTTCTTTTTTTTTCTTTTCTCTTTTTTTCTTTTTTCTTTTTTTTTTTGTTGTTGTTTTTTCTTTTTTTTTTTTTTAATTTCCAAGAGTGAAACTTTGTTTCCAATTCTGTGTATTTCTTGAAATCTCAATTACTAAAATTTATTTTTTAGTTGATGATTTTTTCTTTTAGATTTTTGTTAAATGCACTTCTATTCCTCTATAGGAATTGTAGTTGAAAGATTTGTTAGGAGAACAATGACAGAAAAACAGTTTGCTGCAGCTGAGGAACTAATCTTAAAAAAAAAAATTAATTTTAGAGGTAACAACATGGAGGTGCCTTTTCAGATGATCTTCCAATTTCTATTTATGCTTCCAAATGAATCTCGTAAAGTTTTGAAGATGTACCCTGGGATGTTGTATAGTCTCAAATAATGGTAAAGCGGCTTGAAATTTTCACATTCACTTAGAGCAGATTTTGTAAATATTTATCTTGGGAAGTTACCTTTTTCTCATTTTCCTCATCTCATAATTTTGTTTTCCTGTTTCCATACTTTACCATGAATTTACTTGTTCATTTAAAGCTTGAAGCTTATGAGGTTTAATAAATTGTCATGTCTTTGCACAATTTGAGGAGATTGTACCTGCTTGAAAGATGTAAGTGTGAGGTTGTAACTCTGCCAGAAATCATCAATAAGTACATAGCTGTAGATAGCTATAATGACTTGCAAATATGCAACTGACTTTTCTAACATCTTCCTTATTAAGAAAAAGTGTTTGGGAAGGTCACAAAGGCCTTCAAACCCATTTCTCCCATGTTTCTCTTGCTCTCCCTTTGCTCTACCTGTTGCATATTCTTTTTCTGTGACAGCAATTAAGCTGTACTGATGCCTATGTCAGATTAGTATGCTGTAAAAAAATGAATGTACTAGAACATAACAAAGACCTACTCTTCCATTCTTACACTAATTTTAACTTTCAGCATGATCTCTGTTTCAGAGCCTTCACACAAGCAAAAAAATCATTTGAGAAAAACTTTGAAAAGGTAATTTCACATTCCTCATCCAAAAGGCAAATTTCATGTATTCAAAATGGAATTGGAATGCAAAATTGGGTATAAGTGATGGATAGTGAACAGTTGCGGGGTTTTTTTGTTTGTTTTCAAAATACCTGCAACTTCAGATGAGAATGTCTACTTCAACACTTTATTTTTCTACCACTAGATGCAGTAGCAAAGTGTTGTCTCAAAATACTATTTTTTTAAAATTACATCTGAAGTTGTGACTGATCAAATTACACTTGTAGTGCAGTTAGGTTTCCCACTTTTAATAGCAGCATATTTTCTATTCATCTTTGTTTATGATGACTCTGTTAAGTGTTCTTATCCTTTAAACTAATTAAACACTAATGCTCTATGAATATTTTCACATATGGATCACGTTTGTTTGCTTCTGTAACTTCCACTCTATTTCTGGTTTAGTTCTGCTCCCCAGCCTTCTTGCTGTTTGCTGTCTCACAGTTTTGTGTAATTGCTCATTTGGCTCTCATTTGGGGTTGTTCCCTTTGTTATGATGTCTGCACAGCTGGCTCACACAGCTCTTTAAATCCCACCTTAAAACTGATTTCTTAATTATTTCATTGCATAGTCTTCTCATTTATATTTGGGGGTTTTAGTAGTTGAAACACATTCTAATGTTAGGCATTACTCATTTGTTATGTCTTGTTTGTTGTTTTTTCTCACTTTAAGTGTATAATGCTTCTCCAGGGAATGTTTGTTAGTACATAAAAGGAAAGCTGTTGTTCTGGAGCTTGCAGTGTGTCTTCTGAATATACAGAATTAACATAAAGAAAAGCAGAAAAAAAAAAGTACGAGACTCTACCAAAACAAACAAATAAATACAGTTGAAAGACTCATTTTGCTGAAGAGACTTCAACAAATCATCTGCCAATGCCATAAGGAGAGACAGATATTGCAATGGTTAATTTCTGGAATGTGAAGTGAAGCTTTGGTGCACTCAGTGTAGTTGGTCTGATTCTCAGGGTTGGCAAGGTCTGTCTGGTAGTTACAAACATATGGTGTTAAAATCCAATATGTTTGAAACTCAGATGCATCGACCAAACTTGTTGGAACTACAGAGCTGTGTAAAATTCTAGTGTAATTATATCTTGAGTTGAGTTTATTTGAGCAGGGAACAGCAGTTCAATGCAAGAATAATCGTGTAGATACAGAATTGTAAAGGGATTGTGATTCTCACATAAGGCTATGCATATCAAGAATTTTGGGTTGCACTATCAAAAAGGAAAGCCTAGTTTGGATCCATCCAAATAATAAGGTTTTCTTTTTTCTCTTGTGGGAAAAAAAAAAATCTAAAAAGATTTTATGAGAGATCATCTAGAAAATGGGGGTTTTTTACTCAAGTATTAAAAGCCTGCATAAGTGATTGCTAAAGCAGAGCAGGTGGTCCACAGGTTTCTATGAACTAAATGATTTGAAAATTCACTTTATTATGTTCCCTGTTCTTACTGGGAAGATTTGAGCAGAGATGTCTATGGTGGGCAGTATCTTAAATCCCTTGGCTTTAGATAATATGAAGAACTCTCATGTTCTCTTATTAATGACTAAGTACTCTAAAAAGGACAAGAGCTCCTGTGTCATCTTAAGAGAAGAACTTTAAAACACTCTCCACAACACTTAGATAAATGTTATGGCCATTAGATTGTAATATTTCTCTAGTTCCCTTATTATTTTAAGTATTTTATAACCAAAACCATTCATCAATACAGAGGAAGACCATCTGAATTTTCTTTAGAAAGGTGAATTTCCATCATTGCTGCGTGACAATGGTTCAGATTTTTATTAGAAGAGGACATAATTGAACCTTGATTTTTAATATCCTGCAGGAACTCAGTGACTACAGGGATTTCATATTAAGGATTGATCATACCCAATGTTTCATGCATGCTGGGCTTGCTCTGAAAAGCCCAAATTGGTTGTGTGAAGAGCAGTTAGGTGGAGAAAAAACAAGCTTAAAGATCTGCAGGTGGTTAGGTAGAGTGAAGAACTAGGCAGATTAGGGAATACCAGGAGCAGATCTTCTCATGCCCAGAGAATTTACCTGAAAAATCCCGAGTAACTGGAATTAGGTGGAAGCTGAAAATAGTAATTCAGAGCTTTTTAGGTGTCTCCAGGATCTTGACTGATCAGGGTTTTGCAAAAAAAGCTATCTGAAGTTTAAAATAAATATTTAAGGTAATTTTGTTTTATTGAAAAGATTCATTACCTATTTCAGTAGCTGTTGGTGGGCCTTCAGTGGAGCAGTTGAATTCTTGCAGGTGATGACTAATTCCTGTTTACTAGCCATGATAGGTGACCCCGTGTGGGACTCAGCTGCCTCACCTAAGTTTTACTTATGGGCTATTCCTTCCTACTGCCTTTGCAGTTAGTGGCGATCTCGTCAGTAGAGCCTGG
Source organism: Brachypodius melanocephalos (assembly GCA_013398615.1). Taxonomy (NCBI): domain Eukaryota; kingdom Metazoa; phylum Chordata; class Aves; order Passeriformes; family Pycnonotidae; genus Brachypodius; species Brachypodius melanocephalos. The sequence continues at coordinate 9,911,861 of VZSR01001283.1, forward strand.
CACATCTCACAGGCACATAAGTAAAGTGAGATGAATTCCAACCCATCTCTTACTCTTGACATCAGTCCAATCAGTGAGGTATATTTTCCTGTCATGAGGTGTTTAGGGTTTTGGATATGACTTCATTCCTGTGCTCTAATTTTCACTCCCAGTTTTGTGGGGTGAAAAGTCCTAGAATTTGTTGTCTCACCTGCAACTGATGTCTGTTTTGCCAAATCTATTTAGATACTGTTTCATGACAAGGCCATCCTCTGTGGATTTTCATATAATGTACCGTATCTCACACAATACCAAAGGAAACAATGGCATGAATAAAAATGGCTTTTTTTCCCCATAAATATTTGAAATCCAGACAAATATTCATAAAACATCTGGGCAGTCTTAACATAGAGAGGATAACTGTGGAGGCCTTATTCTGCAGAGATGTACAATTCTAAAGTTCAAAGTTTATTCCTGCAGCCAGATGTATTTGGATTCATCATTGCAGCATCTTTCAGAGGAGGACAGAAGAAATTCACTTAATTGTATTAATACTAGTAGTTTGGTGCCATGCCATTTATTCTAAACAATGTCAAAAACTTCATAGCATTCATTGCTAATTTTTGGTGTTACGTTAATTTGCAAAATGGATAAACTCTTCACTTCAGTAGTGTTCTTTACCATGAATCCAGGACTGTAGCTACCTTGCATTCTTCACCTTAGACTGCTTTATCTTTAGTTGCTGATTTCTTCATAAATAGTGCTCTGCTCCTGAATAGTGTTTATATGTTCTGTAATGTTTTTATCTTAACGTTGTTTCTTGCTTAAATGTTTGTTCCAGAAGGTCTGAAAAATTATGTTTTCAACTCCTGTTAATTTCCCCTTTGACAGGTAGCTTATGGACAGCTATTTTCAGCCTCTGTTTCAAGATACTCTAACTACAGCCTAGTCTTAATCGGAGTCAAATCACAGTCACATTTTCTGTTGAACGGTAATGCACTACATTTGTTTTACAGCCTCTGTAACTGCATTTTAAGGACATATGCATTGCTTGGATCTCCATTCTCCTTTAACTGCATGCACACTGGTATGAATCCTAAGCAAACTTTTTCCCAGCCTGTTTTTCCTCTGGAATAGTGATGGATAACCCTTTCTGTTGACTTGGGCAAGATCAGAGAAAAAAAAAAAGCAAACAGACAGACCTGTCCATTGCTGTGACTACTAGTCTGAAATGCCAAACTTGGCAAACAAGCTGTTCTCCATACATAAAAGAAAATACAGACACAGTACCCAGCTAGCCAGGAATCACCAAATGTTCCAGAACAAAGCCCATGGCTAAAATGAAATGGAAATATTTAATGTAAATTCTTCTGTGTGTTCTTTTACTTGCTTGCTACACAATGCTGTCTCTCATGTCCCGCTACACCAGAGGTCAAGGTGCATTTCTTCTTTAGCTTTTCTTACCTTTCAGAAGATTAAAAATATGCCAAACAATTTTAAATAACATTTATGGTGTATATCTTACTGCAGTTTATCTGTTTGTATATATACACACATGCATAAAGCTATTTTTAAAGATTAGGAAGGTCACAAAGTCATGGGCTTGGCCTAGATTCATGATCCCTTGGTTATACCCGCATCTGGCTGCCCCTTCCCTTCCCAGGAGATTACTCCCACAGCAGCCAAGGCTGCTGTTCAAATCCCCATGTATTAGCAAACTGAAAACAGCAGTAGTCCAAATTAAAAATGCTCCACTGGACCAGCAGCTGCAGACCCAGTCTTTCTCCCATTTATTTGAAGTGGCTGAAGAGGCTACTGTTTCCATTTGTTGGATCAATGTTCTTTTCAGCTGCCCCAGCTATATCCAGCATGGATGCCAACATTACAAAGTGGAAATATTAATTCTTCTCTTTTCAGTCACAGAGTTTTAATTTTATCCCATAACATGTTAGCTACATTACCCTGTCTCTTCCTGCAGCTTGTGCTGCAGCACAGCAGAAGGTGTGCCACTTGGCAATGTGTTAATGTATCTCTCCTCCTTGTTCAAAATAGTTTCCAAATCCTAACCATGCAGGTTATGCAAACCCCATACTAAAGACTTGGAATTTCCATGGAAAGCAGCCCTGGGCAGATGTTTAATGTGTGATTTTGACTTATGCAATATATGGAAGGTCATACATCATGTCAGACATATTTCATTCATCAGAGTAGTCTTCCTAAATGCTTTGAGAAACTAGCCAAAATGGGAAATTTCCTTTACCAGGAAAAGTGTTTGAGGATTCATTTGGTCTTTTCTTGCTCCAACAACTTCTATTATACTGTTAATATAATAGTTAACTACCAACTAAGGGGGCACATCTCTGCATGGGGGAGTAGGTAGCAGAAAAGTTCCAAATACTTTTTATTCCACTTTCGTTATGGGAAAAGATTCCTTTTTCTCCAAACCTTTTGCTCTCTCTTCTCATAATCTTAACAAATTCATCAGAAAGCTCTTTTCTTCCTCAATTAAAAGAATGTTGAAAACTTCCCTTTTGCAGTCCTATTTGGATCTAAATCTGCATTTGACATTTCATGCTACACCCAATTCCAACAGATGTAGGCTTGGTGGCCTTGCAATTAGGTACTATGTTAAGTGATATCTAATTTTAGGACATGCCATATGGCTCTCCCTGTATTCTCCTAGATTGTGCATGAAAGGTGAGCATGCTGTTTCCTTACAGAGATCCATTAGTTCCTGAAGTCACGAGAAGACTCCTGCTTCCTCAAGATGCAGTCAGTGCTCCTTGAACCACAATCCATCAGCAGGTTTTATGGAGCTCTTTTACATTCTAGTTAAAGATATGATCTCAAAAAGAAAATATAGGCATCAATTAATATCAAGACATTGATCCCTAGCCTGAGAATGTAAGTTTTAGGATGAGTATGTAGCAGTAATTTTTATACTTTTCTCTTTAGAAGATGCTATTTGATATTAGAGACAAGTAATCTCCAATTTTTAAGTTACTATTAATTTCAGTGAACAGATCTGTCTTCCGTTATCTGATCATCTGGGATCTTTTTAAAAGAAAAACATCATTCCAGTATTAGAAAGAGTATTTTAGCTTGCCATATTTAATCAAAACATATTGAAGCAAGATGCAAAGCAGTATCAGATAAAAGCTAAATTCCTCTGTTAGATTCTAAATGAGTATAACCTTCCTGTCTAAAGAGAGTCAAAGAATTTAAGAAATTACTGGCTTAGGGTTCTGCAGAAAATATTAGGGAGTAGAGCTTTAATAATGACAGTTAAATATAATAATGAAACACAAAGATTAATATATGTTGACTATATGTTAGGATATTTTAGGGGTTAAGATATACTTTGAGCAGAGTGTCAGGTTTTTCTCTTTGCCTCTCGCATTAGGAATTAGATCACATTCCACAAGGCTAAAGTTGATCACCTTGTTTTCATTTTCCATGATGAATTTTTCAATGCTGCTCTGTTAGGTTCTAACCACGTGTTTTCTAAACAGAGTCCATCTGACCAATGGTGAGTGCTCTGCTTGCTGGTGATGTATCTGTCACTGGGAGCATGTTCCCTCCTCACCCGACAGCACTGCTTATCCAACTGTTCCCAGAGTGGGAATCTACAGAAGGCACTTAGAGAGACAGGGGAAGCTATTCCCTGGAAATCAGGGCTCTTTGAGATGAACAGAGGGAGGTTTGAGATGATACTTCACCACATTCTGCTGAGTCAAGTCAGCATGAAGTCAATACATATTCTCTCTTGGGAGTCCTAATTGTAGCTGAGGATCTTCGGAGTCATAGAAGGAAAGAAAGAGAAGGGCTGGAGTGCTTTCATAGCCTCTTCTTTTGAATATCCAAGGAAAATACAGAGGGCTCCATTACTCACGGAATACAAGAACTGCAATTGCAGATTCTACCCAGCATCAATCCCACTGATTTAATCCCCAGGACTCTACTGAAGAAGGATTTTTGGGGTGATCAATTAGTCAGTACTAAGTATCTACAGAACAGTCTGTAGTGGCCCTTACTATAAGATTTGCCAGCATCACTGTTCTGTGTCTTCTACACACTGCTGCTGATGCTTGGTCTCCATTTCTTCTTGCTTGAATTGATGTACGTGGCATCCAAATTTTTGGTTTTATTCTATTTAGTATTTTGTAACAGTTTATATAATTTTAAGAGTGTTTCAATGCAATTTGTTGAGGGTAATTAGCCTGTAGTTGCCCTTCAAGGAGGTAAAAATTAAAAAGCAGCTGTGGTCCTTTTATGGAGTGACACAACTGAAATAAATCTATTTCCCAAAACTGAGCAGTAGGTGAATTTGTCACCAGCCAGCTGTTCAGAGGAATGGGTGGAAACGGGAGTCACTGGCACACAACTGGAAAAGCTGCTTTTGCAAAGGCAGAGAGAAGTGACAAGAGGAGAAGCAAAACCCTGCTTTGGGGTCCAGCAAAAGAACTTTGTTGTCAAAGTGATGCCTAAAGTGAGGCATGAAATGCCAAGCAACCCAACTGCCTTCTATAGTATTTAATTCGAGCAGAGCCGTAAGCCAGAGGCTTCTGGAAAGTCTCCTGGTGTGCTGCCCTGCCCTGTGCTGCTCCCCGAGCCCCGGGACACCCCTCTGCATCCCCCCGGGGAAAGCACCATTAGCGCCCTATTAGCAGAACGAGCAGCCAGATCAGGTTGGAAGATATCCTGCAGCATGAGCTGGTAATTAAGGATCCTCAATTAGGCAGAGCCTTGAGGCAAGAGGATGACCTATGTCTGGGAAGAACAGGTGGGGCTGTAAATCAGTGTAAGTCACTTGAGAACTCTTGGGGTTTTTTTGGGGTTTTTTTTTTGGTTTTCGGGGGGATTTTTTTGGTGGCTTTTTGTTTGTTTTCTCAGTTTAATTATATGTATTATATAATTATATTTATTACTTTCTATTCTAAGTGGTTTAGAATGAACTGCTCCAAAATAGTGAAGCACAGATAAAGAACAAGAGAATTACCAAATACTTGAATTAGTAATCATTCCCAGAATTCTGAGTACAATTTTTTCATACAGACTGTTACAAAAAAATAATCAAGCTACTGGTTAGTGGGACATCAGGGAGACACCCCAGATAATTATCTGAAAATGAGCAGTGTCTTGAATCTCTCAGAGTGAAAGTCCTATGGAATATGAGTTCCATTTTCTGGCCCACAGTGCCTTGCTTTCAGCCATTTTTTACTCTTTGTTTTTGCCCATCCACTTTCAGATGTAACTAATCTCCCCTGGGTGGAGATTCCAGCATTACTGCAGAAATTGTCCCGTTGCACATTCCCTAATAAAAAATACGCCACAACAGGTTATAGTTAACAAGGAAAAGAGGAATAGAAAGTGGTACATCTGCACAATGAATATAATATAATATTGACTTGGAATTTCCTGACTTCAGCAGTGCTTCCAAAATAATAATGCATTCATAGAATTACACTTAGCTTTCTGCTTTTAAAAGGAAAATATTTGAAAGCAAAAGTATTTTCATCTTCCAAGTTCTTCTGGCTCTGTGTGTGAGATAGTGGAAATAACACAGGGCTGTGTAACCACAGCAAACAAGTGGGGTGGGAATTCTGTTGCTGCTTGGCTGGCCCAAACCAGAGCAATAGTGAAGCCTGTATTTTGAATTTAATAGGTAAAAGTTATTTTTTCCCTAAACTCCATTCATTTCTATAGATGAAAATAAAATTATTCATTTGTAGACAGAACTACTGTTGACCTAAAATTACTGATGTCTGGCATTTCCATTATAAGAGGCAGGTTTTAGTTGGCTATAATTTCAGCTATTCATTGGTTGAAATTTTACCTGATTAGACAGGAGTTTCCTTTGCTGGCTAAATTCTGCAGTCCTGACTTTTTCAAGCCAGAAGTTCAGCACAATTTTTCATCAGTATCTATCAAGCAATTAAGCAAAAATATATTATTTTGACCATATAGAGAATCTCTGTATTTTAAGCTTGTTTAAAATTTGGCAAAGAACTCACCATCTTGTTGGGATGTCTTTTCTACTTTCTGTGCAAAGTCTCAGAAGTTGTAGCTATTTGTACAAATTAAGTACATGGATGTCCAAAAAAAGAAAAAAAATATCCATCTACTCAAGCTTGCTCCAAAGCAGGGACAGAATTAGATCATTGAGATACACTTGATTGATCCACCAGTAAAAATGCTGAAAGGCAGCAGAAATATGTACATATTTAACCTCCCAGCAATTTTAACTTTAGTGGGCTTAGCTGATGAAATCCATATTTATTTTGCTTCCGTGTTTTACCAGTAAAATTCCCTGATATTTACAAAACTTTGAAGTGTAGATTTTATTCTCCCTTTTATAAATGAATTTTGTCTTCAGCATCTATGTAAAACAAACAATATGACCACCTGACTCCCTGACTTCTTGCAAAGTGTTTTTCTGGAAGGGATTATCAGATGCTCTTTGGATACTGACATTTTTAACCATAATAATAAAAAATGTTGAAGATGTGTAAAGATTACATATGTTTGGGATCTTGGTCAGTGAAGATTATTTGATATACAGCACTGTGTCTTAGCTCCATTCTCTGTTAACTCTCTTTTTAGCATCCAGCTCACTGCTAACAAATAGGGAGATTATTGATGTAACATAGACAGAAGCTCTGGTACTTCCTTGGTGCTCTACCAAAGCGAAAATCTCTTCTGCTCTTCCTTGTCCTTGTATCCTTCCCCAACCGCTCCCTCCCCCTTTTCTTTTTCTGTCATCAATAAGATCTAAGAAATTAGAAATAAATGTCCTTATTAGTGTTCACAGAAGCAATACCAGTCTTTTGTTTTTGGGATTAGAGAGATGTGTTTATTTTCCTTCACAGGTTACTCAGTATGTCAACAACTTTAGATACTGAGGTTTGATACTTCACCATTTTCCAGTGGGAATACTGGAGATAAGTTCACAAACCAACAGGTTTTAAATAAGACATACTGCTCCTGGTTTTGAAACAGCTCTTAGAGCTGGGTATGCTGGACACCAAATGCCAAGGGGCCTGACAGACAGGCTAACGCTGCCTTTGCCAAGTCTCCATGAGAAACTGGTGGATATTGGGTCAGGCCCTGGAAGTTGTCTGTCTTCTTCCATTTAACTGCAGGCTTAGAGCAAGTCTGAGCAGCTTTTTCCTGTGGTGAGCTTAAGCGTGGGATCAGTGCAAACACATATGTTCTTGTGGCTTCACTGGATCCAGAAAATCTGGTGGGAGTATGTCTGCAACCTAGTCGTGATTGCTGCAAGCTGTGAGCATGACAAGGGACACTGCAGAGCTTCAAAACCTTGGGAAGATTGTGTTAAGGTTAATGACATTGGATATGCAACTGATTTACAGTGTGCTGAAAGCATCCTTCCTATATAAGATAGGGAAGAAAAAGCAATGTGAACTGTGAGGTTTTTGATGAGTAAGTTTGACACATTGCTGCATCCTAAAATTGTCTGGGAAGTTTTTTTTTGGGGTGGTTTTTTTCAGACTAAAGATATAATACTGATTTTCAGTAACTAAAAATTGCAATGTGTAGGGGGTTTACAAGTTCTAGAATCTAAATCAAGGTTTTGTCTACCACTTATATGATATCTACCTACTCCATGCCCTATTATTTAGCTTATGGGGAAAAAAAATGTGCTGGTGTTACTTCTCTTCCATCTGTTCCATAACCTCTGATATTGAACTCCTAAAAAGCTCAAAGCAGACTAAACAGGTCACAGTCAAAACAGTAAGGTTGCTTTTCATCCATTCTTTAAACTAGATGTTTTAAATTTAGCTTTCAGATTGTTTGCTAATTAGAAAACAGGTCCACAATGTGCTATCTATCTACTTCCATTTGAATCAATAAACAGAAAAGTCATGAGAAAGGGACCTCTTCCCTTCAGGGAGTCTTTTCTTGTTAATGTTGACTCAGGTTGTTAGTGCTTATTCTTGTCTCCTTTCCTCTTCTGCTTACTTCCCAATCTTTTCTTTTTCAGTTCCTCCTTGTTTCCCAATATGAGTGAGATCTGCTGCTTTTTGCATTAGCATCTGTGCATTTCTCCTTCATATTTACCTGCTCTGTCATGAGTGTGCTGTATTTTTCAGTCTGCATTGTGAAAGTAAGGTCTTTAACCAGGTTAAATGATGCTTTTTAAGCCAGTAAAAAGTTCAAATGTGAATTTCATTGTAAGTGAAACAAGAGAAATACTTTAGCTATAAATAATAAATGTCTACTTTAAATAACTTCTGAGACCTGTTTGGAATAATCCTGAAGGTTTGCCTCCCATCTGAAAATCACAATGCTGGCTAAGAAGTGAGTACTTCATGTGCTTGCAACCCAATTAAATTGAGAAAAGTTACTAAATGGTCTGACTTTTTCTGTTTGCTCTGTGCTTTGGATGACAATCAGATTTTATAACTTCTATTTTATGGTCATCTGAATCCAGTTCCTGCAAAGTCTTAGCATGTATGTATTACTATATTTTGTGTGTGTAGAGAATTTTTAGGTTTGGGACCATGATTAGTTTCTTCCTTGTTGAACTGACCACTGTAAATTTCAATAGGGAAGCAGAAAAGCCCCTTAACAAATTTTAAGGAAGCTTCTAAAACAATGATTTGAGGATGTACTATTTAACATGAATTGCATCAGGTACTGGGTTATTTTGAAATAAAAGATGTCTGAATAACAGTGACCTGATTTTTGTGTGTTGCTACCACACCGCATGAAATTAGAAACTATTTGTAAGGGAGTGAATAATCAGAAATTCAAAGGTAGCCAAAATGTTGTGGTGTTTGAGGGATGCATATTCTCACTCGTTTAATTGTTAGTGCTGGGTATATTGGGACCCTGCAGATTCTAGACACACCTTGCTTGTATTCCATATTTCTCTTGTGTGTCAACTCTGAAGGGCTTTTCCCATGATCTGGAAATAAAGAAAGGTCAGTTAAAACAAATACCATAAAGGGACAAGGTAAAAATTTACAAATTTTAGAGACATTATCTATCTTCGAATCTCCTCACTAGACCTGCATTAAAATAATGACCACAACCCAAATATAGAATGTTTGAACTGCCCTTTTCCAGGCCAGATGTGCTATGTTATGTAATGCCATTTTAGGGTGATTGCTGGAGCTTGGAGTAAAAGGAAAATGAACATATTGTAGGTATTGCCCCAAAGAGCAAACATCATAAAAAATGTTATAAAACTCAAGGCCCTCAGCAAAGCATTTTAGCAAAAGTAAATTCTACGCAGAGCCTTGCCTCCATAAAAGCTGAATTCTTCAGCAAGGTGCAATTCAGCCACAGGCCCCAGAGCTTGCAAAAAGACAAAAATACACATCCCTGCACCCACTTTACCTGGACGCATTGTAACTGCTCAGAATTCACTCCTTCAGGCACTGCTCACTTCTAGGGCAAGCACACTACAACAGAAATTTTCTCCACATGCTTTCTAAACCCTATTAAATCAAAACCATCCAAGCAAGTAGTTGTTGATAGGTGTGTGCAACAGGCTTTCCAGAAATTCTTTGTAAATAAAGTCAATGTTTTCCACCACTTGCAGGGAGAAAATCTGCTGAGTTCAGAGCACTGTGATCAATCCACATTGCAAAGTCACAAATACAGAAACAAAGGACAAACGCTGTCCAGTTTTTGCACTGAAGATGCATTAATCAGACTCCATTTTCTTCACTGCTTCAAAGTGCATTCTCAGGATGAAGTGTCAGCATCCTGCCTCCATGGCTTACGTAGCTGTCCCCTCTGTCACTGCAGCCAGAGATGGGACAGCACACTCGCCACTTGAAGCATTTCACAGTTGTGATCTCAGGCAGAGGATGAATGACTACACAGAGCTTTTGAGAGGAAACTATACCAGAGGAAAGCCTTGGAGCATCTACGGCAAGAGTCTGAACACCTATAGCGAGCACACCACAAGAGCCACTGTGCTCAGGCAGCATTTCTTCTCTTTGGAACATCTTTCCACCCTGAAGAAAATTTTCTTCCTTTTCAGGCGTTCTGTAGCACGGGCAAAAATAGGAACCCAATTAGGCCTGGCTTCTCTGCAGGGAGGAGAGAGCGGGCGAGGACAGAGGGGGCTGTGCCGTGGTTATGCCTGGGGCACAACCTGCGCAGGAACTCGCTGTCCCTCAAGACAAATGTGACCTTTAGCGGCTCGCTTGTCCTCAGAGGGGACGGCAGAGCAGCTATCCTTGGCAGGAGCAGCGGGGGAGGCTGTATCTGCGCCCTGTACCCTGAGGGGCTAAGCCTTGGGCTGTTTATATTTTAGGCCACCTTTACTTCCACCTTGTAGACTCAGGATGAAAGATAGGACAAATAGCCATTTCCCAGCCTATTGAAGAGAAACCTGCTTCCCTCTGGGAGAGGGACTCAGCAGTAAATGGGCAGCATTTGCACGTTATTGAAGTGTCCCCATGGCTTCAGACTCTGCAGAGCTGACCAAGGGGCAGGAATAGGCAGGGATAGCTAGGTAGCTTGAGCACAGCAGACCCCAGTAATCTGCCAGCTGTTCATACTTACACTCCATCTCTGTGCTAGCTGGGCCACTCAGATCTCTGACTTGGCCTTGGGAAGGCTGGTGTGCCTGCACTGCTCTCGAGGGTTGTTCAGAGAAGTCAGTGTGGGTTTTCAAACCTATTTAGTTCTGCAAATGTGTTTCATTGCTATGGTATTTCTAGATCTGTGTCTGTGGGGGGTTTTGTTTGTTTGTGGGGGTTTTTTTGTTGGGTTTTGTTTTTGTTTTTGTTTTTGTTTTTGTTTTTGTTTTTGCTTAGCATCAATAACATGAATAGGAGAGAATTAAAGACAGCAATTATATCTCCTCTCTGGCTTTATTTGGCCATGGGTTTTTGTAGTCTCATAAGGTAGTTTATTCATAAAATAAACTGCTTAACCTCATAGCCTCACTTTGCGCCTATCCCAATTTGACTTTGTCTTTTCTGTGTGAGCATCCCAGTTATTCAAAAGATGTCAATAGAGGTGTCCAATTGGTGGCCTTGGACAATGGCCTGAATTTTTCCTATGTGCTGCCAGTGATTTCTGTATCTTATGATTATGTTTTGCATCCTATAATCATGTTTGTAATTTATTAGGACAATCCTGTCTTGGCTGCACTAATCCTGTGGTCAGCCAGCAACTTCATGCTTATCTTGCTCCTCTGTTGTTTCCATTTTTTTTCTGGTTGTTAGTTAAAATTCTTTACCTCACACATTCAAGTTTCTACTCATGTCCAGTACCTTAGCTCCCTTCCTGACTTTTTCTGGGGAAAAAAAAGCAAAGAAAAAGCTATGTTAATGGTGCCACCTTGTCTATTGTTTTTTCTTTAAGGCCGTTGTGTTTTATTCAAAATAATATAAAACTCTAAGTAGAAGAATCAAGAGGCCTTGCCCTTTTAAAAATTGGATTAATACAGATAGTCTTAGGCAGCATGTGCCTGCTGGCTGCACTGGGGCAGGCAGCTTGTGTAAAGCAAGTCTTGTAGTGGCTGGCAACACACACAGAGTCTGCAGCTCACAGGGAATCACTGTAGGGAGTTTATACAATTGATTAAATGATATTGTGCACAGTCATCAAAAATGGAGCCTCACAATAATTGTAATGATGTGCTTTCTTCTAATCTTTCCTTGCATAATATCAGAAGAACATCTATTTCTAGATAAAATAAATGTAAATGGATATAACTGAGCCTGACAAAGTTATCACTCTCCAGTTGCTGAAGGTGAGAGAGAAAATAAATTCCCTGTCCTGTTACCAGTAAAATTTTAAAAACTCACAGCTGGAGAATTTGCTGCTTTTGGGGCTCATACAGCAGGTCTCTGAGTGGCCATACAGTAGAAACAGCAGTGATCAGTGTGTTCCACAAAGGAAAGATTTGAAGAAGCATTAGAGATTTTATAGCAGCTGAAATATAAATAAAGGAGAAAGGCAAATGTCTGAGGATGAGTCAGCCAAGAGGTGAATGCATTTACTCATAAGTGGACTGTTTTGTAGATCACATTGAGACTCCTTAGCCAAGATAAGGCTGCAGACTCTGGACTTGAACTTTTTTGAAATCTTTGATTAATTGCTAGTGGACGATCCATCTAAAATGTTCCTGTTTCTTTCTCTCTTTCTTTTATTCAGCTCTTATTTCTTTAGCTTTCTGTTCTTTTGCCTTTTCCTCTGTAATTTTTTTCTCTAATTAAATATAAATAAAAAGGACTGCATGTTCTGTGCTGTCACTTATGATACATAACTTCTCAATAGAAATCCCACATTCAGTAGTAATTTTAACTGACAGATTGCAATTAAATAAAGATAGAAGGTTTATAGGTTTCAACTGTGTATCTGCATTTCTTGTCTTCTGTGTGGTTTTGTTTTCCGAGTTAACTGAATTTTCAGCACGTGTACACGTATAAATGTTTCTGCTTTTCTATCTGATCAGATTAGTATTATTTAGGTCACCTCTAGTCAAGCAAGCCATGCTGGTATGGCAATGTCAGCTAGGGGAGGGACAGGTTTGGGGGTTTGTTGGTTGGTTGGTTGTGATTTTTTTTTCTTCTCTAACTGGGGAAAATCTGAGTTTAGTGTGCAGTGAAACTAGAAGAATCCTCGAAATGACACAACAATTTTTTTTTCTTTTTTTTTTTTTTCCCCTGAGAGGCTCGTTTTCCTTTGAGTAAAGCTCCATAGGTGAGATCGGTCCTTTCCCCCTTTTCCCTCCCTTTCGCAGTGCTCCGTGCTCTGCTCCCGGCGGAGGCGCGCTGCCAGCACCGCTGCGCGTCCCCGGCGAGGGCTCGGTGCGGCCGCTCCGGCCGGGATCGCACGGTCCCGGTCCCTCCCCGGCCCGGAGGAGTCGAGGGAGCGGCCCGGGGGAGGCTCGGCACCGCCGGCGGCCGCTCCGAGCCCTGGCAGTAGCCGGCCCTTTGGCGGCCGCAGAGCCGATGTGTTTCCCCGTGTCCTGCCAATTCCAGGCAGACAGAGCGGCCGCGGGAACAGCTGCAGAGCAGGAAGCGAACCCAGAAAGAGCCGCAAGCTGATGTTGAGCAGCAGCAGCGGCAGGCGGGACAGAGGATGTCTGCTGCAGCCCTGCTCCCTCGACCGTGTAGCACATTCCCAGCGGGACCGCGGATGCGCCACAGCGGCTGCGATCGCCCTCCTGCAGGAGCACTTCTGTGCTAAACGTCAAGCAGGAGGCAAACCTGAGCGCATTCGAGCAAAAAACCTCATGTCATTTCAAAAAGACTAACTACAAGTTAACTAGAGTTATTAACTATTATGTCAACTGTAGTTTTCACAACATAAAATCCAATTATCTTGGAAAGTGAAATTATTTCCTTTTTTAACCTTGCTGGCTTTCTGAGGAGAGGCTTATTGTTTTATGGTCATTCCTCATTTCTTATGAAGATGATCTGCAACCCCAGGAGACCTGAAACTGTCCCCCCAGTTCTGCATGGAGCAAGGTGACCCCAGCTACTGGTATAGTTTCCATAGAAGAGGATGCTGTTTCACAAAAAAATTTGATTCCATCCTGGGTCCTATTCACATCCAGCTTGGTAATCTCACTTCTTGTTAGCAGAAATACTAAAGACTGAGAAAACTCAGTTTATGCTATCCTGCTCCAATCCTCTGGAGCAGCCTATATCACTGCAGCCTTTCTACTTTGTACTCAGTCCCTTTCAGTGTCAGTCCTTCTCACTGGGAATTTGTTATGAAGAAAAACCTTAAATGCAAACTACTTCCCCGGCCAGTAAGAAATATTTAAACACTTCAGGCATTCAGTCTGTGATTCAGAGATTTATTTATAAAACTGTTGATTTTGGGACACTAAACCATTGCATTTAAACTGCAGAAGTGAGTCATATTTGTGGGAGGTAATTACTACCAGAAAGCACAACTAGCTTTTGTAGGTTTTTCTGTAAAATGTCCACTTATGATCCACAACTACTAAAAATAAAATGCTTTGTTGGATTTCAGCACAAGTTATCTTTACAGAATTATGTGGCTTTATACATGTATTCTGTTTTCCTGACATATGAAGAAATAAATGACTCACATGCCTGAGAATTTATTTGAGTGTTTTATGTGGACTGTCCTGACCAGGTAACTTGTTCTGCTTATATGATTTTCATGAAATGCGAAGACTTTGTGGTAACTTCTAGAGAGAAGCCATTTAGCATTGGAACAGTGATTGCAGCAAGCACTTACAAGCAGTGTTTGTTCATCAGAAATGTCTCTGATTTCTTGTTTCATCCAAACCCACAATAATCTACTCAGTCTGTTCTCTTCTCCGTGGTTAATAGATTTTGGGAGCTGAGGGAGTTCCAGATGTCCAACACCTGCAGAAACTACTTGCAGAGCTGAAGGGAACTTTCCTCATTATCCCTCAGTCATGACTGAGGAATTCAAGTTTATTTAACTTGTGGTCACTTAGCAGCACACCCTACTAGCAGATGAGTCAGATGGTATGCCACCTATCCCAAGAGAATACCCTGCAACTGGGTTCAGAAAAATAATGTCATCCATACTGGCATACTAGGCTTTGAACAGTTTTTCCCATGTCAATCAGGGAGTACTTAAAGGTGTACCATGAACCGAAGCAGCCTTTCATTGCTAGCAGACCAAAAATGGAGCTGCTTCCCAGTAGTTAAACCACAGCACTCTGACTACCTCCTCCCCCTTCAAAATGGACAATTATAGAAGAGGCCTTCCTTTAAAACTGCTATTACCTGTTTGTGTGATTTGCCAGGAATCAGGTAGTGTCTGCTGCATTTCCCAGGAATCTTGTGTCAAGATCATGGTCAGGAAGCCTTTCCCCTGTTCTCCCTGCTCTTATAAAGTGCATCCAGCTCCCACCAACCACATAGCCTTGGTGAGATGATGGGGCAGAGATGGGGTGCCTGGGGCCTGCACTTGCCTTTCTATGGCTTTCTGAGGAAAAAAATCTAAATATTATCACACTAGGCTATACCTCTTTGAGCAGCTCCACCTCATTCTACCCCCCCCTTTTTTTTAACAAATAAGAAATTACTTTATTTTTCCCAGCTTTAAATATGTATTTTTTCCTCTGGGATAAGGTTTTAATTACCAGCTGGCTCTGAACAAATGTGCTGCACTTGACCATGGCAGCAGAGGGTTTGTCCACACAAAGTGAGCTCCCTGCACTGCTGGGACACCACTGTGGTTTATTTGTTCAGGGAAAGGGCTGAGTGACTGCCACCCCACACTTGGAGACAACACACATTGAGGGATGTCAGCTGGTGGTCAGAAAAGGTCAGGAGTGTCTCTCACCACTAAGATTACCTCAACTGGTAAGAGCAGGGTGCTGATAATGCCAAGGTCATGGGTTTGATCCCTGAACAGGCCATTCACTTAGAGCTGGACATGATCCTTGTGAGTACATTCCGTCTCAGAATATTCAATGATTCTGTGAAACCTCCTCCCTGTGCTCACAGGGAGAATCCAGAGCTACCTTTCTTCGCTGCTGACTATCAGCATTGAAGTGCACTTGAGTACACTTTACACTTTTACCTTTACAAGCAGTGTTAAAGGGATTTTCCCACTTCCTAACTCACCTGGACCTACAACACAGCCTCTTTGTCTTATTCCTCCCTCTGGCTGCAAGCTACTGCTCTGGGGTAGGGTGAGCTTTGCTTCCTTCTGTGGTGTTTCATGAGGGCTTCTCTACACCTCGACCCCACTATTTTTAAACATAATTAATTGGTACAGTCTCCTGTATATTACTGGAAGTAGAAACTCCTTTATGCTGTGGCTCCTTTTCTAACAGGAAACGTCTGCCAGAGCACTGAGGTGACAGAGCCCAGATCTTGCACCAGGAGAGATTTACTCTCTGCCTTCTCTCTTCTCTGTCCTTCTGACTTTGGTAAGGAATGTCTACCTTTCCTGCCGAGAGACTTTGGCCTGATGTGGAGAAGGGTTAAGAAAGGCTGTCTGAAGGCAGGCAGACAGACAGACAGACAGACAGACAGAATGATATCTGCACTTTGGTACAGAATTTGGGCTCTGCTGTCTCTGGTTTATGTGCTTGTGAGGGGAGTCAGCAGCATTTTTAAGCTAGCTGCTTCCAGTGATTCACTTTCAGGAGACCTAGAAGTGCTGTGAGGATTGCACGGATAAAGACTGGTCATAGATTACTCATAAAAAGCAAGATATTTTAGAAGAATAAATTAAATGCTAGCTGACAATCTGCTTGCCAAGTTTTAGTTCAGTAAAGTTGAAATGGCCAAGGTTTTAATGCCAACAATTGAGGTTTGCAAAGGAAATACCAAACCAACCTGGTGGAAAAAGAGGTGGCCATTAAATTACAGAGCAAAGACTGCCTTTGCTTTGTACGTGGAGAAATAAACAAATTGCAAAAAAGAAAATCAATCTGAGTTTTCCAACTTGATTCCTGTGCCTAAATAGAAAAATGTAGGATGCATCACTAACCTCAGAGCTCAAGGGGACGCTCAGCAAACTGTGCAGAACTGTTGGTGAGGGGACAGGGAAGAGGACTAATAAAGGGAAGTGTTGCAAAAATGCTCAGAAACTGGTGCTTGGTCTCATCATGTGAAGACTTAAAAAGAGCCCAGACCACAAATTCTTGACTGTTCTTTTTTCAGCTAGTGCCAAACAGACACATTCTTTCATGTATACAATAGTTTTTCTTGGATACAATGTCAACAATATATACTTGTCATTGGACATTTGTGTAATTTTTCCTGTATAATGTGTAAGAGCGTGTTCCTGAATTCTTGCAGCAGCAGCAGGCCAGCTAAATTCACAGTGAACCCTATCTTCATCCAAGAGGCATTCCTCTGAAGCTGGAGAAAGTATTCACTGCTTGGGGACTGCCAAAGCACACTGGAGCAAGGAGAGCAAAATCTTCTCCTGAAATATCATTTCAGTAATTTCAGTTTTACAAAATACAGGTGAAAACGTTGTACATTGCATGGTTAGACTCATTTGTCTGCTCCAGGAGGCTGAATATATTTCATCCAGAAATGACAGAGGTACCTGAAAAACCACTTCTCAGAATTAGAAGGTTTATTCTGCAGTGCAGTTTGCCAAACCACACCCAGTAATGGACATCAGAGAGGTCACAGTACTCAATGCCAAGGCACAGGCACTGATTCTTACACAGAACCAACCTAGAGACAGCTTAATCAAGCAAATTCTGCACCATGCACATCCCCAACAGATGTGCTGCATTTGTGGGTCATGGCAGAGACTGGCAGCCAGTGACCAAAATTTCCAGACCACTCTCTTCATATTACCTATGAATGACTGTCCTCCCATTTTTAACTTGCTGGCTCAATGCAAGTCTTTCCTGCTCAGTTAAGCAGATGTCATGCTACAGTAGAGCATTTCTGGGGTTTCTGCTGTAAATTATTCATATCTTGAAAAAAGGCAGCACTGGATACTATTTGGGTACTCAATCATGTGCAACAGTCACCTGTACGTGCCTTTTGTGACGAGTGCAGTCATTTGCAATAGGTTGCTGCAGTGTTGCTTACTTTTTTGTTATGCTTTTTCTGTTCTCCCTAGATTTTCCTTTTATGAAAACTAGTTTTTAACGAATTTGAAATAAATATGTGTTTTGTCACATGTGTGTATGTAAATCTTGTGGTGGAGGGGAATATACAGACTATTGTTACTCTTGCTTAAGTGATGCACAGCCTTTGTAGTTTTAACCTACCAAATAAAATCAGAGAAAAGTTTTACTGATCAAATGATCTGTAGCAGCAGGAATACATTATTTGTTTTTTCTTATATGCTCCTTGCTAGAGGTAAATGAGATATCATTGCAATACTGTTCACTCTTTTACAGCTCTGGCTGTGTCAGCATTTACATTGCAAACTTCTTCTTCCAGGGGTTTATAACTCAGCCATAAAATGCACTCCAGTCTGAAACTTGGCATACAATGTCTCAGTCTGGCAGTGAATTTATTTTACAAAAAGTGAGAACAATCCAATATCTGTTTGGCTGTATCTAAGTTATAATTGTTTAGATTTTTAGCAACAGAGTGGGCTGCACTGTGGATCTGGAGAAGTATCCACCTGCCTGATACATCACTTCAGCCTCACCCTTTTAAGGTCACCATAGAATCCTATGTCAAACTATGTCAAAGTCTGAAATGTTTTGTGAAATTTTAATGCTGCAGTGAGTTTAATTCCAAAGGTGGAGTTTCAAAAGTGTTGTGCACTGTGCTTCTCCAGGTAGCACTGCCACTGCTCTCACTGCCAGCAGAGCTCAGCCGAGCTCCCAGACAGCTCTTCATGGAACATAACCAAGCCCCAGACCTGCTGGGATGGTGGGTAGCAATGTCTGCTTCACTTTTACGTGTACCTTTGTTCTCAGGACCTGACTCTTCTCTCCCCTTTACTTCTTGCACAGAGCAGGAGCCCAGGCATCTCACCCCACACCACTCATTGCAGTCCAGGGCTGCACAGGGAGCCAGGCTGCCTTCCCCTGGGCCAGCCTTTGATCTCCTAGCAATCACATAGGAAACAGCCCCATAAACAGTGGAGTTGTTAAAGTCAGGATCTCATGTTCAGATGCTGAGTTTGCCATGCCCTCCCCGTGGCTTTGCTGGGAATATCTGATGTTACAGTCTCCAAGGCCAGGTTGGTGGGCAGTGAGGAAGCAGCACCTTCGCCACACAGCCACAAACCTCCCCCTTCTCCTCAGCAGCAGTTACCTCCCCAAAGTCCTCACCCAAAGTTTCCAAGAGGATTCCTGGCATTATGACAAGGCTTTTTTCTGCTGTTAGTGCTGGAACATAACTTGGGTGTTTACATCCTTGGATTTGCCATAAAATTACCACTTCCAAAGACATTAGTGCGTTAAAAAAGCGAATACTACTGGAAGAGCAGGGAAAGGACTTTTTATGGAGCACATCTACTCTCTGATCTTGCTCCGTGCCACACCTCAGGTTTTCTCCTTCAGTTTCAAGAATGTGTTTTGGCTCTTTTTCCAGCCAAACCGAGGAGCTGAGTGAGCACTTGTCTAGTTTGCCAGGTTTGATATACGTTCACCAACCAGCAATTTTAAAAACCATTTGAGACATAGAGAATATACTAATACATAAATTTGGAGTGATGTTGTTATTAACCAGTAAAGAACATACTTTATTTAAATAGAAATAGAAAGGCTGATGAGATTTTATCTAGAATCCATCTTTAAGACAAATATATGAGATGTAGTTTCCAAATATTAATTCACTTTCATCTCATGATATTTCCTTTTGGAAAGCCTCAACCCTCCAGGTTCTCTCTGTTTCTGCACTGCAGATGTTGGAAGATTGTGATATTGATTACATCTGTTTAAAAATGAGCAGTTTGCAACATTATCTTTAATCTAAGCAATGTAAGACTAAAATTGGGGAAAAAATCATAAATGTGGCTTTGAGCATTTGCACACAAAAGTATAATTTTAATAATGTCATAATCTTAAAATATAAGTCAAATGGACACCTAGTGTTCTGCAAAAATGAATTTAAAGAAAAACAGACATGATGTTCCAACTTGCTTAAGCCAAAGTTTGCATTGGATGTACATTCAGGGCATATTTTGCTTGAATTGTTCAACTATTTATGTCATTTGGAAGGAGATTATTTCCAGTCTCCAGCAATGAAACTGATCTTCCAAACTCATTGGCAATTTCTATCACAGAAATAAAACCACAGCAATTAGGTGATTAAGTCACTGAAACGACCAATTCAATCAAATATTTGGGCTCCAATGTAAAATACATGTTTAATGGTAGTGAAGCTGTTTTGCTGTGTCTGGGGAATATTAAAGAAATGGGAAGGAAATAAATCTTAATATTAAAATATGCAAGCTGTCATAACAAGGATTATGGGAGAAAAATAGGCAAAATTAAAATATGATTCAAATTTTAAAAATGGAGCCAAAATTGTACATTGCACATTTACAGAACTCAACAGAGTTACAGTAATGTACCTCCTTCCTTCTGAAGAGTTTATTCCATTAGGGTTTTTTCTGGCCAGGGAATGCATATACATTTTATGAGCACAGTAGAAACACACATTAAGCAAGTGTGTTCATGGTTACACTGGGAAAACAGGGCATTTTTTCTTCTGTACAAGTACCTTTCTGGGAAAAGCACAAATAGCTAAAGTTCCTATTGTCACCAATTTCTACCCATGAAGGAAAAAGATAGTGAAAGCATCCACCATGCAGATGATGTCTGAAATGCAACATTAACAGAAATGTTGAACCTGTAAATAAGAAAATATTTCCATGACAGCAAAAATAAATCATTCAGAAATCTTATGAAATATTTGCTCTGATAAATTGTTAAATTGAGTCTGAAATTGGAAGAGGTAACTCCTTTGTTGTGATGTTATGTTTTTCTCAGTGCTAAAACTCTTGAAATGATTGGCAAGATTCAAAAATGAAAATATAGATCTCAAATGACAAACTGTATGAAAAAAAATGGCAGAGATTTTTCTATGAATGTATGAGATCACAAAACAGATTGACATTTTGAAGAAAATGGATTGAACAGTGTTTATTTTTCTGCCCAAGTCCCTGCTGGACGTAGGGTCCCTGTACAACTGAGCTGAAAGGAGCATGCTGAAGGACAGGTTTTTCTGCACATCCACCAAGAAACTGCAGATGGGGTCCAGCTTTTTCCTCCCTGTCCCACAACCAGGACATCAGCCCTGGCCTGAAGAACTAGTGTAATCAGGATAAAGTCCTGTGGCTTTTGTGACATTGTAGGTCCTTAGTTTTGTCCAGACACCCAAAGCAAAGCCACCTGGGCTATGCTGGTCCAATTTGTATATGACATGGAATCAGCACAGCCATCAGCTAAGAACAGATTTTGATTGCTACCAGTTTTTAACATGTGAAAGGTTTTCTCTTTACTTAAAAGTTCTCTGAGTAATTCCATTCTTCCTCTTTGACTTTGTCCCTAGTTAGCAGTGGTGTATGTAAATTAGATTAACTTACCTTGCAGAGGTTGGCCCTCTCTGTAAAGTCTGCAGGCCCAGACTAGCCTGAAATCTCTTTGGCTGTCCATTGGGTGCCACTACCAGGATTGAAAGTTATCACAATTTGGTAACATTCTTTCATCCATTGCCTATTTATGATCTCTCATTTGCTTTCTGGTCCATGATTCCTGAGAGGTTTGTTTGTCACAGAACTGCTGCTGTCTGAGCTGTGCTCTGACCTGACAGAAAGACAGCACTGTTTTAAAGTTATTTTATGAAACTAAACAAACACGGATCAAAGAAGGGAAAAGAGCTTCTAATTATTATTTCCAAGGCTGGCAAAGACCTTTTAAGTCTAAGTGTTTTTATTTTAAAGACAATCTCAGATCAATATTGCCTTGTGGGAATTTTTGGGGAAACAAACTTAAACATTTTGTGCTGTGATTCATGCAAATCATTGGCCTGTTCTTTGAAAAAGTTTGTGTCATCAGCTAGGTGAAAGTCATAAGTATCTCCCAAAAGGACACTGTCATCACTGTTCATTCATTTTCAGGCTAGTGAATTGAGCTGAGTTTGAATGCAAATCCCCCATGAAGGACAGTGTCCAAGTCCCCAGGAATCAGGGCTGCTGGTGTGAACTTCCTCTTTCCTTGCAGCTCCAGGCTATCAATGGCTGCAGTCCCCATACTCACATTTCCAAAATGAAGATGCTGACATGGTTGCACACTGCCTGGCCACCTGCCCATAACTCTCTTGAGAATAGAGAAACTAGAAAACTGGATCAGACCCAGCCCCTTCAGCCCCCAGCGCTGTCCCTAGTGTGTTTTAGGCTATGTTAGAGCTCCATGAAGAAAGGGGAAACTACAGAATGAGATTCCTAGTACCCTCCCATTTTATAACAGTCTTTTAAGGAATTTTGCAATAAGTAGTTCACTTTGAAGCACTGGGCTCGTCACACAGAGGTTTACATATCAGTTATGATAGTGTTCAATTTCAAATAACAAATCAATTTATTTTTTCACACAGCTGTTATTTCAGCTGTGTCCTGTGAAAACAGATTTCAAAGAGTAATTAAGAACTTTAAGAAAAAGGGCTGATGTTTGATTGTTTTAAACTTACTGTTGGATAAGCACTTTGGCAGTCTCAAATTCTGTTGTGACAAATAGCATCTAATTTTCTCCTTTTTTTTTCTCCACAAACCATTCATAATTTCACAGATTTGCATTAGAGCCGTATAAAAGAGGAATAATTTCATTTCTGAAACTGAAAATCTTAGCCACATCAGGTTCCCTCTACAAATGCTTTTCCAGATCTCTGATCTGCATCACACATCCTTTATTCTCTGCAGTTGTGCCGCTCTCTCTGAAATGAGAGAACCGTGCCCGTGCAGCACTCACAGGGCAGCAGCTCCAAGGGCTGGGGCAGTGGCACACTGACTTCTGGTCCTCTTGCTGCTTGTCCCTTCAGCTGCTGCAGAGCATGGCACTGGTGTGTCCAGACCTGGCTGCCTCAGAAACACCACGTGATTTGAGAGACATGGGCTTTGGCTTTTCAGACACTGAAGAATTTTGGGCTTGTAGAGCTGCCTTTAAGCTTCCTATCATTGCTAATTTCAACCAAAAAAGCGTGAGGCCAACATATGGGTGCAGAAAGAGCTCTCCATTTGCATGTTGAATCAGAGCAGGTTTACTAATAGAGTCATAGGTGTAACACGGCCATCACAATTAATCCCTGTGCACTGCTGGGTAGCTCTGACCTCCTGGCCAGGACAAGAGGGTGCATGGAAGAGAAGGGTGCCAAAGATTTGAAGGAACAGTCAATTTAATTTTTTTTATTTCATAAAGCAAGGGTGTTCTTACTTGCTTTAGCAAGTAAGTATGTTTACTGGGAGAAATGGCTTCAGATCGGAGTAATAATTTGTTTCTAAGAAAACATTTTATTAGTTTTAATTATTCAGAGAGCTTTGGAAAGGTGATGGAGCCCATATCCTTGACCACAACAGTCTATCATTAAATAAATTTAACCCTTCACCCCTGTAAAAAAAAGAGTAATATAAATATTGCTCAGTCTCCTTTTCTGTATTCCCAGTGTTGCTGTTTCTGTGTCACATAGGCCCTCCACATATAGTTAAAGTGCATATGCTGAGAGGAACCCTTTGGCTCTGCCCTTTTTGTTATTTCAATGTTCAGGAATGAAATACACTGTTTATGTGACTCCAGGTTTTGCACTTGTTCACAAGCTGTGTATACTGTTCATAAGCTGGGTTTATAAAGTGGAATGACCTCAGCCACCTAGTTTTCAAGCCCCAAGTCCAGATGTTGACACAAATCCTTCAGTCTCAACCACATTTTTTTCTTTATGTTATTGATAGTTTTTATTTTAAATTTGTATTTTTTTTTTCTTGCTACTTAGAAAAATGCATAATAAAAATTAAAGAAACTTGATATTCAGCCTTTTTGTCCGCTGAGAGTTTAGAACTCCCTTAGAAGTCACAATTTCTTTCTTCCTTGTTTATTTACTTCTCGAAAATATGCTTCTAAGAAGTTGTGGTTTCTCCTCTTTTCAGAAGACAGACAGAACTCTGTTAGTTCAAGATAACAGCCAGGTTCTGGCCTAATACAAGACATGCAATACATCTGGAGTGGGATCTGCAAGCACCTGTGTTGCCTAGATGAAGTAAACATAGGAACCTAATGGAAGTAGCTTTTACTCTATGAAATATTTACAAAGTCCAAATTTCTTGATGTCCCAGCATTCCTTTCCTACCACCCCTTCCAACCTTTAACATCCCCCACCCTCTGCCCAAGGAAATGTTGTTATCCTTGTTTTATATTAGAAATCAGAAATGTCTGACTTTCTAATCTGCCATGTTATCTGAACATCCAAAGCTTTCTCTCCTTCTATCATATAGGAATAAAAAATTCTTCCCCTCCTTCTTATTGCTTGCTTTCATCCAAATAAAGACTCTTCTCTAATTAATTTTTTTTTTAAATTTCATTTTACTCCCTGCGTAAAGAGTTGAAATTCTGGAATTTGTGGTTCCCTGTTTGTGAAACAGACCCAAACTACCTTGGAGGAATGTTTTAATAAAATGAATGATTTCAAGGTAGGAGGTCATGCTGGTAGGAGGTCTTGAGCTAGACATTGGATATATGAACCTGCTTGGAAGCTGGGGGAGGAAAACAGCCTGCAAGGCAGAATATTTTGGAGAAGGCAGTAAAAGGTCAATCTCTGTGCACATGGCTCGGTGTTTGCCACAGGTGCAACAACTTTGTATATTACTGCCTCTATTTTCCCAGCTTTGGCCCCAGCACTTGAGACATGCCCTTAGTAGGTTGTAGGATTAATAGACTCCAAGAGTAGATAAAGAAGGTAGAGTCAGGAGAGATACTCTGAGTAGGGGGAAAGTGGGGGCAAAACCTGAATGCTTGTGGAGCACTGGCCATAGCCATGAAAAGACAAAAATTAAGGTAAAGCTTTTTTATTTACTTTATTTACTTTCTTGCTCTTGCTCTCAACAGACACAGGAAATAAAAAGGAGTGAGTGAGACTTCAGCAAGGAATTATATCCAAACTACAGAACAAGTGGATAACAATGTCAGACAAATGGCCTGTTCCAGGCAGATGAGACTGCCCAAGAGGAAAATTGAGATTCATACTACACAGATGAGAAATCTGGCATCACCTATGGATTTGGAGACACTAAATATTCCCAGGTTAATAACAGGATCATTTGTGAGATATGTGCTTCCAGCTTGCTGGAATGAGCAGTGGAAGAAACACTTCTAAACCAGAGTCAAATGCCTCAGAATAGCGAGGGCCACAAAACTGCCCTTGGGGGGAAAATGGACACAAGGGCAGAACAGATATGGGACACCAGAGAAAGTCCATTTCTGAACTCTCTGGGAAAAAGCCCTATGCAAGTTGTGGGTGCAACTAGGTGAATGGAGCACTGCAGAACAGTTGGATCAGGTGGAGAAAAGCCAAGAGCTGGGTGACAAAGCCATTCTGTGACCAGTAAGGTGATGCAGGTGGCTGTTGAGACAGCTAAAGCAGAGCTGTTGTCACCAGGATCAGCCACAGCTTCTGCTGGAGAAGAGAGGATGAGTGGAACTCCGGGCAGTATGTAAACAATCCTCCTGGGAGGAAGGCCCTGGGGATCACAGCCTCTGTGAGCCCAAGATGTGGCTGAAGCTCAAAATGGTCTCTCTGCCCTGCTCCACAGAGTGCACCCATGAGTGCCAAGCTGCAGATCATCTGTTTTTGCAAGACAATGGCAAAGGACAGGTGTTGGAATCCAGAGCATTCCAGCTCTGCAGAAACAGGCACCCTTCATCCTCCAGTGCCAGCACAGAGTCTGGTCCTGCCTGTGGCAGGGAGAAAACTCTCAGGTAACCACAGCATCTGCCACTGAAGGCAGGTAAACTGACTATTGAAAAGAATGACTAAACAATATGATTATCCCAATAGTGTAGCAGTAGTATGCACCTGTTGTGGTGCAGGAATGGGCTCACTGAGATGGATGAACCTGGATTCAGCTGCCTATCAGTGCCAACACAGCTCCTGGCAAGTAAAGCTTGGCAGAAATGCCCCTGGGCATCTGGCCAGCCAGAGAGGTGCTGCAGCACCAGCATCTCGGGGGTATTGCAGACAGAGCTGTGTGACAGAGGAAGGCTGTGGGAATGTGTGTCTGCATTCTGCAATCTCAGCACAATGGTCAAGAGGAGAACACGGGCAAAATTAGCCTGATGCTAACCCTCTGCATCTGATGTCTGCTGGTTTCTGAAAGAAACTGGTTGACAAGCCCCAAACAAAAGAAGAAATCTGACCATTTGTACAGACAGGCAGCTGTCTTTCCTCTGGAAAGCCCTGGGACAGGAATGGGGAGACCTTGGGGGCCTCAGTCTCTATGGGACAACCAGAGCTCCAGCTCTCCAGAACTCCAGTGTGCTGCCACAGAAGGATGACTGTGAACAAAGCAGAGCAAATTTCACCAGCCCTGGGCATTTGGTGACAGAGTCCCAGTGTACTGTTGGGTAGAGCAAGACCAAGAGAAGAGTTTCTCTCCTTTATTTTCTTTAGATCCATTAATTCAACTTAAAGGTTCAGTGCTAGTATCCCAGAGAGGTCCCAATGACATATGTAATTACACTAAGCAGCTACATGACTCTTTTTTTCTTTCTTTAGTACTACAGTGGAAAATAAAGTACTGTCCTTAGAACAACTCCCAAACTACATTTCTCTGAGGAAAATAAGTAGTATTTAGTACATGATGAAACCATGTTGGAAACCAGGCATCTAACAAAGTACTGAAGAGCTCTAGGTGCTGTAGAGAGCAGAGCAGCTCATGGTCACTTGTAGAAGGCATAGTGCCAAGGAAACTCCCTGTTGCTGCTTGGTGAGAGACCATCTGTGGCCATGGCAATAGGCAGAGCAGTAATCCCAGGAGACTGGCACCAGGAGATGAACACACAGACAAGCCAGTGAGTATCTCTGGCAGCCAGAATAGGATGCTCTGCTGATGTACATCAAATAGTGTG
This sequence comes from Brachypodius melanocephalos, assembly GCA_013398615.1. Lineage (NCBI taxonomy): Eukaryota > Metazoa > Chordata > Aves > Passeriformes > Pycnonotidae > Brachypodius > Brachypodius melanocephalos. The sequence goes on from VZSR01001283.1 coordinate 9,938,343, forward strand.
ACAATTGAGTGATCAGGTCAGGAAAATACAGGTCCAAAACAGACTCAGAACAGATTTGTTCCATTTTAAAGGCACTAACTACACGGCCATGTTAAATTGTTACTTCTCTTTCTAAAAAATGGGCTGTGTGGAAGGCATTCAAGCAAGAACAGAGATCATGAAATGCAAGGTACATTTCTCAGTAGGTTGTAATATACTGCAGCAAAATTCAAATAATTCAGTACCAGGGGAATCTGAGCACAAGACCTCTTCCCCTGGGTACCTACAAAACAAGTGAAAGGCAGGAATGACAGTAAAGAGCCAGGAGCAAAAACTGCACAGACAAGAAGAGAAGTCTACTTGGAAATACCATGCTCATGCAGCAATCCTCCCAGGGACAAAACACCAGCCCAGCAAGAGACCAATGAGTAGCAAAATCTAGACCCTAGAGTAAGCTGACAGACAAGCTGTCAGCAGGCACAGGCATCACAGTGCTGGGATAGACCAGGGGCTTGCAACAAAAATGGGAGCTGAGGGTAAAGCCACTATAGGACGGTGGACAGTGCCTGAGTGGCAGACCACGAGTCAATGCTGTGATCTGCAGAGACACACGGGTGCTGGTGGGTGCCTGCTGGTACTTGGGGCAACAGTGGAGGTAAAACTGAACACAGATCACCAGAAGGCAAGTGGAGAGCAAGGCAGATATAGCAAGATTTCAGGAATTCACTGATTTGACACAGGAGTACTGGAGAAATGGATGTGCCAGGAAGCCAGAGGAGCCTACATGACTGAAGCAGCAAAAGAGGCTTGAAAAGCCTCATCAGTAGCAATAACACAAACGAGATGGGGAAGGCTGGACTGAAGGGGGGCACAGTTGAAAGACAGCAAGGCTCTGGGTACTGTTGGACAACAGCAGCAAGTCAGAGCCCAGGCTGTGCAGGGGTAACTCCTCGCTCAGCAATAGCTGCCAACATGGCAACAATAAACAGCTAAGAGGAGAGATTAACGACCTTTAAAGGTCTTATATGAGCAAGTGTGGCTGTGGAGAGGGGTTAGGAGGGGGCACCAGGAACTGCATCTGCATTTGCTTGGCTCGAATGGCTGCAGCGTCTCAGGTTTTACAAGTGTGGAGCCCTTTCATGTTGTTGTCCAGTGCCCAGGACATGAAACACTTGAGGTGAAATCCTGCCCCCACTGAAGTTAATGGGAATCTTGCCTTGAGTCTGGTTTCTCTCTGCTCACACTCTCTGATGTAAGGAAAGACAGATCTCACCTCAGGAGAGAGGGAGGGGAGAGAAAGGAAGCAAAGGAAAGCATTAGTGCAACTTTGCTGTTGAGTGTGTGCCGAGGGGACAGGGCTGATGTCCCTTCCTCTGGGGACTGAGGCAGGCCCAGGGCTTGCTGAGCTGAACAGAAATGGGGGGCAGGGCTGAGAGGGCAGGAAAAGCCTCAGCAGAGCTGGCATGAGAAAAAAAGCACAAACTGAACTGAAAGATGCAGCAAGGAGCAATCAAACAGCAAGAGGAGACCACCCCCACAGGGCAGGAGGGCAGGTCACCAAAAACACACCTTGGCAGCAGCAGAAAACCCACAAGAGAGTTGGAAAAAGCACAGAGACAATTTTTTTCCTATAATGCTTTATTGCTGTCTTAGTTTTACTGCATTGGCAAGGCAAAACACACGCTGCTGTACTGCTGGATGAGATAACTTCAGGGCTCAGAAAGGTGGGAAATGGGAAGGTTTACATCTTCATGGGCATCATGGGAGGAAGGCAACAGCATTACTGTATGATACCTCAGCAAGATACCTGAATCCTATGGCTTAGCAAAAAACAAGTGGCAGCAGCAAAGAGATAGGAAGATCATACACAGAGAGTAGTTCAGTGTCTGGAAGTTGTATAAGAACCCACTAGAGGAAAAGTAGCAGCTGCATGTGTCTGAGCAGTGCCAATTTCTTTGACTCAAGCAAGCAGATTTCATTATATCTTAGGAAGAGCCACTATGGAAGACACAATGAAAGACCTTGCAGAAGAGGTCCTTTCCTTTAGCTGAAAGCTAGAATTGTGATACGTACAATTCCTGATTGTCTCAGTGCTGAAAGTGCTACAAAATAGTCAGAGAGAAAGGAAATTCCCATGGCAGAGCTGCCAGTGACAGATGACAGTAATGCTGAGAAAAGTAAAAAAAAAAAAGCCAGAGCAAGAGAAATCTGTGGTCAGACCTGTTTAGTGCTTTTTTTTCCTTTGCCTGTAATGTTTTCTTATGAGAAATGCTCATCTGACTACATGAACATTCCTCTTTGTTGCTTCCTTCAAGAACATGTCTGAATCCTATCGATTCTTGCTAGCCAAATTCATGGGTATGAATTTCCCAGGAGGCTGTGATGACCAAGATCAGCAGGACTTTGGGAGCAGTGCCAAGGGTCCCTGTTCCACCACCCACAGCACCAACACTGGGGCAGGGGGCTGGGCTGGGTCACCACAAACTCTGAACAGAGGTAGTGGGCAGGCACTGAGGAAGCAGAAACCATTCAGTTTTCACTATCCCCATTCATATGGAAAGTATTTTCTGGGAAAGAGTCTGGGGTTTGTGCTCTTTCCTCATGGACATAAGGGCAACTGTTCTCAGTGCAGACACAACTCCCAGTGCCTCATGGCCACTGAGCTTTGAGTTGAGCTGACAGCCTGAACCCTGCCTGTCTCCTCACAGCCTCAGCTCATCCCCCTGCACCACTGCAAAGAGCTGTTCCCAGCTCATCGGGCTGTTGTGAGACCTAATTACCTAGTGTTTATGAAAAACCTCACTCATTAGAGGAGCTTAAGCTATATAAGTGCATATTATCATTTAGGATACTTCAAGATGAAAGGCACTTAAGTGCTTGACAAGCTGAGAAAGCAAATGTATACAAGAATCACGGCATTTGCCTCTGAAATGAAGCATCTGGGCTGAGATGTAACAACTGGTTTGGGCAGTGGCTGAGGTGAGAACAGCAAACCCCTCAAGCTCAGCTCAGGATCCCAAGGCAGCAGCAATGTTGCTGCTCAGGGCCCTGGCTGGGGCTGCCAGAGGGATCCCAGCACTGGGGTTGTTGTCCCTGCATGGGAAGTCTGAGCCAAGGAGCAGGCAGGGGCCAGCCAGGAGCTGCTGGGCCACTGGGCCCCTGCCAGGGGATTGCACATCTCAAAGGATACTGACAGCAGGTTTGCAGCTGAGAGCTTCCCTTGGTCATTCTTTCCCCCCCTCAGAAGAGGAGGAGGGAGGAGAACAGGGATGGGAGAGCTCATGTGGCATGTGTCTGAGCCAGAGCAGGTCAGCTAGAAGGTGAGCGCAAGTTCAGGGCAGGAAAGATTCATCAAGCCACCCTTTTTAAGGCTATTTTGCATGCATAACTTTGAGCTGAAATAAATAGCATCAGATGATTTAAGTCCCTTCCAACAGGCCCTGTAGCCTTTCAGAGGTATTAGCAGTGTGCCTCCAATAAGGAGTGCTCTGTTTGGTATGATAAATCCGTGCTACACCACACCTCCCACGTACACAAGTACTCAATTTCTGCAGCAAGAGGAGATAGCAATGAAGAGGCCTGGAAGGAAACCAGAAAATAGATTACTGGGGACTAGAGACCATTTAAAACACATGCTGCAGTTACAGTGAAGCTTTTTAGAGAGCCTTCATGAACTACAGGCATGGGCTTGCTTTGCCCAAGCCAGGAGCCTTGAAAAGCATGGATTCCATGGTATCATCAGACTTGTACATTGTTTCTTAAGATATGGGGCAAACTGTTCCATATTTGCCACCTCACATTCATATAGGTTTTAATTTCCCAGAAGTCAGTGCTCCGATTTATGTTTTAATTCTGAGATCATCTATTTTTCTCTCAGTAATTGCAGTCTCTGAGATCTTATCATTTGCATTGTCCACCTGTGCATGATTGCTCATTTTATGCTCTGCAATCCTCTCCCCTCCTATCAACCTCTTGGCCTGAGGTTGATACATTATTACTCAAATTTCTACAAACATGCATGCTAAATGCAAAACCTTTCACTAGCCATTTTAACCTGGCTATAATGTATTTTGGAGTGTACCTGTTTTACTTTTTTCACTATCTCTTTGATATCACAATAAGAGCAGATGTTATATGGCATGACTCCTGCTGAGCTGAGTCCAGGGCTGAGGACAGGGAGTGTACAGGGATCACACCCCAGCACACAGGACAGCTGGGAGCATCCTCACAGCTCCTGCCATGCACTCAAAGGCCTTGGTGTCTGGCTGTCATGACCCCCACTTTTATCATCGCTGTGGCATCCTCTGCTGCCTCTGACATCTCTCACCAGCCATGGCTGTTATCTTCCTCTGTAGAGGAGGCACAGAGGGGCTGTGGTTCTGCTCTGTGCATGCAGGGGCCGGGGCTGTTGGTTATCTACAGGACCATGCACGAGCAGGGCAGTGCAGACCTTGCAGCTCTCCAGCCAAACAACCTGAGACAAGTTAACATCTCTTGGCATCTGTAGTCTATTACATCCACCTGTCTTGAAACTCCCTCAGCTGCGAGACTGGAGAGCATTAAAACTTCCTCAGTTCTTGTTCTGCCGGACATCTCCATCCAGGTGAATCCCAGGAGAGGCATTTTACACTCTGCACTTCTAAAATGCAAACTCATATTGCTGCATTTAGGACCAACAACATTGGCCCACACTGATAAAGACACACTGACATGACAGTATATATAACAGTAAGAAATCAATATTACTGAATGTCACCTTTATGTGAAAAATATTCTGCATTACGTGCAGAAAAGGTAAATCAACCTTGTGTTGTATAAAATCAAACTATTATTTTACAATGAAAGAGGGTAGCACAACACAAGGAAACACAGTACTTCTAGGTTGTGCTAGCATATTGATGTATCTTTTGTATCTTATTAATATTCTCTTATGAAAAATCAGTGATTTAGAGGATTTATAATAGAAAGGGTCCTGTGATGCAACCAGCGCCTTCAGCTGCCTGGAACAGAACTGTAGCACCTTTCCAGCAGTGCCCTACACAGGTGGGGCTTGTTCTGGAGAAGATTGAGCTCCCTTCAACACCATTGATATTGAGCTTAATTCAGCTTCATTCAGCAGGATTCTCAGATACAGTTAAATTTCAGCAATGTAGTATTTCTTGTAGCCCAAGTCTGAGGCTTTTGAGAACTTCAGCATCATATAGAACAGTTTCTGAATACATTCAAGGCAGAATGGAGGAAATAAGATGTTCTCCTCTAATATGTAGACATTACTAAGCAGGTATTTGTGAGCAAAGAATAAAGTGAAGAAAGAAAGGATGTGAGGAAAAATTCAGGCAATTATCTTGCCTGGGTGAAGGCAAATTCACAAATGGTGTATGATAGAGTATTGAACCCCTAAAGCTCTGTAAAGTCCTGGAAGTCTAAAAGTACACAAGCTGAAGGCACAGGCTGACTGTACTCTCACCAGCACTGCTGAAGCTGGAAGATATCTAGCTGAGCCTTTAAATGTTGACTATTCTGAATGGAGATATGAGAAACACTCTTTATCTAACACGGAGCTTGGTCTGGTGTGCCAGCTTCAAAAGAACAGCTGCTGCAAGTGTATTTCCCAGGGGCTGATTAAACATGGAAGGAAATTTACAGAGTCAGAATTTACATTGTGAAGAAGTAACTTTAAAAATAAAACACAGCCTAAAGTTTAACAGAATGATTCTATACCAGCTGCTCTTGGAAGTTGTCGCTTAAACGCAATAAATATTTCTTAATAATATGCTGTACAGTTACATAAAAGAAGGAGAGTTATATTGAGCAGGCAGAAAGTCAAAATGAAATAGTCTCTTTCTTTAACCAGCTTCACTGATACACAGGAGGGAAACAAGCACCAAAAATTGCTAATGAGTGAAAGAAATGTTAGAAGTTTTTCTTTGCAGGTGACAAAAGTAATGTTGTTCCATGCTTGCCCTAGGTGTAGGAGTAAGAGAGGATGATGAAGGGAGGTGGAATCCATATAAAAGATTCCACATCCCTCAGAGATACCAAAGAAACCCAGAAGTGGCAATAGGGTTAGGTCTGCAGGGGAGGGCAGGGATGGAGAATCCTGCCGTAGCCACTAAGGCTTCGCTCCTTTTAGGACTGAGACTGGTAGGACAAATTCCCACACACAAGTCACCAAATCTTGCATACTTCTGTGTTTCCTTCAATCCACCTTCATTTACTTTATTTTACATGGATTTAAATGTGTGTGTCTTACATGTTGAGTGGCTGAGAGACGGTACAAGCCAAAGCAGCATGTAAATCACAGCAATTCATTTTCTTTGTGTCAGGCGAGCCCAAGAAGTAAAGAGGAGACTAATTTAATTTAATGGGAAGTCTAATTTAATTTAATGGGGTCTAAGCTACACTGTTATCATAGAGACACAGTCTAATAATGCCCAATGTTTCTCCAGTCTGTGCTGGTACAAGTGCTCCATGGGTACCTCTTGTCAGTATGACCAAGGCTGATAAGCCTTAAAAGTAGCAGAAAGAGACACTTTTCCTAAAAAAAAGGAAAAAAAAAGAAAGTATTTTTGACCTTTACCACAAAAATCTGTTCCAGTGTTTTGCATTAGAAAACCTGTGGCAATATTCAGTAGAAAGAGGAGCTAGAAACCAGCCTCCCTTTACCCTGAATGAGACCCTTTTCTAATAGATTAGTAGAGAGGTCTGCCTTTGTACCCCAGATCAAAGCCAGTCAACTAATTTATAGAGTGACTCCAGGAAAGATCTTCCTGTCTTACACACACAGATATTTGGGGAAAAAAACCCAACCAAAACCAAACAAAGAAAACCAAAAAAGGGAAAGAAAGAGAAGACATCTGTCAGGCTGTGCTCAAGGGCAGGCCATTTTCTGTGCTATGAGCATGTGGAGGGTTCAGTCATGGAGACGAGTCAGAGGCCCTAATGGCAAGGCCTGGCAGGGTTTGTTCTTCTCTTCCCAGAAAGGAGAAGAGACTTTTTCCAGGGACATTCTCCAGGCATGGCAAACCGTGCCCACCTGATGGAAAGCAATGGATGCTGTGTTTCCATTTGAAGCAGCTCCAGTTTCCACCTGCCAGGTACCCTGAGAGCACCAGGGCTCTGATCCTGTCATGAGGAGCCCTCAGGCAGGAGCCCTCCACTGCAGGGAGCTGGGGTGGGTCACCTGTGGGGGGTGGAAGTGCTGCAGCAGCTGCTCCTGAGGCAGGCAGCACATTTTAATTGTTCAGAGTCCATCAGCAAGGTCCTTTCCATGCTGTGCAGGAAACAGACAAAAGTAAAGAGTTGGCAGGAAACAAAAGGAAAGGGTCTGCAAAGCCCAGTTTGCAGTTTAGTGTGTTCATCCTTGTTTGTGCAGGTGAGAAAATGCATGAGGTTTTATGTGCAGCTGGGAGAAGCTCTGTTTTATCATTTGGAAAGCCAGACTTTGGGAACATTTCCCAATGTTTCCTAAAATTTACACAGCAAATGAAGATATCATGGAGATGCAAAGGGTCATAGCAACAGTATAAAGCACTCCTTCAGGAAAACTTTGGAAATTTTCCTATGTATTTGTGGGAAGAACTTTAGGACACATCTAAAGGCCCTCTTATATCAAGTCTGTTCCTTTGGTTTTATGACAAAATAAAGTCTACATCTGCAGTTGAAGGGCACTAGGAATATTTACCACACAGAGGATGACCTTGCAACACAGATGATGAGGTTCAACTACTGCAGACCTTCCAAAGATTAATCAAGAGCTTTGCACTATATTTTTTCCAGCTTATTTTGGGTGTGAATAAAAAGTAACTTCATTAAAGTCAGTGAATTACAACAATTATCAGTATGGGAGAAGAATGGATTCTCTGGATAGACTCCAAGATTTCATCATACCAGTTCAAAGCCTGATTTTTCACTATGACCCTCTTTTTTGTTATTTTGTCAAGTCAGGCTGAAAGAAATTAAATCCCAGCTCCAATAACTGTTCAATAGTTTAAGATCTATAAAATATTTATGCACTCAGCAGCTTGCTTCTGCATAATAACTTTCAAAGATTGATAATGTTCCATCTCTGAGGCTTTTGACTGATGGCATTAACTTTCAACACGCACTTATTTACTGCCCCTGATGTTTTCCTTCTCTTAGGCTGCCTCCATCCCAGCAGAGCCCATGCCATTGTTGCACTCCAGGGAGTGGTGCAAAGCAGGATGAGGCATGGGTCAGGAGGGCTGTGCATCCCAAGCGAGCCTTTTCTGCTGCTGGCACTGGGGTCACTAACAAGCTGGAATCCTGGGACTGGCCTAACCTGGGACACTGTGGATGTGGGGTGTGCTCCCAGGAGCATGGTGATCTACCTGCTACTGCAGATGGCTGCCAGCTCCATCAGGGCTGGGAAAGGAAGCCTGAGATTTTCCCTTCACCAGACAAGCCTCTGGCTCCCGCGGTTTCACAGCCCACCCGGGTCTCCTTTCACGTTTGGGAACAAGTCAGCATCACATACCGGTAAAAAACATGGCCAGGAAAAGAAGAGAACCCCTACTTGAAGGAAAACAAAGCAACAATGGGCTCAGGGAGTCATTTGTGGTGTGCTTGGCAGGACCCAGATCGCTTTTCTTCCCTGGCTCTGCATGGCGATAGAAGCTGGGCTGCAGCACTTAAGGCCTTGGCACCGGCATCTCGGTCAGGATTTGGAGTTATTCCAGGAGGCCCAAGAAACCTACACCTCGGGCCAAAAACTGGGAATACACAGGGCTGTTCTGGATGATTTAAGGTAGATAGCAACAATTTGAAAATGCCTATTGCCTGGCTACTCCTTCAGCCTGTGAAAATGTTTGTGGAGGGTTCCAAGGTTTCAGCTGTTGCAACAATGCGGTTACTTCTCTTTAGGAGCCTGGTTTTTCTCAGGAAAATTTCCACCTGCAAAAAGCTCAAAAGACAAAATCAGTAAATTCAAAGGAAAATCTGCAGAGGTCTTTGAACTGTTCAGTTAAGAAAGAGCATGAGAGTTCCTCACTTTTTTCTCATTTCTTCTGAGAGACAGATTGTATTGGCTATTTCCCTATTTTGTGTTGGGATAGTAACAAGATCAGTGAAGGACAGAAATATTTTTGACCCAGGAACAAAGCACATAAAGCTCAGCTATGTCCTTGAACTCAAACATCTATCGTTTGCTGTAGTGACCTCACGGCCATGACAGGATGTCTGGATGATGTTCAAGCAAGTTATTTAACCTCAGGTGGCTGCTAGCAAAACTGCTGTGCTTATGGTATTTGCCCATTCTGATGACACAGTCTTGGGTTGCTTATTCCCAGAAATTTATGAATCATCGTGGGTCACTTTACTCTCTGCAGATTCACTTCTAGAAGAGATTATTAGTTTTTTTTAACATTTGGGTTGTTAAGCAGTATCCTTCTTGTGAGTTCTAGGGGAAAGCAACCACACATATTTCCTCACACATATTCCTCAAGAAGTAAGCATATCCTGAACGAAATTTTTCCATAAAAAATTTATGCTGCTGCTCTAACTTCCAAGTAATTATCAGCATTTGTAAGACTGCAGGAAAATATTCAGGATTAAGGGAGTTAATTTCTTTACATGTGAAACAGAAACTCTGAAAGCTGCTTGCAAATTAGAGTCACAGTGTCTTGAATCCACTCCTTTCCTGGATGGATGGGGGAAGGAATACAAGTGTGCCAAGATATTCACTGCCTTATTCTGACACATTCTGCTGATGCTGATTCTGAAAACCTCAGATCTGATATCTGTAACATAAATATGTTGGTCTTAGATAAAACTTTTAAGAAAATGCATTATGGAGAAATGTGTTGATATTCCCTGCACGAAAATGAAGGACATGCAAGCGCAGTTTAAAACCACACCACGCCCATGCAATGTTGATGTTTGAAGATGGAAACAGAGACGTAATGGAAGCAAGACATGGTGCAAAGAGGAGACACAGGATGTGGTGGGAACCATGGCATAAAGGCTGCAATGCTGTCATGCTCACAGCGAGGGCCTTCATGTCTGGATCTTCCTGCTTACCCACAACATTGGCTCTCCTGCCTGCAGTCACACATTCCAGGTAAATCCTAGACTGTCAGACCTCTGCAAACATTACACTGGAGGCTTTAACTGTGAGATAAAACTGCTCTTCAAATAGAAAATATGGCATTATACCAATGGAATTGTCTAGAAGGGGAAGAGCGAAGTGTGATGGCTGGTAGCACCAACACTGCAGCTCTCAATGTGCAGAAATCCACAAATCTGGTACCAGGAGGAGGAGATCCATGTTTCAGCCCAAATGGCTTTGGGGATATATACTATCTGGAATGCTTTCAGTCACAAAGTTACAGTTCCCTAGAGACACTGCTAGTCTCTTACTGCAAGATGCATGTCCATCTTCCACTGTACTGCTCACGGTCAATATCCAACGAGTCAGAAGCCCTTTCTGACTGTTTTCAGTCAAACATTTTATAGTTCTGGGCAATTTCTAAACTCTCAGTTATGATAATTTATGCTGTAATTTTCTTGACATTCACTATAAATGTGTGTGTACAAGAGAGAAATGGAAAGAGAACAGGGAATATTTCTTTTCTGGCAACACTGTTATGCCACTCCCCTTAAAAAGGGGAAAATACATGATGTTTATAAGTTCTGGCTGTTGGAAAAGTCCTATTTTATGTACCACATAAAAAAAAAATAAATCTGGATTTATATTATTTCAGTACTAACATTCCTGCTAAATTCAAAGGTGCAGACTCACACCCTAAATAGGAAAATCTCTCTCAGGTTTTGTGGACAGATGAAAAGAAAAACAGTGTTCAGAATAACACTCTAATATGTATTGGAAAAATAATAGTCTTTAGAGAATTGCTTCAATAATTTCAGGATTAGCATTTGGACAAGCTGCTGATGTTCAGAAAATCCCTCTTTAGAACAACGAGACTGTGTGTTGGTGGGGAATGTGCTCCACTCCTACAGGGACAAGGCAAACATATGTTCATCCAGAGCAATGACTGTACCACTTCAGAGAGCTTTGCTTCAAGAGACTCTCATGACTCTCACTGAATTGGGCTTTTCAAATCCTACCAGACTCTTCTCTCAGCTTTAATTTCAGCTACAGCTTCTGTAAGGATTTCATTAAATATTTGAAGACGCAGCAAACTTCAGCAGACATCTGTTTCCAGGAGATCTGCACAGTAGCAATGCTTCACTCCAGAAAGTCTCCTGGAAGGATGGCAGTGGAGAAGAGCATCACCATCTCTGCATGTGACCCTCACAGTGGAGAGATTATTACCTGAAGCCAAGATGAGATATGCTTGTGCACAAGGGCTAATGATCTTGAACACCAACCAGACACTTACTGCATTAACAGGGCCAGGTAACTGCAAATAAAGAGCATAGCTCTGGTTTAAATAATCTGTGAAAGTAGGTAGAGGAGCTGAGTTCAGTTCTTACAACACAGATGAGACACTGGTGGATATGAAAGGCTATGGGGTTCAGTGATGCATTATGGTGCCATCCAAAAAATCCGTTTTAGTTGATTCAAATTAGGCAATGCTTTAAAATAAAATGATTGGGACTAGGAAGAAGATGCAGAAGGATTTAAATCCAGCCTTCTTGCAGCCTAGAGAGAGCATGGAAGAGTTAAGTCTTGGCTTTTGAGGGAGAGATCTAAACCAAGGCAAAAGGAAAGAATGGAGGTGCCATTAGAGCTGTCTCAGAGCTTTATGTCACTAGTCTCTGCCTAGGCATGGCCAGAGGTGGGAGCCTTCTCCAGAGGCTCAGCATCCACCTGTGCAGTGCTTGAGAACCAGGTGCCCACGTTTCTCCTTGACACCTGGCATTACCAGGTCTCTAGTGGTGGGAGGACCTTCAAGGAATGAGAAATCTGATTTCAGATGCTGTCATTGCCTGAAGGGGTTCTGACCCTCATCTCCTGTTTTCAAGTGTTCCCAGTTGGCAAACTTAGTGAGACAGGGAGTATCAGGGAGGCTCTGGAGTAGAAGAGCATTACAGTGGCCAAACTCCTTTGTGGATTTACCCCTCACTCAAAAGGGATCAGACCCTTGATTTGTGGAAGGCTGTTGAAAGTATTTTTCTCTCAAACCCAGCAGAAGTTATTGGAATTATTCTTTTAACTGTATGGGTTTGAACAACCTGGGAATCTGGCCTCATGGCAATGAAAGACTGTTCCCTGCAGGATACATTCTGGAACTAATGCAATTTTCCTGCATGTTTGAATGAGATGCTATTAATATGTATCAAACGTTCACTTAGCAATAATTGTATCTACTTTACTACTAATGACAGTAATGTTGCCATTTAGAAATTTTATTAAAAATTTGCAGCTGAGAGGGTAATCCCAGTTTAAATACTGCATTCCTGCTTAACAGATCTCGGATCAGATGCAGCCCCTTTAATGGCTCTTGAGAGAGTGGAGAAAGTTGGATGCTCACAAATAATTTGAAACCATTTGAAAAGCCATGCAAGCTGCTTTAATGATTGATCCATTCAGCAATTAGAAGAGCTAGAGTAAATGTGAAAATCTTTTTTTAATCCTCTGCAATGCCTTTGCTGCTCCACAGGGCTCCATCTGAGTTACAGGACCGAGGGCTCTTCCTACCTCTCACATTTAGCTACAGAGTCAGTAGAAAGCCTAAACCCATACAGGGGTGAGAGCTGGATTCATTCTTTGTCTGCTGTGGTTTCGAAACAACATAAAAGGTGAAAGAAATCTGGATCCCAGAGCTCTGGATGACAGATCATGAGTGCACCATGGAGCAGACCTGCCTTGTCCAGAGGTAGCTGGCCAAGCCTCCAGCTGCTGAGCTCTTCAGGTGTGGGTTCAACCCTAGAACTGAGAGATCAGGCTTTGATCTGCTAACTCTCACACTTCTACAGAGCTACAAGGTTGAATGTGTCTTGCAGGTGTCACAAGAAGTAAAACACCTCAAATCCTGAGCTGTAAAACACCTCAAACCCAGAATACTCTTTGGAAATTAAGATACCATCCCTTATCTGGTTCTTTTTTGATAGTTTTGCTACTGGGATCATTGGCCAGAGCAGTGGGAAGGCATTACCCAGTGCCTGCATGGCCCTTCCCACCTAAGGTGACCAGTCCTACCTCACATTTTGTGACCCTGCACTCTTCAGATAGCATCTACACTCCTACTAATAATAGCCTTCCTCTATCTGATAGAGCCTCACAAGGTGCTCTGAAATTTTAACTAACATCTCACATGCCTATTAATCTCTTGACAAATCAAATAAATTAATGGTGAAATGAAATCTCGTGCCATAAGTGGATGGGCCTTGTAAGGCTTAACTCAGCAAAAATACATTGAGATGTCACTCAGGCAGGCACTGCCAGGATAATAGGGGACTTTCTAATAGGATTTTTCTCCCTCTTCAGAGTTTTCTCCAACATTGGAGTAAGCATTTTATTGGTCTTGCTGACTCACACTTTAATTAGGAAAGAGCAATGTTTTCTGTTCTCTGAATAATATGCTTAAATAAAATGTTACAAGTACTCAAATGTATTAAAATATTTAAGAAAATATTCCATAATTTAATGTCATATATATTTCTTGGCAGCAGTGAACTCCAAGAGCCTGAAGCTGTAATTGAACAATAAATTTAAACCATGATTTCAGCCCATGTATTATAGATGTGTTTGGGATCTTTACCAAGCTCCTTGCTGATACCATGTCATCAGAATTCCTGTTTTTCAGACAAACTTTTTCTGTGCATTTTTTATAGACAAGTCCTTATATTGCAGCAGTAATAACTCCAAAGTAATATTTGACTGTAATTTTGAGGTCTTAACATGTGGAAATTGGATAGACCTATGACACTCTTTCCTTCAAAGCTGAAAAATAGCCACTAAATTTATTTCTCTCATCTGAGAGATTTTTGGGTGGGTTATTTTCTGGCTTTTTTCATAAATACCTTAATAGCTTATTCACGCACATAACTGGCCATCTGCACACCTTGCTAAAACTTGATATTTAGAATATCTACCATTCCAAACCTTCAGAGATCTTTATCCACTGCTTATTGGATCAGATTTAATAATTACAGACACGCTGTAAGGATTATTGAAAATACCATTCAGTAGTTATTCAGTAAGTTAAAGAAGACTCCTTTTCCTCTATTGTGTGAGAACACCCAAATTCTGGGTCTGTACTGGATCTATAGCCAAGTTAGTCCAAACTGCCCCCATTCAGTTTATGCAAGGTACCTCTAGCTCAGGGAAATGCATTTGTGAATTTGCAAGCATGTATGCTTAGATCGGAATTCAAGCACTCGTGTCTGTGGTGGCAGGGCAATATGGCAAGGGAACACATTTAGAGTCGGCTTCTGCTTTATTTTTTTGGCTAATGTTTCTCCTTGAGGCTTCACAGGGCCTCAAGAGAAACTGCTCTGCAAAAAGTCACCTGTGCCCATGCCCTCCATGGCATCTGAAAACTGATCAAGAAAAGATGCCAAGCAATGGATGTTGCCATGTCCGTATCAGAGGAAAAATATAGCTCCTGCTATTTCTTACTGAGGGATTTGGGAGCATTCTCCTCCAAAACCAGTCCCTTGAGGTTGACCATCTGTTGTTTCTGAACCTGCTCCAAACCCCCTGTTCCTGATCAGGACTGTCGAGAAACTTGTGGTAAGACAGACCCTGGACACCCTGGAGTCTCCTGTGTCGTGAGGCTGCCTGGTGCTCAGCCAGAGAATGTGACAGGCTCCCTCTCCTCAGGGGTCAGGAGCCAGTGGCCAGCACAGGGAGCTCCAGTGGCTGTCCCACACATACCTGTGTGTGAGACTGTCATTTACAGGAGGATTTTATGAAGATGATGCTGAAGGGGCACCCATCCACCCTGGAGCAGAGCGTAAAACGTCATCTTCTTTTGCTTTGCTCATACAATTTTGTTCCATAATTTAAAGATGTTTTGGAGACTCCTTATCGCTCCAATCAATGAGAGATAACATTTTTGTTATGCTGGCATGACTGACCAAATTCCACAGTTGGAAGCTAGGACTGGTTCTGTGTGAAGATCTTTTGTTCCCAAGAGCATGAGCTCATTTTTGGTACTGTAGGATTTCATCTCTTCCCTTTACTCTAGCCTCGAGGGCCATATAATTCTTCTTTTGTATGGTATTCTGCTATTCCTCTGTATTCATGATGTTCCTTAACATTAGGTCACTAGCTAATTCATCTGCACCGTTCTAATGGCTTTGACAAGGTCATTATCAAAATATTAAGACTTTGGAGTCTCTCCTAGTAACCTCCTTCCAGCCCCATATTTCTTGCAGGATTACTTATTGTCTCCTTTTTCTCCACACTCCAATCTCTAAGCCAGCTTCTTACTCACCTTTCACTTTCCCAACTGACCCCAGATTTCCAGTTTAAAGAAAGGATTTCCATATGACCTATAGTAAAATATCCTACTAAAGCCCAGAGACCTTGTATGGAATATTTTCTTTATTAAATAAATTTAACACTTTATCTAAGGCAATCTGGCAGAAGCTACCTTAAAACCACTCCTGTTGCGTTTTATCACTTTTTAAATTACGATTTTCTTCAAAATCTGTTTTAAAACCATGAATACTGCTGAGACAGACTAATGAGTCTAAAGTTAATCTGAGTACTTTGTTTTCCTTCTGAAGCACCCGTCTTGCCATTTTTTGTGCCAGTATTTTTCAGAAAGCACAGATGAGATCATACCCTTTCTCTGAACCAAGTGCATTCAGCTCCTTGAGTTTTGTTTCCACTGTGATTTCCAGCTCTTTTTGCCATCGTCTGTCTTTTCCTCTCATGATTAAACTTATCACCCCTGTGGGAAACTGAGGCAAAGTCTGGATCCATAGTATCTCTCTTCTATTTCCTTATGTTTTACTCTGCTGAAGAGCTCTTGCTCTTTTGCCTCAAGTTTTGTGAGATCAATCTCAGTTTTGCTTTGGCAGTACAAAGAATACCTCTGTTCCTCTCTTTATTCATATTGGTCCTCTTTCCAATTTTTGTACAGATTTATTCTCTTTCTTACGTCTCTCTGTCTAGCCTAGTCTGGAGTAGAAATCTGTCTTCTTGCATTTTATCCTGTTTGGGATATAGATTTCTGATCCAACTTTTGACATGTTACTCCGGATTGTATTTTCTTCACCTGCCTGTTCAGGACTCAGCCTTAAACCCCAGCTCACTGGACCTCTGGAGGACTTGGAATGCAGCTGTAGCAGACAGTGGTATGTGGTTCAGCTCTGCTGAGTACCCAAATTTCTCTGCTGAGGTTTCAAGCTGCAGTTGGAGGATTGTGGGCTATGGCTGGAGAAGGAGGCAATTGCTGCAGGTGGCTGCTGGAGGAAACAGCGCATCCTGTGATCCTGTCGTGTTCCCAGGTGCACACACGCTATCCCAGTCAGTCCTCTGCTTTGAAATTAAGGTAGAAGCTCTAGCCAAAGGCTTTCTCAGCCATTGGTGCTTTGTGTTTGCATATGACAGAAAGGAGAACAGGAACAAGATTCACCTTGCAATGGGATGGGCCTGAGACATAAAATACTTATGAAATAGGTTTTTAACCTACACTGTCTGTAGGACTATTGAAGATGATCATCTCAGGCTTCCTGACAGGGAAAACAGCAGGAATTTATGCTGAACCAGCACCAGTACCACTGTCTGCTACAGCTGCATTCCATTTAGAGGCTGCAGGCCAAAGCTCAAAAGTGGCCAAGATGCAACCAGTGTAACACAGGATGAAAGGAAAATAATGGACTGGTGCCATTCGTAATGATGTAAAAATAATCTGAGACTTTCTTACTGCTACTCTGAATGTCCCAAGATCCGTGGTAGGGGCAGAACACTGGAGGGATTATAAATACATTCTCAAGAAATCATTGCTCCTGTTTTGGGATATGGAGTGGAGGTGGTAAAGAAGTAGTGTTTGATACTAAATAACTCCCCTACTGAAGGGAGTCCTGGGGAACACTGAAGAAACATTTCCCCCAGCTAAACAGCACAAAGTGTCCCAGCAGAGAGGTGAATCCTATCCTTTCCTGGATTTCTATTCCAGCATTTGAGTCATTTATGCCACAGCTGAGGGCTAGGATGACTAGAGCTCAGGAGTTTTGGTCTGCCTGGGTGGCAAAGGAGGCAGGAGGTGGCTGAGCTGCAGCAATGGGCCGGGCTGGGACCCGCTGGCACCGGGCACTCTGCAGCCAGCACCTGCCATTCCCTCAGGGCAGCCCTGGTCACCTCAGAAATGAAAACGGTTTCCTATTGAAGGAGTGACAACTGAGCACCCAGGAGCTTCCTAAGAACCTCTGGCTGTGTCAGTGGGTGTAAGCAGAGCTTTGTGAGTGTTCTCAGGCGTTGTGGTGTACAGAGAGGGCTGATCCCTGAGCCCCGCTCCTGTGCTGCTGGTCCCGGCTTGTGTGCTCTGCTCCTGCACACCCACAGACGGGCTGTCCCTGTGTGAGCTCAGGGAAAATGCATGGGCTGGAAGAAGGGCAGGCTATGCTCAGACCATGAGCATGAGGTTTAGAGACTCTCAGGCAAATGAGAAAGATAAATTTTTCTTCCATGCAATAGTCACTGCAGTGTCTAAACACAGAGAAACATCTGTTCTGTAGAGAAACACACTTTGTTCCAACATCAGGTTCTTTGGAAACATTTGTGTAATCAACAAAACTACAAGCCTTTAAATCTGTAACCCACTGTACACTACAGAGACTTCATGGAAATCATGAAAGCTGAAGTCCCACCTGATATGAGCTGTCACTGCTGTTAGCAGGGCCATCCTGGGCTGTACCAAGTGAGTGTCTGACCCTAAAGCCTTTCAAACATGTGATAGTGTCTGTATCTGGGAGTTGTACAGCACTGAGAACTTCTTTCTTAGGATTTTTTTAAAGGCATCTTTCTACAGAAAAAGTGTTAAAAAGAAATAAAAAAGTACAGCA
The DNA here is from genome assembly GCA_013398615.1 of Brachypodius melanocephalos. NCBI lineage: Eukaryota > Metazoa > Chordata > Aves > Passeriformes > Pycnonotidae > Brachypodius > Brachypodius melanocephalos. The sequence continues at coordinate 9,956,265 of VZSR01001283.1, forward strand.
TTATATACTTAAGCAAGAAAATCTTACACTGAGCCCTTAAAATATTTCTGTATCATCTGTGATCTTTGGATGCATATTTACTCATAGGGCAGTTTCCAGACCATTGTTGCTCTGATGGAAAGCAGGGGGTTTTTTTATTAAGCCATCTGTGGTTTTATTTCAGCAAATGAAACTTCATGTGTATCATTGGTGTTTTGATCACTGGATAATTTTTGTAGCACAGTAGAAAGTCTGAGACTTAAAAAAAAAAATTACAAAGATGAACGAATTATAAAATTGCTGAAAAAAAAAAGAACTTTACATAAGAAAGGAAACATAAACCCCAGAGCAGTATCTTATATAAAACAGCAGCAAAAAATTCTATTATAATTTCCCTGGGAGGGAAAAAGGAAAAAATCTAGTAGTACAAAACTGTTCTGCTGTTTATTAGGTTATTATTTCTCTATCTAGTGCAATACCAGAACATGTTTGATAACTAACACAGACTGAGAGTTGTGAAGATGAGACAGTTTAAATTTCTAAAATAAAAATGAAACAAAATTCCTTAGTTATTCAGAGCCATTGAACTAGAATACCATAGTACAGAATGTTACATTCTATCACAATTTATCTACCTTTTAGGCAAATTTATTGTTCTTCTTATTAAAAAAACCCAACAGTCTTCTACTTGTCATATTTGATCATGCATTGTGTTCTTTAATGCCTCGTGCGTCGCTGTGAGTGCCTGTAATTTGCTATCATCCCTGAAGATGTTCTTGAAAATGAGATGTTTCATCTCAGTGGTCATACCCTGCTGACATTTTTAAAATAAATAAATTATCAGTTCTGTAGTGCTGTTGTAGAGGTTTAAGAGGAATTTACATAGAATGCTGTGCTTCTGTGAGAATTGTGAAATCTTGATCTTCCAGTAAGCGACAAAACCATTATTAACATGTCTCTAGGTAATATTGTTTGGTGTTGATACTCATTGAAATATACTTTTCATTAAAGTATGAAAGCAGTCCAAATATGCTTTACTCTCAGACATAGTATTAGCTATGTTGTTTCTTGGAATGCAATACAGAAATTAATCTAATCTTACTCAAATAACTTTTGTGCCCCTGTACAAAATCTGGACTCTTTTATGAGTGGCAAGATGAATGGAGACAGGAGGAAAAAAACCTTGGGAGGCAAAGCAAATAAAAATGTCTATTAAAGCCAGAGGTTTCAAAGCAATGAGATGATTCTCGGTGATGTGCAATGCAGCTCCTCAGCTCTCTATGCACAGCTCATCTGCTCTTGTGTTGGTGAATCCTCATCTCAGCTTCATCACAGGATTGAGCTTTGAGAGTGCAAATATGAAGCTGAAGTTGGCCCTGGGACATGGCAGGGTGGTTTCCACTGGGAGAAGAGCAGGCACCCTGTTTGTCAGAGTATGAACACACAGGCTGAGGCTGGTCCCTGCAGCTCCCTCTGCCAGATGGCCAAGCAGAAAGACTGAACAGGTAGTTGGAGCCATCCAGGTATCTTCCAGCAAATTAAAACCCTTCCTCCATGCATCCACAATAAGAAATATAAACAGCCTAATATTAAAAATACAGTAAATATGAAATGACTGTAAATACGAAACATTTGCAGCAAAAGTAGCTGTAGAAATAATAATAATTTTTAAAAATTGAGAAAAAAGATAAAGTTTTTTTCAAGTGTTTTGCCAACAATCTGCCTTCAAGGGACTCAGTGAATTTATGAGGAAATAAGCAGGATTTTTTATTACCACGTGGATAGGGAAAGGATAAATGACACATTCCCCTAAAGTTTGGAAAAGCTTTATCCTAGTTGATCAGTGCAAAACTGGTGTATGTAAATTCAGCCTAGTGAAAAATAACAAATGACAATAAATGGTTAATTTTCACCTGGGAATAATTTAACAGTTGTGTTAAATCAAAATACTATTCTAGAAAAACAGGTGATTAAAAAGTGTGATTATTAACACTTTTGGAGTTGATTGGAGAGATGTCAAAAAAGTAAAGGCAGGCAGGGTGCAAACAGGATTGCAAGGAGCTTGAAACATCTTAAGACTATTCATGGTCAGCCCTACAGAGGAAGAAAGTTGTTTCCAATAAACAGAAGGTTGAGCAGTGTTAACAATGGACTTATTGCTGACCTCTCAACACACCATAACCAGTCAGAAAATAAAACCAGGAGTGAGGGAGAAGCTGGTGAAATCCTTGGAGGAAGAGTAAATTTACACGGAAATGTGGTTTTGAAACTCCTGAAACTATTTGTGAGTTCAGCTCGAGGCACTCAAATAGTTTCACTTCATTTCTTTCACTCTTTTTTTCTTTTTTTTTTTTTTTTCTTTTTTATTTTTCTTTTTTTTTGGCAAGAAGGCAGGGAGAAGGAAGGAGAAGGAGCCAGAAGAGGATGTGTCATTTCATCCTCCTTCATCTTCTACTCACCTTGTCCTTTGACTGGGCCATGGATGACCCAACTGTAAATCCTTTTCCCTTCTGAAAGGACCGGACCTTGCAGAAACATCCAAAGAGGTGGCCATAAAGTACTCAAGGGGACTTCCAGCTTTGTGCATGGAAGAACCAATGGCTGAAGCCTCAGAGGGGTGTGTGACCAGAGGGGTCTGTAATAATTCTGTGTCCTCTGTGCCATTTTCTCGAGCCAGCTGGGACACTGTGGTGCAGCTTGGCACCCTTCTAGGCAGCAGGAGCTCAAGCCTGGTGGGGGTCAGGGCTGCCCAGCAGGTGCCTTGGCACTGCCCAGCCGTGGGGTTACTGGCAGCTTGATAAAAAATTGCCTTGAGCTGTGTGGGATTAAGTGAGGGAGGAGGAAGAGGGTCCATTTCTGCAGGGAAGAAAAAATAGGGAGCTTTGTGTCTGAGGGCTAATTTACCTTCCATACTCTCAAAGGTGAAGTTTCACACACGGACTTATTTTCATCTTAGTCTTTGAGAAGAAGATTGCTATCCTGGGATGTCAGTCAATAGCTTTCCAAAACTAACCTGAAAGAAAAATTAAATATTTGACAAAATTTTTCCTTTTTCCTTGTTTGTCCTCCACTGTTCCACGTGAACAATTTCAGCTTTTCCTTTTAAATCTCACACCCTACAGCATGCAGTAATAGCTCATTCATTATTCAAGTAAATGTTTCTGTAACTGGGTTAATAATAGTGCTCATAGCTAAGTACAGTAGTCTATCTGGTAGAGTTAAAGTTCCCACAGTGCTTTTGTTTTCCTCAGTTTGTGGTAATATTCCCAATAAAGCCATTCATGGAAACAACTGTGTCACAGCAGCTTATGCGTAAAAACACCCAGTGAATTATTATAACAAGATTTGTTAAAACTGTGGAGGAGGTTTGTACTAAGATAGTTATCTCAAAACAACCTTTAAAAAAAAAAAAAAAAAAACCCAAAAACTTGAAAGCTCTCATTTCAAGGTATGCTGCTTTCTCCACTGCAGTCAATTCCAAGAGCTGCTGAGGTTACTGTAATATCTAAAAGTAGTTTGTGATTAAAAGCTTTGACAATTTTTCCTCACATAAAACAGAAACTGAGGCACCAACATAGGCAGAAGTACCCAATATGTAGCCCACATTTAAAAATCGAGCTAAGGATAATTTTTTAATCAAATACCTCAGTGTGTAGAAATTTGAGAAAATAATTAGACCAATAAAGCACAAGAATCTTTATAATTTGGTAAGAACATACTAGCATGAGACACATAGAAGTAAGTGATGGTTCTCCTAAACACATAGAATTCTCTGAGTTAAAAAAATAGTACATTAAAGCAAGGTGATGGATATAATTTATTTAGAGTGTTGAAAAGCTTCCGATAGGATTCTGCCTGTGAGAATATGAAAGAAGTCTGGTAACAAGAAAGTGAGGTAAAACCTTTTCCTGGATTAACAACTGCTGAAGAGGCAAGCTGGCAGTGGAAATAAGTGTCTGAAGCTTGAGGCTGAAAAATATTAAGAGTGAAGCACCCTAAGGATGTCTATAAGGACTATTTTTTATCTCCATGTGCAGGTGATTATGTTGTACATACATTACACTGATTTCCTTCAGTTTCTGTGAGGATCTGTTTACAACAGACAGCAGATAAATATGGACTTTGAGATAGGGAATGTATCTATTAGGTTTTTTATAGATTTTGTATGTCTTAAGACAGATGTCTTAAGACTATGATCATAGTTTCAGTGGATTTGCTAAGTACTGCGTTTCCTAATAACACTAAGAATTTGATGAACAATGAAATGTCAAAATATGCAGCTGATAAAAGCTTGATCAGAAAGGAAAAGCTGCAAAGGATTGTTTGAAACACCAGACAACTCTAATACCACCAGTGGTTGTCCTAACATGATGGCAGATGAACTTGAACTAAAAGGTAATGCATTTGGAAGAAATAATTTAAACTACTCTGACACACTGATGGCTTCTGAATTAACCGTAATCTCTGGAGAAAAGACCTGAGCATTATTGTGAACAGCTCAGTGAAGATACTAATCAGCAGAAGCAAAAAAAAAGTGCCTGAGATGCTGCTGTGAGGCGATGCATTAAGAAGAGAATAAGAATGTACCTACCCTGGTGTGCAGATGTGGCTGCAGGTGTAGCCACATGTGCACTCAGAGGGGTGGCTCATCAGCCTCATTACTGTGTGCAGCTTCAGATGCCACATGTACAATGTGAACCTGCTAAAAGAACCTGTGAATAATGCATAGTTCCCAAGTGAGGAGAAGGGCTGAGGATGATGAAGTTGGTCACTTGTGCCCAGGAGCCAGCCAGTCCTTCTGGCAATGTACCAAAAGTTGAGAGAAGGGGAAGGTTTGGGTTGGCATAAGGGGTGTCTGAGCTCACAGACTCCTCATCAGCATTGGGCCTGCTGCTCCTTTTCAGGATATTTCCAAGTACTTCCACCAAAATTTGCCCCTCTGTCGCTTCCAACAAGGATCATGGCCCATCTTGCCTCTCATACTACAAGTTATTGTCATACTTATGGCCTGGGTGCATAAACCCGTATGGGAAACTGAAACAGTGCTAGTCAGGACTCATGAAGGGACCACAAAAGGAAGGGCTGGGGGATGAAACTGCAGGAGAGCAGTGACAGTGAGCAATAAGGAGTGGAGAGGAGGCAGGAGATAGTAGAATCCCATGGGACCCCCCATCCAGACTGGATCAATGCCTCAGACAGCTTCTCCTCAGCAAACTTTTTGTCTGTCTCCACGTCTGTGGTGCACCAACATCCCTGAGACGTTGCTTTACACCCAGTTCCCATTTAAGATAAAGAGAGGAAGCCCGTAACTCTGGTTCAGTTGCAGTTTCTCTGGCTTTGACACAAGATAACTCCTGCAAAATGCAAACTGAAGCATGGTTATCTTTGCTACCAGAAGGCTAAACACTTCATTAGGTTTTTAAATGAAAGCTTAGTTTCTGGAGAACGCATCAAATCTGCAGGAAGGACCTAATTCTTCCCACATTTTCTTGAGCGTAGGGGATCAACATCTTTGCCAGTCAGACACTCTTGTTTTGCCTGTCCCAGAAAACAAGGAAAAGGGGAAGCTTGCATTTACAAGATGACATTTTTAAAGCTGACAAAGAGAACCATGAATAAGTAGGGTAGAGTAAACCTGTAGAATTCACTGAAGAAAGTTTTTAATGTATTCTGCAGGATTAGAAAAGCACCAGCCTTTTATAAAAACTAATGTTTGCACTACAGTAGTTACAGTGGCTGCAAATGATGTTAAGATCCAAAATGTTTTCCCTGGCCTGGCACAGTGGGTTGAAGCCAGAGGGGCAGTAGCATATATTCTCTGCTCTATGACCCTCCTCATTTATCATGAACCTTGTCCCAGAGTTGTTTGCTGTGTCCTTTCTCACTGCGATAATACTGTGTGAAAATCAAAGTTTTCATTGAAAGAAAGAAATTATTTTTTTTCATACTGTATAAAATTAAAGAAAATGAAAATCTGGCTCCCAAAGTTTCAAAAAAGCAAAAAGAACCCAATGAAAAAGCCAACAAAATTTCACTTTTTTTTTTTGATAGGTCATGATATGTGAGTGGCTGGTGTCAGCAATACTGAGAATGGCTTCTGGAGCTGATGGGATGTGCATGGAGTATTCCAATAGGCATGAAGAGGCACAAGTAGCCACTGACACCAAGGAGAGACTGAGGAAACAGAGAGGACAGCTAGGAAAGAGAAAGCAGCTTTACATTTCCGTCTTCTAAAATGCTCTGAAGAACGCAGCAAAAAGCCTTTGAAAGAAGCTCAAATAATCCTGGAAATGTCAAGGAAGGCTGGATTTCAAAGGCCTGCTGAGAATGAAGATCTACAGCACCAAGGAGGACAGCTCAGTCATGTAGCAGATCAGGCAAAGGCTTCACCACACTGGATTATTTCATGTTTTGCCTGTGTGTTCACTTGGAGGGCATGGAGTCCTGATTTAGTGGGACAGCTAAGAAGAAAATATTCATTGGCCAAGTAATCATGATAAAAACATTCTTTTGTAAAGGTTATGATCTCTTCTTTTCCAGAATCGCGACATGGGAACTAGCAATATGTGTTTTCTCATTACTGATGAAAGTGATGAGAGATTGCTGGAAACAGTGCGCTGGATTAGGGAGATCCATATTCCCATGGATCGTCAACAAGGATATCTGAAACCTCTGAAACCTGAAGCATCATAACTCGGGAGCTGGATGTGTCCTTTCCTATTAAAGCAAGTGAGACCAGAGGGGGAAACACTTTCTCCTTTAAGTTCTTCAGGAAAAAAAGGTAATGAGGAATTTGACATAGGACCCCACTTCGAAGCATTACTCAAATAAAACCTTGTAATTGAAGCTGAGTTAATGGGAAGTGTCATGCTGGCTTTCATAACACAAACCATGCACCTGTCTCTATAATGCCATACCCCATCAGAAGATCCAGTGGTGGAGTCTGATAACAAGACAACATCACACAGCCACACTGCTGCTGGATGTGCTGCACAAGGTGTCAGCATCCTGCCAGCTTATTCCTTGAATAGGCATGGCTGATGTTTCCAGGAGCTGTAAGATATCTAGGAGTGTCGCCAAAAGGGAGCAAAACCAATGCTGCCAGTAGTAGGATGGGACAGTGCCAAATTAGTACAGAAGTTTCTGTATGTGCCAAATAGCTTTCTAATTACATTGTGATCAGCAAGACAAAACTGTGTCTCTTTAAAAACATATGTCTGTATTCACAGTGGGTCTTCAATACAGAAGGGGAATTTAGATGCAAAATGGCAGATAGGAAAGGCTTATTTGTTTTCAGATGTTTCTGTGCTTCCAGGGCCCCAGTCCACAGGACTGATGCATTCGCTCCAAAGAAATCAAAGACAAGGACAAAGAGGAGTGGGATCTGGCAGATTAGAAAGTGGTGGAATTATTTAATGTATGGGCACACATTGAAACAGGTGAGTCTGGCAGGTATCTTCCCACTAAACATCAAACAAAACCCATTAGGGTTCTGTTTGTCTGCTTTTGGTTGAATAGCACATGTTCCAAACACAGCACTGGACCACTGAGCCCAGTTCTTTTGGTTTTTTCTATTTCAGTGTAATTTTCATGTGAATGTAGGACATATTTCTAAGAGCTGGGTTGCAGAAGCCTGAACTTGATAAGCTGGTCCAAATTACAAGGATGCATCTGATTCTCATTAAAAAGAGGATGCAATGGCTTTTGGAACAGATAGCGGATAGGACTACATCACGGGGGATTTTACAAAGAATGAAAAGTGAATCATGTTGCTATAGAAATAATTATTTAAGTATGTGGTAAGTAAAATTTCATCTGGATCCTTTGTACTCATTCAGACTTTCTTTGAGTTCTTCTAATGGGTAATGAGACCACCACGCAGCAGAGTGATGAGCAGGTTGACAAGTACATGGGCTTAAGCCTCTGCCTCTTCCCCAGGCCATTACCCTTGGGGGCCAAGTACATTTTGTATCCAGAAAAAAAAAATTAAAATAGGAGAACATGTGAATATATTGACTGCTCTGTGGATTTGATGGGTGGTTATATTGCTTTAATGCACAGGGAGCTGTGGTGTAGATGTGTGCTGCAGTAGCTATACTAGCTCCCTTTTTAGACTCCCAAAAGTCACACTACAGCAGAACAATTTTTCTCCACTTTGAGTGTCTTTCATGAGCAGGTTTTATGTGTAGCTGCTCCTGCCCCACACACCTCCATGGGTTTTGGGCAGTGTTCAACAGCTAGATGGGTACCCCCTGAGATGATCATGCAGGTTCTCTCTGTGAATATCAATATTTTGAGAATCAGCAGTACCTAACCAGGCTGAAGCTTCAGTCTTTTCCCACTTCTCCACATATCCTTGGTTGAAGTGCCCTGATCCCTATTAGCATGTGAAATAACTATATGGTTGGAATAAAACAGTAACAGTGCAGGCAGAAATAAAGCTAATAAATATATTCAGTACGGCATTTTCTATTTCTGGGTAAACAGCATTTGTGTAGGACTGCTTGGATAATTTACCATACCCAAAAGAACATTTTTGCAGCTACCAGTGTGCACATCATTCTGCAAGGCATGTATGCAGATCCAGCACCTTGCAGCAGGTCCAAGCATACAAAGTATCAGACATTTTGTTTTGTTTTGTTTTATTTTCCTTTTGTGGGTTCTGGCAAATTTTGTCACTGCAGTACAAATTTCTGGGTCCTGCATAACTAGAAGAGGCTAATTCAGCAGGCCACCACTCCCCAGACCCAACGTGTAGTTCTCTGACAACTTGTTCTCTTTGAGATTTCAGGCATTCCAGTATTGTGGGCCATTAATTGTAGAAATCTCCTGGCTTCTGTTTGAGGAATAAAAACAATTTACTTCAACAGGAGGTAGTCCCTTATGAGATACATCCAGCTGGCCACAGCAGGGATCAGCCTCGTCGTCTTTATGAGCAGGATACGTTCACATGCCAAAGTCAGCAGAAACAAAATAGATGACACATCCACACTCTGTAGGCTTGTATTCCCAATAAACCCAAGCAGAAATAAGACAGGATGAGGAGCCAGGTCCAAATCAAGCATTTAATTCAAACATTTACACGCCTGAGATCAAACTGTTGGATTATGGATTAGATCCCTAAAATGTTTAGGAAGGTAGGAGCTGCCTGTGAATTGTCTCTTAGATACGTCTGGGGACATTTTGTGACATCTGTTGTACAAGCTTGGGTTTGTAAAACCCACATGCAAAACAGTGGGTTTAGATCAAACTGCTGATGTCTGAAATTTTCACTCTGCTTGATACAAGACATTGCCAAATCTCCAGCAGTATCTGTGTCTGAGACTCTTTTACCTCTCATCCCACACACCTTGAGCTGATTTTTACTTGGACAACTTCTTGCTCTTTATACTTTGGGAGCCATATATCAAGGAGAAATTTGCTCATGAGGAGAGGACAGGGATTCTGTCTGTTCTCTGATCCTTAATGCAGTTTTCATCTTGAGGTGATTTAAGTCCTGTTCAAAAAATCTGACATCAGTCATGCACTCTCAGCCAAGTGAGGTTACTCAGGATTTATAGCATTCTGTTGTGTTACCACTGAATTTGGAGTACTTTTGTGAGGATGATGTTTGCTGTTGTGATTTGGGGACACTTCTGTCTCACCCTTTTTCTCTGAATTTTGTGTCCCCACAGAAAGCACAGAAAGCAGTAGAGCAAAGAAGCTCAACAGCACTTTTCACCAGGTCCTGCCACCTTCTCTATTTTCTCTTGGGTATTTTTGGGCAGCAGTGTGCTCGTCACAGATAAATTCAGAATTTCTACTGGAGTTTCTTGTAGCCTTGCAGAATGAAACCTGAAGTCCTGACCAAAGAAAGCCCCATAAAGCTCATGCCTACCTGTGTGCCTGAGTATTGGGCACACCCCAACCTTTTCTCTGGCCCCACAGAGCTCTAGAGTAACAGCTTGGAGGGTACTGCACAGTGCTGGGAGAGAAAGCTCCTTTCAGTGGCACCTGGAGGACCCAAAGGTAACTCCAGATCACTGCCAGAGGCACTTTCTCCTGTTTTGAACTAACTGGAATGGACTTCCTCTCCTACCACACTGTTGTGTTTGAGGAAAAGCCGGTGTCAGCAGCTGTCCATCACTGAGAGACAGAAACAGCCAGAACAGGCCCTAAAATGAACCTCTCTGCAAATCTGGCATTTCAGCTCTGAATTCAATGGGGAACAATTGAGACCTTCTGCACACTCAGTGGATGCAGCTTGAGAGAAGGTGTCCTAGCACTGGGAACTTTGTGCATTCCTATCATTTCCAAACTGGCTCAAAGGGGTTGATAACTTCCTCAGCAATTATCCATCCTTGGGAAATCTTGTGTGATATAAAATTCCAGATCAAAGAAGATATTACACTGTTATTGTTGGGGGACTGTTATTGTTGGATAAGGCTGTTTGTGCTAGTCATGAAAGATACCTGCATGCTGTGGTGCTACAGACACAAAATTGCCACACAAAATCTCTGAAAACAAGGGGAGTTGAGGCTAGGAGTGGGGACTACCATGAAAACCAGTTTTGTCGCTTGAAAATAATTAAATGATGATTAAATGGACTATTTAATATGTTTTTCATGGGTTGAGTGCCTCTCTTTTCTGTGCTTATTGTTTTTTAACCTCCCCTGCTCACAGCACCCCGAGTATATGTTAACATTCTTTCCTTTGGATGAGCTAACAAAACGTCTTCTCTGAATTCCCCTCAATCTGTGTAGCTACATTCCTCCTTGACTTGGTAGAGCTCCAAGACACCATTCCACAGATAACTTGCCATGCAACCTGTGGTTGTGTGTAAATAAATGTGTATATATAGTGTATGTGGTGTCCTCTGTAAAAGAAGAACTGTACATATTAGGGCTGTTTAGAATCAACAAGAACTTGGTAAATAGATGGGTTTTGCACTTCATTTTCTTTCTCCTCTCTCCATCAGAAAGAGACTAAGTAGAAATTGCTCATTTAAGCAAGGTTCATCCCTGTTGGATCAGTTCTTTACTCTGGGGGTTCTGTCTGAACTGCAAGTGAAAGCTCAGACCTGAGGTCAGTACATTTGTGTAAATTAGGTAACCATGCAGGAGCAGAGTCTGGCCTGCCAACACCCAGCAGTGGGTGGAGGAGGGGGGCAGTGCCTGCCTGTGGGCATGAGAGCAGGCAGCATTCTCCCCCAGGCAGGATGAGGCTGGCTGGTGCCCACAGGGAGGTACAACTCTGCAATACCTCCCCTGTTCCTTGGGATTTAGAAGCACTGACAGATCTTTTCCTTCCACTTAAAAAGACTCAGTCAATAGTGAGGAGTCAACAGTGAATTCTAAATGGGCCCATTCCACATTTACTGTTTTTCAAAGGATTTTAACTATTTGTTTGAAGCCTGTTACTGCTTTCTGTCACCATCCTTCCCCTTTCCCAATCCTTTGAAAGTTTCCCTGCCTTCACAGCAGATCAAACCAGTCAGCTCCAGTGTCTGCTCCGTGGTCACCCAGAGGTGTGCAGGGCTGAGCTCAGAGCTCCATCTCAGCCGAGCTGCACGGAGCTGGCTCAGCTGGCTCAGGCCCAGGATGCAGCTTATCTGCCAACAGAGAAGCCACCCATGGATAATGGAAAGTGACTGCAGCAATGGAACGTGTTACAAAACTCCTACTGACTTCAAGGGAGCTGACCGGCAGAAACCACTGTGTACTTATACTAGGGTAATAATCTGGGACAGTGAATTAATCTCAGCAGTCCTAGCTTCAGGGGTTCTTCAAGCTATTTTGTGCAGTTTTCCTTTGCATGGATTTTTTTTTTTTTTTTTGTGCTATTAAATTAGTAAGAACGAAGCCAAACTTCTCTCAAACTGCTGAGCTGTGCTTTGTTTTGGGATTTCCAGAAAAATAGATGAAGCCAGAGTTTAGTCTGACTGCCACCTGGAAGCAGAAACTGGTCCATGTCTGCTGAAAGCCTTGTGACTCTCTGCAAATTTGAACCCAACTCAGCCTGTGATCTATATCTGTGTCCACACGTCTTCAGGTCTCATTACAGAAGATCCACCCAGCTGTAGTTCAAGGGTAGAACAAGTCAAGCCTTGTATACTAGCTGGACCACCCATAATATCAATTGAGTCAAAATGCAAATATAATAGCCATAATCACAGTAAACAGTGGAACTTCTGGTTTCCTCTTTAATCAGAGACATGTGAAATTCAAGGAGGAAAGAGCACCATGTCTACACGGGACAGGGAGCACACATACAGTAATTTTACTTTTTGCAGTTTAAAACGGGCCCAGCCCAAGCATTTACAGGGAAGATCAGATTTGTGTCCAGACCCCATTCCATTTTTGTGTATCAGGGCTACAGAAAACAACACTTGTCTTTTAAAGTTGAGTTTCCTACTGTGGTGCTGTGAGGACCAGCTCTGTGATGAGCCAGAGAAGAGAGAGGAAACCTTTTGTATTTCTGTGGCTTATCATGCAGCACCAGGAAGAAGTGGGGGAACGCTCTCTTTATAAAGGTGACTGGGCATGGGGGCAATTGTTTTCCCTCCATGGCTGCAAGGGCTCTCTTGGCTGCAGCATGAGCTGGGTTCTCCTTAAGAGTTGCCCCTCACCTCTTTCCTCCCTCCCACAGAAACCTCTCTCAGGATGACCTCTATCCTGGCAGGGAATATGAGCAAGAGAGAAGATGCTGCTTTCCCTCTCCCCTGCCTGCTTGGACCAGCACAACCCTTTGCAATGCAGTGACTCGGAGGAGATGCTTCTAGAAATGCAGGTGGCACAGGAGGGGAGCACGGCCACAGCAGGGACACCATCGCCCAGGTGGCACATGGCAGGACAGCCTCAAGTCACCTGGGACAATTCAGCTCTGGAGCTGCAGCTTGGCGGGCACAGCCCTGCCTGCAAGAGCCACCACAGGCAGCTGCACCACCATGAGGAACAGGGAAAACATCTTGATTGAGCACTCGAGAAGGGAGCCCACCCAGTCCTTCCTCCTCTGCCCAAATCCACCCTCTGCTATTCCAGCTTGGACATTGCCTGGCCCTCTCAGGGCTGCTGAAAGCTCTCTGGCTTTCAGGAACACAGCTGTTTGTGACCTGACAAAGGAACAACAGATTTGTTATGCCTATTTTATATTTTATATTTTATATTTTATATTTTATATTTTATATTCTATATTCTATATTCTATATTCTATATTCTATATTCTATATTCTATATTCTATATCCTTCTATATCCTTTTATATTCTTTTATATTCTTTTATATTTTTATTGGCACTAGAACTTCTGTGACAGGAGAAAGGGAAGGTCATACTTCCTAAGAGACTGAGGAGTGAATTACACAATTGTACATTGTCACTGGTATGGGTGGAAAATGGCCACAAGGAGGTCATCACTTGCTACATAGAGGCCTTGTAACCTGTAGTGGAAACAAAATGTACTCTCCTGGAAACTTCTGCTTACTTTCACCTGAGAACTAGCAGCAAGGCAAAGATCACATTCTGCCAGGTCTGGTTTTGCCTCAGCACTGGAAAAAGCCTTATTGCTTGTAGAATTAAATACAAGTTTCAGATTGCTTTTCTTAAAGCAGTTTTTCTCTTCATGCTTCCTTGGCTGCTCTTAGAATGATGCTAGTGGTCGGACGCACTCATTGCAACAAGCATGAAGATTTGTAACCTTCTGTCAGCAGAGGCACTTTCTTTTCCCTTCAAAGGTTCCCACAAATGATGCTCTGGCTTCCTCTCTTGTGTTCCTGCATCAGTGAGTCATCTCCCTGTCTACCTCCTGCCTACACACACCAAGTGATGATGCCTCTCTGGGATGTTGGGCATGAAACCAAAGTGATTTGCAATATCAAGGCTACATGAAAGTACTTCCTTTGTGTTGACTTCTTCAAAGATTTCTCATCTCTTTTTGGTTTTTCTCCCATGTGTCTCTTACTGTAATGCTTCATCATATCGACAAATTAGCCTGGTTTGCAGACTAAGTTAATTTTCCATTGACAGCCAGGCCAGGGAGCTGTTTTCAAATAGCTTTTCCCACCTCTCCTCTCTGCAGTGGGAGAGACTGATGTCAGCTGGGGACCAGGAGAAGGGTATGTAAACTTCTGCAGAAAAGGCAGGGAAGGGGCTGATTTGAACAGGGCTGCAGAAAGGTTATCAGAAAGTGAGATTTGGGAACACACTGCTCTGAAGTCTGTGTACTTCAATGGAGGTTCTGAAGGAACCATGACAGTAAGATCCAAACCTGAACACTGGGGCATCCACACCAGAGTCTTAGTTTGGGCCAGAAGCCAACATCCAAAGCCAATCCCTCCTTCCCATGCTTTCCTTTTGTTTGTGGAGTGGATATGGAAGGGATGAACTCAATGTCTTTTAAGTGAAACACACACTTAAAAACATGCTCTGCAAGTCCACTGTGGACAAACACATGTTCAATCTGTCCAATGCTCCAGGCTCCCACTGTTCCCGTGGTGTGGCTGCTTGAAGGGCCTGATATTTAGGCTAAAAATAATACAACATCAAACCTGCAACATGGACAAAGAAATAGTGGCCAGGGTTCCATTGTGCATCATACAGAGAAAATTTAATGATATTTGGAAGTAAGACCATCTATATTCAAAAAAGAGTGTTTTAAAAAGTTTGTGAAGTGATATATTGCTCATGAGAGAGTTGCCAGTATGAACAGAGCTGTTGAAATGATGCTACATATATTGCATATGAAGTCCTTGTATATATGTGAACCTTTTTAGTCTCACTAAGCAAAAAAAACCCCAAACCTATGCAATATATAGATCACTAGTGTTTATATATATTATATATGCACATAAAATCATCTCCCTGTCTATGTTGTGATTTCGAACCCAGTAGATCTAGTAGTGACTCATGCTAATCTCTGTAATGGGAACACATAGATTCTGTAACATGTTGTTTCATCCCAGTGCTTGCTTTGTATACAGAAACTATAAATTTACAGATGTACAACCTAAAAGCAAATAAATCTTAGTATCTGAAACATAAACTTTGCTATTCTTGCTCTATCTTGCTCTGGAAGACACAGGATCATGAAAAGCAGTTATAGTAGTAAAAGCTTAATTATTCTTTACTAATTACTGAATGAAATACATTAAATGTCAAGAGTGTCTGTAGTAAAAAAAAATTACATCATGTATGATATAATTAAATACACAAAACTATGTTTAAATAGCTGTAAGTGTCTGGCTAAACCAAATCAACCAAAAAAAATCAAAGACAATATTGACAAAGGCCTTAAATCACACTGTTGTGTAGAAACATTTTTCACAGAAATCATGTTAATTTTAACTACACATTTTATGGTGGGTTAAGGTCTATGTTGTATTTTTATAATTATTAATTTTTATTCCAATGGCAATAAAAGCCAATGATAATGTTATTTTGAACAGTTGGCATATTCGAGAGGGTGATAAAAATGAGTTGATCAGTGTGTAATATTACCTTGTGATATAGATATAGCTATGGGTATAAAGTTACCCAAAGGCTCTGGGAAGAACTATCTAAATCTATGGTGTGACTGCTACCATGCTTTTTGTCTTCTGAAATTATGACCTCATGTGGTCACAACAAAGTGTCTTAAACTGGATTTTCTTGATGTCAGCATAACTTTAAAATGTTTGTGCAGTCTGACCAAGGTGTAGGGAAGCCTGTGGCAGGGCAGGAATTTGCAGTGGCTCCAGGGGTAGGTTTGATGGTCAGCTGCAGCTCTCCCTTCCTGCAGCTCCAGAGAATCTCAGCGTTGCTCTTGCCGACAACTTTTCTCCTAGGTTTCAGGATGAAGCAGACATTACCTACATTAAAGGAGGAACTTACATGATGTCAATGCTGCCAGAACAGGAGCAGCATGAGTACAATGCTACTGTGATGAAAATACTCAAAAGAAGTGTCATAACTCAAATTAAACAACTCTACGTTATTAAACAACACAGACTTCGAATGACTTACTACCCACTGACCCACCTAAGTTTTAATGTCAGGTGTTCTCAGCTGATTTGAGATGAGGAAGCTCAGCCAGCGCAGCTCTGGGGCTGAGGCGGCCGCGGCAGAGCGGCGGCAGCGCGGGCGCATCCGGCGGCGCTCGGGCAGCAGCAGCAGCAGCAGCAGCCTGGCTGCCGCGAAGCTTTGTTCCTTTGTTCCCCCAGCCCCGCTTCCCTGCCCAGACCAGCCTCCGCGCAGAATGCTCACGGCTTTGCCTTTTTCCCCCTGCTTGCTCACCTGCAGTCTCTGTTCATATTGTTTTATGGTTCTTTAGACAACGGGTTTTAACAGCTAAACATAAAAGCCACTGAGAGCATAAACAGGAAACTTGTGTTTAGGTGGGAGTGCCTAGGAATTTTATACTGCTGACCACAGAGGCCATGGGAGAAAGGAAATAGGAAAAACACTGTAAATACCTGGGTGACTAATGACTTGTGCTGTTCATCTGGCTTTTCAGAACATGAAAAGTTCAGCCTTTTCCAGGCAAAACAGCAGAAGGCAGGCACAAATCCTCTGGTCAATACTCTCCATGGCCCTCCGCTGCCTGTTCCCCTGCTCGCTCCTATCACGGAAAGCGCCTCGTTCCTACAAAGTCAAACCCACAATAAATTGTCGCCCGGCACTCGAGGCTGCGTGCCCTGACGGCCGAGGGAGGGAGTGTGACACGCGAGGGTGCTCGCCTGCTCTCCGCGTTCGCACCGCCTAAGAGGATTTAGATGAAAGAAACCAAATTTGCAGCCCCTGTTTTGTATTGAGGTAGCAGCTGGAGTTTGGGGGCAGCGTGAGCCTTTGTCCAGCTTTGCCTCGCCGGCTCCCGAAAAGGTTGTCATTGTTCCCGAGGGGCCTCCGCAGGGCTGCTCCTGTGCCCGCTCCCTTTTATCGCCAGCCGCAGGGCTTGGAAGAGGTTTTGTCTTCTGCTGACAGCAGCAGATTTGGCCGATCGGCATCTCCCACGCGGCAGCGCTGGGGTGGGATTTCCAGGTTGGCCATCTGCGCGGGGGGACCGGCGGAGCGGGGCGTTTTGGCCACCGGGCGATTCCCCTCCGGGGGCCACTGCTGCTGGTGAAACCACGACATCTGGTCACCTTCAGGGGCGTGCGGGGTCCGGTTTCACTGCAAAGCTGGGGAGGTTTCTCACACCGGGAGCGTGACCTGGCAGAGGAGAGATGAAGGCAGATGAGGATGCTTCCCCAGGTCACATTTCTGGGGGGAAAGGGCAGCACCCCTGCGGGAAGGCACGGGCCCCTCAGTGTAGCCTGGGAACCCCAGGAGCCCACTCGCAGCTCTGGCCAGCGCTTGCCTCAGTTTCCCGGGGAGCTCAGCCCGAAGGGTTAGAGCTGCAGGAAGGGCAGGGCAATGTGGGCTCCAGCAGCAGGATGGAGGGAGCCCCTCTGGTGTCCTTTATTCAGTCCTTGCTGCTTCTCGCCCACAGCACAAAAACTGACAAACAACTAGTCCTCTTTTCATCAAGCTCCTATAAAAACCCAATAAACTGCAGGTAATACTGATGTGCCCAGGCTGCTCCAGAGAAGGACCAGCACAGCCAGGGATGTCAGCCCTGGGGCAGCAGCTGGGTCTTGCTGAAATCAAGTGTGTTACTAAATAGGGGTGGAATTTCACTCATGGAAAGTTAAGCACATCTGTAAATATTTCTCTGAGTCCAGGCTGGGGTTTCATCCACCATGAACTTGTCGTTTGATTGCTGAAGTGATACGATAAGGCATGGCAATGTTTGGCAGGGCGCTGGGGAGGACAGCTTTGTTGATAGCCGGGTATGATCTCCTCCAGACTGTGAAAGCACTGAATTTTATCGACGGAGATACATGTATACACTTGTATGCGTATGTTACTTGATGTTTACATGTATCTATAGTTACAAACAGGTGTAGATACAAATTGACTCCAGTTCATAATAACATAGTTACTTGTTCCTATAGAGTTATAAAAATATGTAGTGAAGGTTGCTGTGATCATAAAAAAGAGTCTTTCTATTTATTTTTTTTCTCATGAATATTGTAGCAGTAAAAGATGCTGGGCTATCTAAAATCTCTTCTTTTCCCAAGGGCAGCTACAGACCAAGAACGTAGCAGTAGAAGCTGTCCAACACTACAACTCCAACCCCATCTGGGAGGACCTGCTCGGAGCCTGTCCTCTCAGCTGGCAGTGCCTCATCTGCAGCAGGCACATAACCTCACCGCCGTCCAAGGAAATCGCTGAATGTTTCTCAGGAAGGCGAAACACGACACTGCTGAGCCCCAGCCCCAGTGCAAAAGCCCCCGAGGGGCTCAGGGGTGGCTGTGTGGCAATGGCGAGGTTCAGCCCCCCCGGCACAGCCCGTGCGGTGCGGGTGTCCAGCGGTCCGTGCGCGCTGCCTGGGAGGGATCGCAGCGCTCAGAGCCCAGCAGGGCACACACGGCTAATCGGGGTGGGAAGGACAGCGCTCCATCCTCCGAGCTCACTGCCTAAGCCAGCTCTCACACAGCCACCCTGAAGCTGCGTCCTGGAGACTGCAGTGGCCAAAGCATTTCTCAGGGTTTTACGTCTAAATCCCTTCTCCCGCACAATACTGAAAAGGGGCTCTGACCCAAGACTCTTCTCGGTTAAATACCCGAGCTGCCAAGCTACAGATTTTCAGGGATTCCTTTTGAAACTCTTCCACTTTGTACAAAGCGATTAAATATTCATTGGCACGGGGACTGGGAGCCGGCCTCCTGGATGAGCACCCCCACCCCAAGCCGCAGAGCCCTTTTCATTCCCATCCTCTGAATATTTAATCAGCTCATACAAAGCAGAGCGGCTTCAGCAGGGGAGCCTGGGAGAGCCCCGGCAGTGAGAGCCACTGATCGGAGTGCGCGGCAGAGACACCCGATCCCAGGCGCCTGCTCCAAAGCAGGCAGATGAAGGATTTGAGCATTCGGCTCAGCATAGCTGTGAGCGTGTTAGCTATTCACAGCGGAGGATGTGACACTTCCTTTCTCTTCTCTCCCCCACCCCGTCTTTTATTCCAGTTAGATGCGGTTTAACCACCTCAGAGTCCAGCAGGAAGACAGGATGAGGAATGCTTCGTTTGTGTCCTGAAAACTGTACAAAATGAATGGATAAAAATTTGATGAGAAGTTTTTCAGCTATTCAAGCACCTCTCTTAATAATTCAGATGTCTGGTTTTCTTCTTCAGTATACAGTAAGGATTAATGCACTTTGAAGAACGATATAGAAACTTTAGTTTCCAGAAAAGGAGGAAAGCCTCAGATTTAAAAAGAAAATCCCACAGAGCAGTATGACATTATTACGTGAGCTTCTATCCTCCTGATTCTCTTAAACTGATGACTGGGACAAGCTCTGCACTGAAATTTCAGCAAAGAGAGGTCTTTTGCAGCCTACCTCTAATAAACAAAGTTCACAGCGGAAATGCTGACAGGCTGTGATCAAAGCAGCACCCTCAGGTGTTGCTGTGATATACTGCTTGCTTACTAAAACACAGCAGTTCAAACAGCCTCCTGTATTTAATTGGTATATATAGTATTTCCAACTTGGGGAGCTCAACACCAAAGGTTTCTCTTAGATCTTTCACTCTGCCATTGTTCTGCTATTTGCTCAGAAGAAAGGCATTTAGGAGACCAAGTTTTGGGTTACATCTGGAACAGGGACCCTAGGACTACTCATAGCATTGCCTTGAACTTTATAGGAGGCTGCCCTGCCAGCACTCCTCTGCTGTTTCCACTCAGAAGCCCATGCTGTCCTCTCCCCAGCTGAGCAGCTCTTCCCCAGTGATGAATGAACATCTTTACTTCAGTCACGTCAACTGCATATGTAAAAAAATGACACTGACAGTATAACATAATGGAGTTGTAGTGTCTTTTAAGTATAAGAAAGAGAGAAAAACATCCAGACGAAGATTTCTTGGATTTACCAGTCACCAGGACTTGCTAGTGACTGGATCAGTGCTTGGCTCCATACACAGAGTTCACAACCCATCCTCTGAAATTCAGATGTATGTCTAAAACTTTGGCCTAGCCTGATTGCTGGAGATACAAGCTAGTATATTCTAGAGGAAGAATACTTCTTTCTTTCCCAGTTCTCTCACAACATCTGCCACAGTCCCAGATCCTGGCTCTCAGCCTTACTCTTCTTATCCGAGGAGCCCAGACCCCCACCACTGTCACGTCCCCCTCTTTGGTCAGTCAATTCCCACTCCTAACCAGTTGCTATTTCTTGGTTCCACCATCTGTTTGTTGTTTTCCTTTAGTCAAGTTTTTGCCTTCTTTCCAGCTGCTTCAAAGAATTCCTTGTTTACACTGCCTTAGTTCTGGCAGGGATGTTTCATCCCATCCCTGGCTTTTATTTTGAGCAACCAAAGTTGGAGAAATCCACTTTCTTTGGCTTTGGATGGAGTACATTCAGCCCAGGGTGAAGATGATGCTCATACCAGCTTTATGCCAGGCAGGAACTGTGAATGGACAGAACATGTGCAAACAGTATCTTCTTTCATCCACTCCAGCTGCCCTGAGAAAGTTGCATGTGTGCCCTAAAGATGGGAAGTATGGATACATTAATTCCTAAATTAAAACGTCTCTACATAGCATGGGCAAAGTAGGTTTTATTTCAAAACTTTCTAACTGGACCTAAAGGAGAGACTTCTATAAAAACAGAAATAGGCGTTTCCCAACAGAAAAGACCACTTTGCCCCATTTCTGCATTTTGAGCCATGCTACAAACTTCTGAGAAACTGGGCCTTTTGGGAAAAAAAAGTTTGTTAGCATTTTTTTGGTAATATGAACAAAACAAAATATTTTCTCAATTCTTGTTTCCAGAATCTGCTAAATTGTTTTGACAAATTTTTTTCCAAAAATTCTGCCTTAGGCATACACCTGGAATATAAAATATCATCCCAAATGGTTAAAACTTGACAATGTGTCAAAATGTGATTTTATAATAGAAAATATTGTGCAAACATCATATTATGCACTATTAGCCCCCCCATTAAAAATATTTCCTTATGTGTAGCAAAGAGGTTTATACAAACCAGCACTTGCAGATGTAGTCACTATTTCCTAGTGTGCAATACCTTAGTAATTTTGACTTTTTCAATATTACTGAATGCAACAAGGTAACATTAATGAAACAATCCCTTGGTGAATTTATTCTTTTAAATAAAAGCTTGCTTTGGATTATGCTGTAAAAAGGCATCTTTAAATCAGCTAATTTCCATTCAATTACATGGATATTAGGTAAAACCAGCAGAGTGGACTTTTCAATTTTTAATTGTGAAAATTCTCTCCCAGGGTGAACTCTCTTATGCCAAGTTTCTGCGTTGAACACATTTTTACGGTCTAGTTATAAACCATAGAAAAACAACGTTTATAGGAAATGTTGACACAACCTTAAATAAAGTGGTGCTAGCTGACACCTCTATATTTTCAATTTGGGGATTTCTACAGGGAAAATATAAACGCTAATGCACTAAAGGAAGCCAACTATAATAAAACCCTCATAGTCTTCCTGTTCACCACATGAAGACCTACTTCAAAAAGAACCAGCTCAGACTGGAGATGAGTAGAAGTTAACTGCATTCCTCTGAGGGTACTAAAAATTACCTGCAGGTAGTTCAGCCTTACAGTTACTTGCAAGACTTCAGTTTAGCCAAAGTCATGTGAATATCCATTAGAAAAATAGAAAAAAAAAGGTGAAAAGAAAATGAGAATGTGCATAAGCTCAAAAAAAGGGTGTTAGTCCATTTATATCCTTCCTCATACAACATAAAAAGAGGAAAATAGACTTTATAGGTTCTAGTGAAACAAATGTAAGAACACACAGGGGAAAAATATAGAGATGGAAAGTGAAAAGTGAAGTTAGCTTTCCTATCCGTATCTTTTAATTCTGGCTCACCTGAAATGAATGAATAAAGGAAGGGCAGGGGCCTCTGCTTAGCCTTATTTTAAAGATGTTGGAAAAGATTAATGAGCAAAGATCCGGATGATTTTCAGGACAGCTTCTGAGTCTTGGTGACAAAGACTTGAAAGTGCTGGGTTGCTAATCCTGCCTCAAGAATAAAACCCAATCATATTAGTTATATTCTGGATGTGAGATATTGTTTTGGAGGAAGGATGTTGGAAAAGGTAGCAATTTCAGAACTTAAATATGAAATTCAGAATAAAAAACCAAATTATATTTTTTAAGGGATTTAAATTGTTCTAGCCTGCTTGCCTTCTGTGAGAATGTGTCTGGCTCTGTACATGAGGGGAATACAATGGATGGCATTTCCCTTGATCTAAGCAATACTTCAGATATATAGCATCCTATAGCCAAACTGGGAAGATACGGACGAGATGGCTGGACTTGAAGATCTGTGATAAATCGACTGAATCTTCAGGCTCAAAGAAAATTAACCAACAGTCCAGTCTAACTGATAACCAGTTGAGTAGTTTACTGGATGTAACAGTGGGGCTGATGCTGTTTAATGTACTCCTTAGTGTCTTGGACAACAATCTAGACTTGCAGATAATATCAAACTGGGGAGAGTGATCAGTATTCTGGAGGGCAGAGCTGCCTTCAGGAGGACGTTGACAGGCTGGAGAAATGGGCCATGAGAAAACTCTTACAGTTCAACAAAGGGAAGCACAAAAGTTGCCCCTGGGATGAATTAACCCTACACAGGAGAACAGCTGGACTCGTGCTGGCTCACCAGGAAAGGAGATGGCAGCCCTGGTTAAACAAGTCAGTAGTGTGCCCTCTGGGAACAAAGATCCCTCTGCATACTGGGCTGTAACAGGAAGGGTTCAAGGACTGACTAATCTCCCACAGAAGGGTAAAACCAAGGGGCCAAAGGAAGGGACTGTTCTCCTCCCTTGACAATCGTGAGACCTTATATGAAATAATGTGTCCAGCATGGGAACCCTGGTACAAAAGAAACACTGATACATGGTAGAGTACAGAAGAAGGACAGCAAGATGCTCAAGGGGCTGAAGCAAGAGGCAATAAAGTGAAGTTGAGAGAACTGGCTTTGCTGAGCCTGGGGATGAAAAGGATCAGGAGAAATCTTACTGTTGTTTTCAGTTACCTAAGGAATGGTTGTAGAGAAGGATGGGACTGACTCTTTCTGAAGCTGCATAGCAGGAAGATGATAGGTAAGACAAATGCAAGAACATTACATTTGTCACAGTTGGACACATGGGAGAAAACAATCCCATGGGAATAATTGAACAACGGCCAGGTTGCCCAGAGAAATTGTGATAGGTGTTCTTAGAGATACTCAAACCTCAGCTGGCACGTTAACCATGCTTTGAAGAGCAGGTTGGGCAAGGTCATATCCAGAAGACCTGAATGGTTCTGTTTCCATTTGCTATTTAGAAATCATCCTGACTTGCCAGTTTCAAGGGGTGTCTGGGAAAACCAAGATTTTTCGTTGTCACTTCTGGCATTGACTTTCTCAGTGGGAAAGGAGAAAGTGGGAATGGTGACACTTTGAGCAGCAGCCTGCTGGCTCCCAGATGCCACTCAGATTTCTCCTTTCTCCAGACAAACTGGCTGCTGATAGGGCTGGATACTTGCCTGCCTTTGAATGCCCAGCCTTATCTGGTTTTAAGGAAAGGTATGCTGAACTCTCTAGCAACATTAGAAAGTATTGGCCCGAGTTTTTCTTTAGTTGCTATCATACCTAACCTTCACCTCTTCAGAGGCAAACACTAAAAAGTTATGTAAAAAGCCAAACTGAATCATCCTGGTAAACAACACTGACCTTGTCTTAGACCTGAAATGACCTACCCTTATATAGCTGTAACCCGCTCCACTTAATGCAGTTAACAAACTGTAGTCCTTTGATTCAGTGAGACACTTGCTGCCTTTACCATTACTTTTGTCTTGTCTAATTGTCTGTTAAGAAGGTAATTTGGATTACACCCCAATGAAAATCAGACCTACCTAACCTTCTGCAGCTCCCAAGAGACCTTTCACTGAGGCTTCTCTGCGAGCAGAAGAGTTTTGGATGATTGGGTTTTTTTTAACCTTGCTAACATTTCAGCCATTCTGGCAGCAATTTATATCGCTTCTGCCTGCTGCCTCCTTCTTCTTCTGTTTTCCTCCATAGGTTTCACAAGATATCACAGTAACCTTCGCAAAAATGTGAAATCTACTTTAAGGTTAATGCTAAACTTCTGTAGTAATTATTTTAAAGTTTAAAAGAAAGATAGTAGGTTCCAGTATGTACCTGTCAGTACTAAATGATTGTTCATTTCCTGTGAATTGGGAATAAAGTAATAACATACATCTGGTGAGCTAAAACATGTTGCTTATTTTTTTTTCTTCTCTGAGCCATATCCTTTACCAGCTGTGAGACATCACCACGCAGAATCTCCAAATACCTTAGAGAAAAATTAAAACAAAGGAACAGAGGGCTGGAAGGGACCCCCTGTGTCTTGGAGCCCAGTCCCCCACTAGCCCCAGGCCACATCACACAATGCCTTTCCTCAGCTGTTCTCACTCTACCTTTCAAACCCTCTGTGCCCCCAAACTTGCATTGGAAGTCTGCCCTCTCCAGCGTTGATTGCTCAACTGGCTGCATAATGTCTTTCAGCTTCCAGTTAAAATACATCCATGGGCAGTTTATGCCCATTTGTTCTTGTGCCAACACTGTACTTTATCTTCAAAAGATCTTTTCCTTCCTTGATGTTTAACCTCCTAGTGTATTTATAGAAAGCAATGACATTCTGTATCAGCTTTTGTTTTGCTACACTAAATATGTCAAGCTCTTCTGGCCTCCTTATGCAAAGCAGAATTTCCATGCCCTCTCATTACAACTTTGCTGCCCTTGTTTCCAAGTCATTTTTGGCCCAGGGGTTGTTGCTGGACACAGTGATCCTGTAAAGGTTTCATCAACTTATTTTATTAGTTGCTAACCCTTTTCTTGTGTGAATCAAGCCCGAAGATGACATGGTAAGAGGATATACATCACTAAATGTACTAAATACATTGAGAAAAATCCAATTAAAGACTCGTTTCCCTTTGTTAATGTAATATTTCTAAATGTTAGGTGTTTGTGGGCTTTGCAAGACAGTGGTACTCTGATTATGGAGCCTGAAGCACGTTAGAGCCTAGAGAAGGAGGTTGAGGTATGAAAACATCAGCCATGGAAACGCAGTGATTAGAATAAAAGGAGTCCAAGGGAGAGGTGAAGCAAGATTTATTACTGCACTGCAATGGATGATAAAGGAGGTGATTAGAAATTAACTGTCAAATTCAATTTTTTACACTCTTCTGGCCTGACAAACACTTGAAACATAAAAATACATATTTACATAAATAAAAATCTCAGCCTGTGGCATTTTCACATCTTCCATTTGAAAGCATAAAGGATGGCAACTAAATATTTTTTATGCTATAAATACTGTTTGCTTTCTGTGTATCTTTAAGTCAGAACTATAGTAAAATGTAACCTGCATGATTAAGTGGAGAATAGAAGATCCCTTGCATTTTTCTCCTCATGCACTCAGTCTTCTCAGGTCTTGAGCAACTTAATGTAAAAGTTTAAATTTTACATGCTCATTGTTAATTTCTGAGGCATGACCTGAATAAAATCTCTGGAAGGAAAAAACCCCACAAAACAAAAGGTCTTAACATTAATTGAATGTTAGTATATAGTCTTTTACAGAATAGAATTTCAATGCATATATTGCTTATCATGATACTGAAATAACAGATTTCTTCAGTCTTTCACAGCAGTTCCAGAAATTTAGCATCTCTTTCACTGTTTCTGCCAGCACTGAGCTATGCCCCAGTAGAGTAATTTTCTTTAGTGTAACACACCACATAAATATCATCGTTTTATCTGATGGCAATGAATCTTAGAGGCAAACAGTTCTTTTTCCATCCCTTTCATATGATATTCATAAAGGCATGAGGGCAGCTTGAATGATTAAACATTAAGCTGAAAGGCAGCATTTGGTAGAGACCTGAATGGGGACCTCCCTGCTGGATTAAATGTAATGTTCTCCTTGCAGAAAATGGCTAACTCGGCTGCAGGCAGGAGGTGAGCTTCACTGCTCTCTGTGTTCCCAGGGAGGAGAAATTGTGGTTTGTGCAATTTCGCTTTGTGTAAGAAGCAGATTCCCAGTCATTGTGCAGCTGCAGTTGCATTAGGCAAAGTCTTTGTACCTCTTCTGCCCTTTGTGGTTCTCTAGACACGTGAGCATCGTCCTTCTGCATGCAAATCTCTGTGTGTTTTGAAGATATTTTTCCTCTGTGACCTGCCTATTGGACTGGCTGAGGCTCAGATTACAGAGGTATTCAATGGGTATTAAGCACACACCCGTACTTTTTCAGGCAGGAATGACCTCTTGAATTTGGAGCTATAAAATGCAGCTGCTGTGTTTACTCAGTTAGGGGACAAATTGTGCTCCCCAGGTCTCATATTCTCAGGTTGGTTGTAAACCTTTTTCTTTTGCTTATACTGTGTTCTGGGACTCAAATGGCATACCCTCCTGGGGTCTCTGCCTGTATGAGGCTCTCTTGAAAAATATGACTTGATTGGCTCCTAGTTCTGCATTGGACACCCCTCCAAGTCTCTATGTCAGCTCAAGCACAATGTCTGATAATGGAGAAAACTCAGCTACAGCAAAACAGACTTACTACATGAGATCGTCTCCTTCTTACTCTAATATCTTCAAATGAGTCCATTTCAGGAATTGAGAATAATTCTCTTAGAGCAATGAAGTTTATATAGCCAACATAAACAAACCTAGGCCTGCTTCATGCCAGGAGAGGAGAGAGGGGATATATTGCTTTTGCTACCAACATAGGCTCTTTTGCCTGAGTAGTATTTTTGGCAGATGCTACCACATTTAACTTCCCACAATGGCACTGTTTATTTAAGGACAATATAAAACATCCCTAGCCCTTCTCTTAGATTTTTCGGTCCCTTGGTTGACTTTCATGTATCCTTTTAAGCACATTTTTTATGGTGCCTTTGGAATCACTGCTCAGTGCCTTTAAACAAAATACTTCCAAAAAACAAAACTCCATCTTAGCAGGGTGAGAAAATAAGCTGTACATGGGCCACTGCTCATGGATTTTGCTACTTTTTGTTCTTGCCAGTAGATCAGAGGAACAAATAATTGCCACATCAGAGGTCTACCCAACCAAGTACCTTGTCTCCAACAAAGATCAGTTGTGATTATTTATAGAAGGGTGTACAAAAAAGCATAGTGGTGCTTTGCCTAGTGTGCACTTGAGCTCCTGACAATCATTTTGTCCAAGGCTGCATTGTTTTCTTTTATCAGACTGACCTAGGGGAAATTTAATTCCAGGTTTTGCATTCTATTTGTGGTATAGAAAATGTTTGCAGCTGTAAATCTTTCCCAGATTTGCATTTGATTTTAAATCAAAGGTAAAAATGTAGCTGCAAAAATGAGTTTCAAATCCTTATAGGGAAGTTTACTAGGTCATTAGGAACAATGGTTTATGGTCAGGCCAACAGCCTCTGCTTTTTACAGTACATGATTACTTTTCACTCCTGATTTCAGGCTGCAGCCTCCTTCTCTACATGAGCGCACTGGCACCATTTCTGTTTGTACCCATCATACCTAAGTTATTGTCTTTGGCTTCACCTGTGCCAGGGCAGAGCTATGCTCCAGCCAAAGTCACTGCCTAAAAACATCCATGTGCCAACCAAGCTGCCACAGGTCCTGAAGAGCCACCATGGGCTGCTTGCCACAGCCACAGAACACCTCTATCCATAGGAGCAGGCTGCTGCTTTGGAGCTGGACAACCTGAGCAGTCTGCACTTCCCAGCCTGGGAGGGACAGCTGAGGAATGCAGCCTTCAGCATTCCTGCCTCTTTGAGCAAATGTGTCAGAAATGGCTTTATAGTGGCTTCTCACATCCTAATTTTTCTCCCAGATGTGTTATTTCTGCTTAACAGTACTTACTGTTGGTATTTTGGTCAACTTCTGGCTACTCAGAGTTTCTGGTCATGCTTTTCTACTGCCTTCCCCAGGTAAGAATATCACCCAATTCTTTAATACCCTTTAATACCACCACCACAGGTTTTTTTTCCTGTGTTGTCCCATGAAATACTGTGGGTGTCAAACACAACCCAAATAGCCATCTGCAGAAACAGTGTCTCCCAGAGGAGGTGCAGAATGTGCACAAACATGTGCTCTATTTTCCTAAGGACACCTGCCAGAATCCTGCTGATGCACCAAGCATAGGAAAATATTTGGCACAAGCCATGTGTCCAAAGATTTCTCTCCTTTTAGGTAGTGGAAAATATTCCTTTCTTAACATACTTACTTCATTTTTTTCAGGTTC
Organism: Brachypodius melanocephalos; assembly: GCA_013398615.1. Classification (NCBI taxonomy): domain Eukaryota; kingdom Metazoa; phylum Chordata; class Aves; order Passeriformes; family Pycnonotidae; genus Brachypodius; species Brachypodius melanocephalos. The sequence goes on from VZSR01001283.1 coordinate 9,984,551, forward strand.
TCTCTATATAAGTGAATGCTTCTGTTGTTCTCTGCTGTGGTGTCCAATAAGCACAGCCGCTCATGGTTTCTCAGGTCTCTCAGAGCACTTATCCAGCCTCATTTTAGCTCCTGCCTCAAGCTGAGTGGTGTAAGCTGTTGTTATGCTGCACTCTCCCTGCTCTGTCCTGCCCTTCTGAGAGTTTCTTTTTTCCTTAGAAGTCTTCCCCTAATTATTTTTCAGTTTTTAAAGTCCTTGGGCTTTCCAACAAATGGATCTTCTTAAAGACACTAAGAGTTTTTAAACTCATTAATGGGTGCTGCCTTTACCAATATACTCATGAATTGTGCTGAGGTGGTGGCATGGCTGGAATATTAATAAAGGAAGCATTAGCTTGCTCAAAAGGACAGAAAAGATTAGACATACTGCCCTGCATTCAAGGGTACACAGATGTGCTGGGAAATCCAAAATGTGGAGGAGTTGACTATCTCTGAGAAGGTAAAAAGGAGAAAGAGTGTGAAGGCTTTGATTGCAAGGATTGCGAAATATTAAACAAGGAAGACTTGAGGCTTTTTGTGTCCAAAAAGCAGAATCAGCCAAAGGACAAGATACAATATTAATGAGGGATTTTAACAATCCAGGTATTCCTTAGTGAAAGAATGCAACAGAACGCCAATGTCCAGTGAGTTCCTAGAATTACTGGCAATTCCTGTTTTAAAAAGTGTATGGTTTTCCAGATTTTAAGCAAAGCAGTAAAGAATGTTGTAAGCATGTGAAGGTGAAAGATTACATATGTAAGAGTAACCTTGGAGTCTCGGGACGTATGATTCTTGGAAAGGCAAGGAAGAAGAGCAAAAAAAGATGATGGACTAGAAGTGTGGAGGCTTCAATAAACTAATAGCTAGCAGGTAGCTAAGTGAATATAAGCATCAAAGACAGCTGTAAATTCCTCAAAAATATTGCTAAGCATACATTATTCCACGTGAAAGAAACTATAGACACTGTAAAAAGAGTTACAGTTAAACAGGTTAAGCTATTTGCAAAATATGGCCAAAGGAAGTAAAAAGAAACACAGCATAAACCACACAGAAAATAGAGAACAAAGGAGCTGTGATGGAAAATGAAAATTATTCTCAAATATTTAAAAAGTGTCATAAAAATGAGAGTTTTTTTTTTTTTCAAACCATAGGATCAGACTATAGCAAAAAATTTAATTTCAACATGAAGCAATATTTTCAGTGGTAAAGCAGTAGAAAGCTAGTATATATTGTTTGTGAGTAGGGACATCACAGATTTTACATCAATGGAGGCTTTTAGGAAAGATAGGAAACTGTCAGAAGTCATCTAGAAATAGTTCCTATTAGTGGGTAAAGCAGTGGACTACATGACCTCTTGACTATCTTTCTACGCATTTATTCAATTTTTGTAGAACTGTGCTTCATTTATTAATCCACTTTGCAATTGTTCACATGCTCTCTTTATGTGTATGTTCATCACATAAAGGCATAAATCTTGCCTCTTTGTCACCTTCTCTCTATGATTTTTTTAGTGTTTAAATTCATAGTGGTCCTGCTTTGGGTAATATACCTCTAACCTCCTTAAATACTGGAACTCTTTCACTTGCTTTCCCTGATTTTTCATTGCCATATTTTCCAGTGATCCTACAAAATTGTTCTGAACTGGAAGTTCCATTATTGCCCTTTTCATTCCTGCTGGGCACACTTTCCAAACACTTGGAAACTCACACAATGATGCTGTCCTTTTGGTCTTGCATGTTATTCCACGGACTGGGATAATTATAAGATGATGGGTGTTCGCTTTTCAAAATATAATTATGAGAATGATTAGAAGAGTGAAAGAGTGACAGCAGGAGCACACAGATTGAATGCATTTTCTTGGTACAGAGGCAGATATTGTTCATCTTTAAGATTTTCACTGGAGTAGGTTGCAAGGTAAGAGAGAATCAGGAGCACTTGATGACTGAGGCCAGCTCGCCTCCTTTCCTTAACTCCAGTGTTTGTAGCAATTCATTCTTAGAGATTTTGACTTGTGCTCAATTTCCCTAGCAGCAAAGTTCATATGTACTTGATTACTTACACAGGAGACAATTTAGCCATGAAAACCTCATATGTGAGGGATTAGCTGAGGGCAAAGTAGGGCTCTTAAACTCTTAATGTAAGTATGGTCGTGACAGCACAGTTTGATTAAATTGAAACATTTCACTTAGCAAAGTATAGATTTAATTCTAATAATTTTAAAGGTGTCAAAAAGGAAGGGGTACTCATTTCACTCAGCACATACAGTCTGCACATCTGTCTCCCTGAGGGGAACAATGAACAAACCTTGCATGGAAAAAGTAAACAATTGCTGTTTCTGTACATCATTCATCTTGCAGTTTTTGTGGACACATCTGCATGGTTTCTACAAATCCTGTTACACTTCACATAGCGAAATGTGTTACAAAGTTTTGTTTGAAAAGCAAGACATGCTGTTGCTTTGTTTTAAAATAAAATAAAAGTGTTAGGAGTTCTCTCTTTTATTTCCTGCAGATAAATGCTGTTGAGGATGCTACTGCCATCATTTTCCCATTGCAATGGTTTTGTCTCTAACCATAGTTTTCGTGCTTAATTTTTATGTTTACCATCAGTCATGCAATTCCAATTGACATATGATTTGATTTTTCTGCTACATAAACCAATTTTACATCAGTGTAGTTCCAGTAACTGGGGCTACTCACGCCACAAGAAAAAGATGAAGGCCTTTTTTATTTTCTTTAGTTTCTCTTTCCTTAATCACTTGGGCCAGATTCTTAGCTAATTTCATTTTCCTCTGTTATCTTCAGTTCAGCTCTGTTGACATACTGTATTGGCAAAATTTGTACTTCATTGTTACAGGTAAATTTCTAAATGAGTCAGTTCAAATTTCTGTGTTTCCATTCTACTGAACTCTTTCCTCTGTGCTGAGTATTTTGAGCTCTCTTCCTGCCCTCACAGGCACCCACGTGATTTGCTAAAATAATGCATGTGAAATTGCAGGCTGAACTTGCAAGATAACTCCCTAAAAATAATCATCTTGAAATCAATGGCTGGACTTAAGAAACCTCATTTATGCATTTTATGCAATAAGATAAATTATCGTTGCACTGTATTAAGAGTTTATACTGAGAGTGACTCAAGTGGATGGTATGAACTGCTTTGTCCACCAGCTAAAAATTTGTTTTCTTCTCACTCTCTTCTGCCTCAAAGAGAAGGGGGAAAGCAAAGTGAAGTCCTGACGAGTTCTGACTTCAGCAGCAGAGTGAACAGCCCTCTGTGTGTGTGTGTGAAGAGGCAAAAAAGTGTGCTGCCATCACCCTCCTGCAATTGCTCACAATTTAAAAGCCAGCCAGCAGCAGGAACAGGAAGAGAAAAGGTCACAAGAGGACAGTGTCCATGGCCAGCATCAGGTTTCACAGAAGGGACCATAAGGGAGAAAATGAAAAACATTTGGACTTAATTAAGGCACTAATCTGGAAAAATGAGGAACAGTTGAAAGCTGCAGAGTTGGGGCATTGTATAAACTACTTTTCTTGATCACAAAGTAACCTTCGGTAGCTTCTGCTACTGAGAATAAGGGAGGAAGAGGTTGGTAGGAACTGGGGCTCTGAGGTCTACCCTAGAGCACTGTGTTTTATAGTGAAGTAGCATCAATAAAGGCAAAGGAGGGAGTACAAAAGGAAAGGGGTCTGTGAGAAAATGACATACATTGCTTAGAGCTTTGCTCCCAAAAATAGTGCTTTCACATCTTTGAAAATATGTATTTCTCCTAGAAGTAGCTTTTCAGTTGTCATCTTAAATTTTCTGGTAGAGAATTCTCTGTGTGCTTATGTATAGTATCTAAACAACAGGTAAATACTGAGTTATATAAAATTACATTGTAGATAATATGCACATATATTTGCTTGTATTTATCTCAAAAGAAAAAAAGTTGGCACGCACATCTGCAAAAAATGAAACAAAAGAAGACAAGATGCTGGAGTTCCTTCCAGCCTTTTCAAGGCCCATCTGCACTACAGCTTTGATTAACTAAAGGCAGAGGTATCTGATTTAGTTTCAGTCCTCTGGGTTTTGTCACTTGTTTGGATACAACAGTGTTAAAGAACAAAATTAGGGGACTTTCTTGCAGTCAGTGGCCCGCCCATACTTCACCATGAAAAATACACAGAAAAACTGTAGTTCTGGGCATCCCAGACAGACAGACAGTGAGGATGCTCAACCTCAAAATGTGTCCTTTCAGCAGCTGAAAACTGGCATAGCTATTCAGCAGGGAAATGCAGTCCTGCTCAATATGGCACTGGCATAAATTCACCCATTAGAAGCTGCATGCACACATCTGAAGGTATTGAATAATCAGGGATTACTGTTAGATGAGAGTTGAAATGGATGTCGAGTTTCTAAATTCATAATTTCTTTTTTTTTTTTTCTTTATGGTCATAACAAGGACCAAGGAGAGTGTATTTTGTTCATGTGCAGAGACAGATTTGGTACCAGACTGGGTAAGCACGTCTTACGCAAAACTTTCTATAGCAAGAGATTTCTAGCCCAGGATTCGGGACAGAGACATTCTTGTGGACATGTATATATATATATTTTTTTTTAATCAGCTGTTTTCCACCTTTTAGATTCACATTTAATGAAGGGAGAAAACTAATTTTTAGTATAATCAAATGAGAAGTTGGATATTAGACTATTTTCCCCATTCTAATTTCCATACGAAATTTCTCAGCTACAGCAGTTTGAGGACCCCTAATGCCACATCCTTGTTTACAGAAAATGGGCTCCATGAAAAATAGAATAATGTTGCTTTATGTCATAAAGGGGGGTATGGTCCTCAGTCCAGGTGTGTCTTCAGTTGAGTTTTGGGCCCTGATTTTCCCACACATTGTTTCATATGCAGCTGTCTGGGCAAACCACTTTCAAAATGTGCACAGAAAGCTGCTCAAGAACCCGACAGTAGCCTGCATCCATTTTGCACGACAAGTATAACAGATAAAGGCAAGACAGACTAGAATCAAAGCAACCTCTTGTTCCCTTCCCATTAACATACAGGAAAAGAACAGAACATTGATGTCTACTGAAGTAAAGAATTATATAATAATATTATTATTTGAGAAAAATGGAATAGTTTTTTGATAGAAATATGAACTATTTGGTAAGGATACTTAGAAGTTTGTGGGTCTTACATGAAAGTCCTGTTTAAATTATGTTTTGTGGCAATTCTTTCTCAAACCAGCTGTGGCATGCAGTAAATAGTACAGTTGTTGCTTTGAAAAAAGTCTGTGTCTGCAGTGATCCGAAAATAAAATCCCACATCAAGGAGTTCACTACAAGCTAGCCCTGCTCACAGACAAAGGATACTTATGCAAGGATGTGTGTGGAGTTATTTCTAAGCAGTGCTTTTCCATGCAGTTATTTTGGAATTGCAAATATGTTTCTCTTCTCTTGTTTTCCCATCGCTGGAGCAATGTGCTCCCTTTCAGCCTCAGCAGAGCACTGGACAGGTGCACTGAAAGCCCCAGACCTGCAGTTGAAAGGTGCTTGCATGGTTCACTCAACTGGTAGAGCTTATTCTGGTATCATTCAGGCCAGATTTATGCTGATGGAACACCTCTGGGTGAAATCCAGGTTTTTTGAACTCAGGGCTAAGATTAACTCCAGGGACATCCAACTGAATCCAGGTTACAGACCAAGCACTGGAAATACTTTTGTTATTTATGCATTTGACTCAAACCAAGTGACCTAATTGGTGGGTTTCAGTAAAGTATGCCCCAACTGCCATTAAAGTCAACCAAGTTAATCTTGTTTTACATATGTGGGATCGGGGTCAGAATTTGTCTAAAGAGTCTTTTTGCATTCATTTAAGTGGAGGAAGCAGAACTAAAGGTTTTACAGCTGAATTAGGATTTTAAAACAAGAGCAGATGTAGGCAGAGGGGAAGATTACTTCTTCCGAAGTGTCTATCCTACTAAGGAGCAGCTTATGTTGCCACTGCCTCTGCCAGCCTGTGGAGTTACATGCCATCCTTATGCTTTACTTCCAAAAGCCTCATCAAGGTACTTTCTGCATTTTTGAATGTCAGTTTTCTCACTGAGAATAGCAGCAAGCAAGGTTTCTACTCCCTTTTTAGCCCTTGAAACAGGTGGGAACGTTTGAATGTTTTTAAGTAGTGTCTGTGCCAGCTACATAGGAACTCTTTTTTTTCAAATTCTGCTGTTGTCTGAGGTAAAGCTAGGCCAAGGTGCTATGCAGTAATCATTGCATGGACTGCCATGCATGTGCATGGACTACTGCAGAGGTCAGTCCTGCCCTTCCCAAGTGCTACATTTAGTTCCATCTACGAGTCACTAACCCAAACATTGAGAAGGCACTGTCAGAGCAAATGAAGCAGAAAAGTTGCTCCCAAAAAACAGTGGACACAAATCTCTCTCCTCTGCTTTCTGAAGAGATGCCAGTTCCTCCTGTGTATACACCTGGTAGAGCAGCACTGCTCAAAGAAACATCTCAATCTTCCATGGCAACAAGCCCAGAAGCTGATCTGCCAGCCCCAACCTGGTTAACTACTAACAGGCAGTGGGGGCAGCCAGCATCCCAAAGAGCAAGAGCAACCTATTTCTTCTGCACTGGGGACAACTTTCATACTGCCGCTCTGGTGCTGCAACACTGAGGTGACTTCTAGGACATAGATTTCTCAGGAGTCTCCTTTACCTTTCTGACTATCTGCTAGGAGGCTCAGACATCTGAGTTTTGCTTCACCACCTATTTCAGGAGCTCTGCTAGCTGACTCAGTCTACAAGCACATCTCATACCATGTGCAGTGGTTCCAGAAAAACTGCTTTAAAGTCCTCCTCTTTCTTGTTCTCTGTTAACAATATTCCCATGTCCTCAGAAATCTGATGAAATTACACTGCCAAACCAGTCTGCTGCCCACCTGCCAATGGGGGTACACTGATGGACGTGCTGGGCAGCATCCCCTACACAGCCTGTCAGCAGGTCAAAGGTGATCCTGGCAAAATCAGCAGATGCCAGCACAGGAATCACGGGAGTTGTTACTTTTAAGTCCAGTTTCCCAATTTCTGTAGTTTCTGGTAGACATCCTGGAATTCACCATTAGAAAAACAACTATGGAATAGCCTCACTAAATATTGGAGGATTTATTAATGTATATAGACATAGAGCTGTAGAGACTGTATGATTAATAAGAAAACCATCTTGACTAGGAAAAAAAAGGTGGTATATGTGCACTTCTGTTTAGTCTCTTTAATTACTGTAATTTCAGTGAATAGTAAACTATTTACTATTTACTATCAATAGTAAATGCTTATTCGGCCTGTTTCAATTAGGAATGCCCCTAAAAAGCTTTTTTTCTTTCTCTCTTCTATAGACAGAAGTTTTTATGTTAAAATTCAAAACAGTCCTTCTTCCATATTCTGCCTTTACACTGTGTATATTCTGTCATCCTAAATTTTACCCGTGCAAATTGTGAGACATGCTCTCTCTGCATGGGGGAAAGGTGTAGTTATTTATACATAACTTAGAACATGCTTTGGTATGTGTTCCTAGTTAAACATATGAAAAAAAGACAACTACCAACTCAACGTCTCCTGAAAAATTAACATTCTCAATCCAGTGACATTTTTTATTATGCACCTTCATTTGGCTTAGTAGGCTATACATGAAAGCATCCAATCTGGAATCATTAGTGACAGTTACTAAATTTCAGCTTTTGCCTTCTGTTTCCAGGATTTTTTTTTTTTTTAAATTTCAACATAATTCTGACTATGTTTTCAAGTTTAAAGTACAAAAATGATAAAAATATTAAACAGACATACATATACATCAGAACCTTTGCTTTCTTCTCAGATACGCCAATTTCATCTGTATAGGACTACAATTATGTCTAAAAGGTTCATGTAATGAGTGTCAATATCAATTAATTAATTAATGCTTAAAAAGACGTTTTTATGTGGCATTTGGGAAAAATCTGGTAATAGAAAAGCATATACTTTTTCATTCCAAGAGTAAATCAAACTATGACTCTTTCACACTCATCCTGTATTTCAGATATGTAACTATAAACCCATTTTAGTTCATCTCTAGATATGGTGCTCTATCTCTCCATTTCATGTAACTTAAATTACGTAAAATGCATGTTCATGAATTAAAGTATAGTTCTTACTTTCTATGAAGAAAATAAGCAGCAGGATATATGTTACCATTGCCATCACAGAGAGCTTCACTGAATAATTCCTTTGACTATGATATGAAATATCCAACTTTTAATGTCAGTAACTGAAGTATAAACAAACAGACTGATAAAAAGCTTTCCTGACCAAAGATTCATCTATTCCAATATCCTACCTCCTAGCAGATATGCAAGGAACAGTACTACAAGAAAAGCATGTTTCAGTATTCTTTGGAATACTTTCCCACCTTCCACAATTTGTGGTCCTAGGAATACCTGTTTTTTTAAAAACCTTTATTTTATATATCAAGATGACATTTTTTATTAAATAGAATAATACAGATATTATTTTTTATGTTTTGTACTTGCCATTATTAGACTAATACTTTTCTTCAGTTTTATTTCACAAGCTGGAAAATTCCAGCTAGTTTTGTTGTGACAAAAAAAAGTGCCCTCCTCACTTTTTATATCGACACATCTTGCTGCTCTGGAACCAACATAGGGGGAAGAAGCTGTGAGAGACTCCTTTTCTGTCCTCTGTACCAGACACCACAAGGTTCCTCACCTCAGGCATCTCCTTTCTTCTCTCTTACACTTGCTAAGTAATTTGATGAGTGTGCTAAATCTACCTTCATTTGTGTTACCATTACTATGTGGACTATAACTGGTAAGAACTCCCTAGGATATCCTGCATCCTTCTTGTGACATATTTTACCCTTAGCTCAGGAGACAAATTACCAAAATGGTTCCATTTCTTTCTGTTCAGGACACAGATGTCTTGGCACAGGATTTGCACTGAAGAATCACAACTCAGTATTATTGGTCTTTTCCTTCCTCTCACTGCTGGGCTGCTCATGGCCAAGAGGATGGTCACAGGCTTTATAAGCTACTTTTCTTAACCTAGCTGCCCATGGAAATGAGGTATTTGCAGCACTGCTTTTCTTCTAGTGGTGTGGGGTTTTTTGTTTGTTTGTTTTTGGGGTTTTTTTGTTTTTGTTTTTGTTTTTCCTGCCTGCTAGTTCCCTGGCAGTAACAGGGAAATCCACAGAGGAACTTTGCATCAGAAAGAGGAGTCTCAAAGAACATTCTTGCTGGTTTTGCACCAATAAGCAGGTAGGGGAGAACAGCAAGATAAAATTGTTCCATTTGGGGGGGATTAGCTGGACATAAATTGTCCCATATTTTGAGCGGCAGCAGCTGGCTGATGACCCAGCAAGCTCCAAGCATTGCTAGCCACAATACTGGTGTCCCTTGAAAGACTGGGAACATCAGGATGGTCCTGAATGCAATGGAAGTAGACAAATGTATGGGGAATCAAGGTGCAGGAATTTTAAGACTACAGGAACAGCTTTTTTTCTTGCCTTTTGCCACCCTTTTAAGAAGATACTATTTATGGTTTTAAAGCTAGTCAGGTTTTGCCTTTGTATAATTTTTCTATTTGAGGATCACAAGGCACTATATGAGCATTAGATCATTTTCCCACATACACCTTCTGAAATTATGCACTCACTGTAATCATAAAGAAAACATGTAAACTGGATTCTTTAATTTAAAGCAGCTATAGCTTTTCTTTGTGGACCTTATTGACTAATGTATTTTAATATACCTATGTACAAATAATACATATGAAAAATAAAATAAACGTAGCATCAGTGTAAAATACTCAGATAAGAAAGTATGAAAATTATTAGGCTTCTTCACCACTGACAGGAAATTATAATAGTTGGTTTTATATTTATATTCATTATCCTGAATAAAGAATAATAATAAATTTTTAATGCTTTTAACATACTGATTTTCTAGGGGTTTCAGAGGACAGACTTTTGTTTAATTTTATTTCTGGGCTGTTGCCAGGCTGTCACTATTCCCTAGAGCTGAATCTCTGGACATCAGAGGTTCTCCCCTGGAGCTGCATCTATAGACATTAAAGATTCAGAGTCGTTACATACCTTAAGCTAGCAGAGACAGGGGACTTGGTCCTAATTACAGCTTATGCCCATTTAAGGCTCTTTAAGCTTAACGCAGAAGCCTTGATGCAAATGAACATCAGGTCCTCAGTCACTTCAAAAGTATTCACAAAAAAGGTTAAAATTCTGTTTAACTTCCTCTTCTTATCAAAGTCTTGGAAAAAGACAGCCTTTTCATAAGGACCGAGCACTGCATGTTTAATCTGAAGTCTGCCGTTTAAAGAGGGTGATTGATTTTTCCACATTAAGGGCAAAATAGCAGGAAATCTGTGCCTCACTAACTCTTACACACATACCTGCTAGCAACTGAGAAGCTCAGTATTCAAATCAAAATGGGATTTCTGGGTTTTAACTGTAGCACTTGAAGGGCTCTATTCCTTTAGCTTTGTCTTAAATTAAGAGCCAGAAATTATTTCCCCATGAGACTTCAAGCTAGATCTTTGCCAAGGCCATGGGTCACTTGATTGCATCCAGAAGTTTACTCTATACTTAGCTGGTGATGTGTCAATGTGATGAGGTTTCAGCACATGATAGTTCTGAAGCTGGTTCCCATGGTTTTTAAAATTCAGCTGGGGAATAGGAGTACATAAAATCTGACTATAATTTTCAGGGCTTTTTTTCCCCCCGTGTTATAGTTTTCCAGAAACGTACAGGGACCTTTGGTTTTTCACTTTTATCTGTACACCACAGAGTGCAGAGTTATTAATGGAAATGAAAAATAAAACTGCCATGTAGATGCACTGCTGTGAAAAAAAAATATTACTAATTAAATGTGGAGTAAGTGACTATGATAAAACCTCTTGGTAATATGCCTGGCCACCGTGGGACAAGAGGTCATGCTTCACGGGCCAAGAATGACAGTGAGATGCTACAAGGATTTGAGAACCAGTTGGAGAGTCAGTTCTCTAGTTTAGTGACCTCACTTCATTGGGAACTGTATAAACACAGAAGTTGACCAAATAAATTTAGATGTATTTATAACTCTCTTGTGAAGTACACTGAAAACAAGGGATGTAGAAATCATAGACTGCCAGTAACGGTAAAAGAAAACAACAACAAACACCACTTTAAATATATATTATAAAAAGCAGACAAGGAAAAACAACTCTCCAGAGAAGACTGCCAGTTGCTCAGTGGCACTCTGCTTTTTCACACCAGGATCCTTTTCCTATATGGTTTGCCTCTAACGGAAGCCTCTGTCTTAATTGTCAGTCTGGGCAGAACAGACTGGCTGAGATTCTCTGAGAAACCCTGCAAAAAACATTAAGGCTTCCTTGCCTCAGTATCTAACTGGAAAAGGAGAATATAGTTTTCTTGTTCACTGAGTGGCATACAGATAAGGTATTCTCATTAATTCTTTGAAAGGGAAGAAAGAAAACAGCAAGAACTGCCTCAAAAAGTACTAAAGGACTGTTTTAAATTTCTTGAGATTAAAATGACAAAAATTCTTTGTAGTCCAATCTCCCACGCATCCCATTCCCATAGACTCTGCAGATATCTATAGGACGTTTAAAATAAATCCAGATTGCAATTTTCATTAAAACCAACGGTCTGTCCTGTGATTCCAGAGCAATTTGCTCACCCTCAATGCCACAGCTCTGCTAGACACAGCTGCATGTGTGCCGCCTTTGCACTCCCAGAAGGTCCTGTGCAAACTGTACCCTGGCACAATCATCAGCAAGAAGCAAAGTCCCAATGTGCAAGTCTTATGCATTACGAAACTGAAACAGAGGGGCACTTCCTTGTATTACATAAGAGACATATTGCAACACACACACACAAATACAGATTTTTAAGAGAACATGTGATAAACTGTCTAGAAAGCCAACAGTGTATCCGTGCCACAGATCACCAGGTGTTAAAAGCATGGCTGTCTGCGCAGGGTTCCTGCTCTACTTGCTGCCTTGAATGGTCTCTCTGTGAGCTGCAGTCTTCATTCAAAAGTTTATTTTTAAAAAGCATCTCTTCATTGTCAGCATAACACCTTCATGAACTAACTCAAAATTCTAAGCAAAAGCAATTTAATCCTTGTCTCTGGAGCACAGCACACTCTCGCTACACAGCATTGCTAGAATAAGATACATAGTGGTCGAGTATGAATTGCAGTTACAAAGGGCGTTCTATAGTTCCATTGAAAAAAGAGGTCATATTTGATTTATTTTCAGTCTTCCAGTATTTGTCCCTCTTTTCAAGCTTCATTGACAGCACTACAGGAAGTTTCACAGCAAATACCTTTTATCCCCTAGGATGCATAGCAGCTGGGCTGGCTGACGGACTTACAACTCTGCACATTTTTCAAATGTTTCCTTGATTGCTTTTTAGGAAGAGCTATTTCTATAAACCTTGTGTTACTTATACGTTGTCCAACCTTTACGGAAATTCTTTTCTAAATGAATATGAAACATTATCTTCACTACTTCTGAATCACTAATTTCTGTCATTCCCATTTAATCTTGTGCTTTTTTTCAGTTTCCCTTCACCTTTTTCATTCTGTTTGCAAAAGCTTATTTTCCACACAGTTTAAGTATAATTTACTTTTTTTCAGTCATCCCATTTTAAACTATTTTAGTTTTGTATATATTTCTCTTATTTTTTCATTTTCAAAAGTTCTGCCTTTTTCTTTAAGCCTCCACAATGTTATAGTTCTTTGTAGAGGCTTTGTAGAGGCTTTTTAGTCAACAGTAGTAGTAAAAAACATTTCGTGATACTGAAAGAAGGGAGTTTGCTTTTTCCTGCTTATGAGCCTGCAGGTTTCCTCTCAGTCATGTGTGTTTCCTTGGCTTCTTATTAAGAAAAACAACAACAAAAAAAAAAAGACACAAGAACTATGTGTTCTTGGCTTGTCACTGTATTTTACTACCTTGAAGGACAGAGATCAACTTGTTGGGCACAAAATGAAAACTTTAGAACAAGCAGCTTGTGGGTTTTTAAAAATAATTTTTATTTGGCATCACCAGTCAAGCCTTTCATGTTGCTGAAATCTATTACTGTCTCTGAAAAATCAGTCAACCTAAGCTGGTACAAAATCAGTTCAAAGAGAGATTTTTCTTACTTTACGATTTCTTAGAAGCTTTTGAAAGTGTCACCTCAAAAGGAGGATAATAAATACTTAAAATATGTTCCTACTCTCTTCCACAAAGCAATAATAAAGGACATAAATTCTGGGCTTCACAACACAAAAACTATGTTGAAAGAATTTTAGGACATTGAGAAATCACATCCTGAGAATTTAGGAAATGCCAACCAGCCTGATCTTGGCTTTCATGGCTTTGATGATGAGACAGTTCTTAGTTATATGTGCCCAAGTTTTTTTTTTTTTCTTTTTTTTTTTTTTTAGAAAAAACAGAACAAGAGGTGGACTAAATGAGCAATTACAGTGTATTTACTTTCTCCTTCTGGTCAGGTGGGTGACTAACCATAGAGAGAGCTGTTGTTTTGACTACTGTGCTGACCACCAGCAGTGACGGATTCTCATCTTCTGTGCAAATGAAGATACATGCATTTGGCCTTTAATCTGCAGATATATATTATTGTAAGGGAAAATATTAAAATTAAGCATCTCTAATCCATTCCAGGATTTGGAATACGGTGTATTCATGTTATGCATGAATTCTGCTTGCTGTCCATGAATTTGTCCTTCCTCCTTCTACCTTCTCCTGGAAGTCTATCTTGTCTCACTTCAGCAGACTGAAATCTTTTTACTTCACTTATGGGACTCTGCCCAGTCTCAGTCTTTTTGCCCAGTCTTATTTTTTGTCAAGACAAGATCAAAACCTTTATCTGAAAATCTCCAATCGGGCATCCTCTAACACCAGAGGTACTTGAGCTCATCCATCTGAGGTGATGTTGTAGGCTCCTCTCAGATTCGGTGTAGAAGAAACAAGAACTTACAGGGCGCCATTGATCTGTTTCAGACTATGGGACTTAAATTTCTGCCCATACTACTCTGACACGCTGTCTCAATATACATTCACTTTGAATCTTATGCAAACGTGTTTCTTAGTAGCATATTAACCACCCTTCCGATTTCCAGCAGCATTTGTTTCAGATTTTTTTCTTCTCATTTTTCCGAGCCGCAGATTTTGATCTGCTCTGTCCCTTTTATTTTTCTCCTGTATTTATTTTAGTTGCTTGTTCTGCTCATTTGATTGGGATCTTGGCTTCTTTATTATCTTAGTTGGCATTTCTCCTTTTTTTTTTTTTTTTTTAATTCCAAAAGCAGTGTTTCAGCACTTAAATGTCTGACAGGTTAATCATGACAAAAAGGAATGTACTTAAATCTCATTATATTTTTCAACTTCAAAGAGTTTTGCTCATATTTATTAATGTATCATCACAATATTTAAGTCAGAATTACCACTGCTGTTTCAAAGGTAGGTGAACCGAGGTGCAGACATTAAAGCTTAAATCTCTTACACATTTAAAAAGTACAAATAGTCAGCAGGAGGCCTAATCTGTAGAAAGCAGGAGAAGTCTGGTACTAAGAGGTTTTTCAAAGCTTGTGTTTGGTATTGTCCAAGTTTCCCAACTTCTTTGAGTCTGTGCTCTAGTTCAGAGGATTTAAGTACCTTCATAATCTTGAAATAACAGTGTTCTGAAGTACTACAAACTTAACTACCTAAACCAACACCAACTTAAATGATTCTCTGATTCTCTGTCTGCTCTAAAGCAAGGTAGTACTATGCAGTAATACCTGACTGCATGTGGAAGAATTTTCTTTACGGGTGATGTAAAACTCCTACATGTAGACCAAAGTGCTAGAGAGAACAGCAGGGTAACAATTAATGTTCTAAAACTTCATGGATAGTGGGAGGGTGGGAAGTATTACAGTTGTCTGTTGCTGCTGCTGTCACCATAAAGGCTCCAGTTCACAGCACCACAAAACACAGTGGTTCACCTCTTTATGACCGTGTTTTGGCATTTCCACTTGCACTTATACACAGCAAAAGTACTGCTGTGCTAACACCTCTATATATCACATTGCTAAATATAAAAAAAAAATATGTGAGCATTGCAACTACAGATTTTTTATTATCCTGAATTCTAACAAGTGCACATTAATACTGTACATCATAAAATTCTTTATCATGTAGGTATACTCTTCTGTTTATTCTATCTGATAATACACTACCACTCTTCTAAATCATTACCAATGTAATCTTTAAAACAGTAGCTCTTTGCCCACTGTAGGCTGCAAAAAGAGAAAGTATTATCTTCAGATATGACAGCTTTCATTTTTTCCCATGGTATTGTTTATCGGTGACTAAGGTCTGCTTACTTTCAATTCTAAGCAGGAACTCATTCTATTACTTCATTTTAAGAAAAACTCCTTCACAAAACCCTGTAAAATAAGATTGAGATCATTGACACCTTTTTCCAAAAAATATTCAGGAAACAGTACTACTGGATATTATAAGCTCAGATGTTGAGATACTACACCACAAAAATTGTTTTCTTCAACTAGTCACAATGAATTATTTTTCCCAGTGTTGTTTTAAAACTTGATATTCCAGACTGACATCAATTATCACCGCTACAAAGTTTCTAGGTCATATAATAAAGGCTTGAGGAAAATTATTACACTATTAGAAATGACTGTTTTTTTTTCTGTGAATACTGAAAAGTCTATACATGAACTTTATATTGTCATCAGCTCTCTTTTCTTTTTCACCAGCAACAGATAAATCCACTGTAGCATTTCATTTTTAAATGAAAACTAATAGCTGGTAAAGGCACAAATACATGCACATTGGAAAAAATATTCTGTGTCTCTCCAAGTGGCACATAATGTATCAAGAACCATCTTCACGGTTCATCAACCATGGCCCTTCATCGTATGTTCACATCAGTGACTCGGAAAGGCAGTACATACAATGCATATAATACTTTTGCTTAAGCAACAGTTAGAACTTGTATAAATCCAAAAGGAATTACAATTATCTAACATCATTTGGAAGACTCACCTTCAAATTCACTGTATTTGATAAGCTCTGTAACTAAAAACCACTCCACAGCTTTAGCAGGTACATGAAGGTGAAGAATAAGTATGTTTATTTTTAAACTTCAGTTCCTGTTGAAATTGTCAATGACTTTTAAAGGAGGCATTCTGAAGCACCAGAACAGTTACTTCAGATATAGAACTTCCAAGGGGAACACGTGACTGAAGGAAAGTATCGTATCATATCATAAATATTCTGAAATGACTTTGAGCCAGTTTGCCTGTTTTATCAACACAAATTTCATTTGCCAAGATGCAGTTACTGTATTCACAAAACTGTGCTTATATTCAGAATCATTAATTCTAATTCACATTTAATTTCAGGAAATCTGAGTTCATAAAGAGCCTAGACTTTTAGATTCTTTTTATTGTTTGGTTACACTAGAAAAAAGTGTCAGGTACTCAGGATATCTGCTTCCTTAGCTGTCACTTCGCAGTGAGCTGCAGAAACATGTTTTAAGAAAACTGCACAAACATTTAAAATATATTAATTTTAAATATATTTCTAATTGTTAGCATACTGTCTATACCTACACAGTTTAAATTTCAGCCTTAGGTACATGAAAAGAAACAGGAATATTTGAAAGACATCCCACATTCCTTCTATCTTCTTCCACACTGATTTCTTTTGCCTCTTTTGGTGCTTTTGAACTTGTTATCACAGCAGCATCATGATGCTAAGGACATGATAGCAAAATCCATTAGAATGAAATGCTTAGCTTAACACCATTTCCTCCTTTCCCTTACTCCCACTTCCCAAGAGCTGTGCCAATGTTTTTCCATTGATTCTTTGCTCTAGCTGTGGCTAGGGAATCCCAGTTACCCCTTCTTCCAGCAAACGGCTATGGCAGAAAGCTGTGCTGAGTACAGGCTCATGGGAGATGGAGGTGTCTTGGCAGAGAACATGCAAGAGGAGCTCATGAAGACGGAGACACTCCTGCATCAGAGGATGAAACTGGAAAAGGACTTGGTCTCAATGTCCAATAAACTTTGAAGTGGTGCAGACAGAAGTCCTTTTCTTCCCCACAAGTTACATCTCTGTGGTAGAAGAGATGGTTAGAAGAAGGTAAAGAAAAGAGGTTCTGTGAGGCCCAGGGGGCCTGCCGCCATAGGGTTCATGTGCCTTTTATTATATGGTGAGAAACGCTTCTCCCCTCTGGATCCTTGCAGCAACATGTCAATATCTTTTAGGTTCTGTTACTCCATTGGTTTGTTAAGATAATGTAAGTTTACATCACCTTGATTCAGCCCATTTTCCATATATGTACGTTCCTCAAAATGTTCTCCCTTCCTTTGGTCTTCATTGGTTTCTGTATCCCTGCCTATAGGCACCCCCTATTGGTTGTTACACTTTACTCTGCCCCTGTACCCTCAGACCATTGGAGCTGATGCTCTGCTCTGCCTCCACTTCCTCTGTACTTAAATCTAACCCTCCATTGTTCTGGGTGTTTCTGTCTCTGGAACCCTTTGGTGTGACACCAATAAACTCCACCAGAACCCCATATAGGAGACCCTTCCTGCCTCTCAGTCAGCAACTTCTACCCGTTGTGTGTGACTGTGTGGACAGTGTGATTGCTTGTGTGCCTGCCCAGGTGGCTTCGTGTAAGGAGATGCTTTTGGGGAAGGTTGTGGCATTTACCATCCATGCACACCACCACTACAAGGTTTTTAAAAAATATTCTGAATGTTGTTTCCCTTTTCTTTTCACACTTACATATTCTACACTTCCCTTCTTTCTTCTGCACCTTCCCACCTCTCTCCTGCCCAAATAACTTCTTCTTTCAACCTTCTCTTAAATCCCATATTATCCTATAAATAAATCCCATATTATTGGTTTTGGTTTCCTCAGTCAGATCATGAATGCAGGTATTAAGTGTGCCTGACCCCAACACTGAGCCCTGAGGAACACCACTGGTAACCAGCTGGATGTAACTTCATTCACTGACTCTCTCTAAGCCTGGTCATCTGGACAGTATTTTCACACAATGAAGAGCACACCCGTCCAAACCATGAAATGTAGTTTCCCCATAATGTTGTGGGAAATGTGTCAAAGGCTTTACTGATGTCCAGGTAGACACACCCACAGACTGTCCCTCATCCACTAAGTGGGTCACCCCGTCACAGAGGAACCAGTCAGTCAGTCAGGACCTGCCTTTAATAAACTCATGCTAGCTGGGCCTGATTACCTGCACGTGTTTTGTCAGGCTGTGAGGATACTCAAGATTATTTGCTTTGTTTCCAAACTAAACCTTCCCTGTCACAACTTTGAGGGCATTTCCTTTTGTTCCATCACTTGTTACTTGTGAGACTGGCCTCCACCTCACTCCAGCCTCCTTTTAGGTAGCTCTAAAGAGCAGTAAGGTCCTTCCTGTTTCTCCTTTTCTCCAGACTAAACACTCCCAGATCCCTTAGCTGCTCCTCACCAGACTTGTCCTTCATGTGTTTCACCAGCTTCACTGTTTTTCCCTGGACACACTCCAGCACTTCAATGTCTGTTGTAAAATGAGGGCCCCAAACCCAAGCCCAGTACTTGAGACATGGGCTCACCACTGCAAAGTACAGAAGCACAATCACTGTCCCCATCCTGCTGGCCACACTATTGCTGATACAGGCCTGGATGCTACCGGACTTCAAGTCGGCTCATATTCAGCCATCTGCACTCTGTCTGACTCAGTGCTTTCAAGTCCCTTATGCTTATTTATTTTCCAGCACAATTCCTGTATTTTCAGGGATTCCTTTTTCTGACCTGCCCCTCGAAACCCCCCATACCACCGCCTGACAATCATCAGTTTCGGGGGCCGGCTGGGAGCGCAGTCCCCCCCTATTCCGCCAGTCGCTGGTTGGCACCGGGAGGGAAGGCCTCACTCAGCACAGCGGTGCCCGAGGCCAGAGCCCCATAACCCCGAACAGCGCCGCCGAAGCCCGGCCGCAGAACAAGCCCGGGCCCCACCGCCCTGTTCCTCGGACAACCCCCGCCGGCCGGCGGCCCCGCCCCTGCGCCTTCCCGCGGGGGTGACGCCGCCGCCCCGCGCCGCGGAGGCGGGACCCGGGCACGGCGGGCGTTCGTAAGTTCCTTCCCCCCGCGGCCGTGGGGCCGCGGCCCGGGTTGGGGGCGGGCGGTGCTGGGGCGCGGCTGCCCCGCTCTCTCCCTGCCTGCGGAGCCGGCTGGCGGCGCGGGGCCGGGAAGCAGGAGGCGGAGGGGTGGCGGCTCTCGGCGGGGCGGGCGCCTCTTCCGGCCCTCACTCGGTGAGCCCGAGGGGTTCCTCGTCGGGCGCTGCGGCCGCAGCTCCGCGCCTGCAGGGCCCATGGCTCGTCCCGTCACAGCTGCACCCGCGGTTCGGCCGAGGCGCCGGGCGGCAGCGTCCCTCGGGCCGCCGAGGTGTGTGCGGGGCCCGCCCGGCTCCGCCGCCGGAGCCCGGGAGCGGCGGTGCGGGGCCTGCGGCGCTCGGCCGGGGGCGCCGTGTGAGCTCAGAGCCAGCACGGCCACTCGAGCCCCGGCGCGGGCGTGTCACCCCGCGAGTGCGGAAACTGCGAGGGGGCGTGACTGCCGTAGCCGGGTCTGATGTTGTAATAAAGACCTGCAGAAGGGCCGCATGTGACCGGTTCCTACAAGTCACGACGGTTGTTTATACAGCTCACGCTTTTTTCGGTGGTGGCCATGGAGCGTGACTGCCGTGAGGGGTGGCAGTGGGTGCCTCCAGGGTCTGTGGCGCTGGGCCGTGGCAGCGTTTGGCTCCTGTGCGGTCCCTGCTAGCGTGAGTCAGAGTTGTGCGCCGAGCTCTTGACTCCGAGACCTGAGTGATGTTTCATAACCTTGCTGCTGCTTCCATAAAAGTACAAATACCATGCGCAGTCCTCTCGGGCTCCTTAGGGTTTGGAAGGAACTGACAGCCAAAGGGGTTTTGTCCTGTGGCTGCAGAAATGGATGCAGTAAATGCGTGTAGTGTTTGTGTATAACTAACCTGTCTGCTTATGAATCCATTAGAACTTTTAATGATGACATCAGGAACACATCCCAGATTTCAAGTGATCAGATACGTCTGGCACAGATAGTAAATGGAGGGAAGCATTCTAAAGCTGCATAGGAGAGTTTCGGAAGACTGTGCAAATGTCTGCAGTGTGACAGATTTGAAATAATATGAATGATTAGCCTGTTTCAATTTATTTTTTCCCTAAAGTCGTGCTCTATTAAAAATTTTACCTGGTTCTGTACCTAAATTAAAATTGATGTGGTATGTCTTGTGCTCAATTCCTTTCTTCTTTGAGTGAACTTTCGGTAAAGCTTTTTAATATGTAATGAAGTCTCAGTCAACAGCCTAGCCCTTAAATGCTGTATAGTTAAACTAATTAGAGTCTTGAATTTTCTTGTACTGATTTATTTGAACCTGTAATATGCCATTAAAAGTGATCTTTCATGTTATTCCATAATGAAAAGGAAATAGGAGAATAACAGGGTAAATGCACAGCTCTCTTGGATCACAGTAGTTTCTGTGCAATTTTCTCCCCTGCAGAACTATTCAGCAATCAAAATACTGAGCTGTTGTTCTTTTGTTT
This sequence comes from Brachypodius melanocephalos, assembly GCA_013398615.1. Lineage (NCBI taxonomy): Eukaryota > Metazoa > Chordata > Aves > Passeriformes > Pycnonotidae > Brachypodius > Brachypodius melanocephalos. Next base: position 10,005,269 of record VZSR01001283.1, read on the forward strand.
GTTTGTTTTTTCAATACCCTGATTGTAGCTAGTTATTTTTAGTAACAGTTGTAACTTAATCTTTTTCAAAGTTATTTTTATGTAAAGCAAAATACATCAGGGATGAGTGCATATTTTTTTCTGCTTCAGTAGCTAGAAGAATTGGATTTTTTCCAACCTAGAGTTTGTCAAAAGACAGGAAAAGGAAGAAAGAAAGCATATGACAAGTCATATGTTTAAAATATTTTTCATAATGATCTAATGTTCTTAGTGTTTAATTATAAAGATATTCTAGGATAACAATGACTGGAGTATCAGAAGAAAACCAGCACTATGCACGTGTTTTTAGCTTTTGGGCAGGCTGTTAAAGAAATACATTGTGCAGTTGCTAAAGTTGTAACTGAAATGTTTTTCAAAGCATTTAATGAAGAAAATACTAGTTGTTTATGTTTCCTGCATCTCATTTGTAAGTGAGAATATCAGAACTAGCAATGGCAGGGAGAGCATAGCTGAGATATTTCTGACTTTTTCACGTGAAGCCTTAGAAATTTGTAGTGATTGTCACACATATGTTTTTGATGTACAGGTTCAAAGATTATGTTGTGCTAGATGAGAGGAGTGTTCTTCATCAGTGACTTGGACTGTTTCAAGCATTTTTATGTGCACAGGTAAAACATTTGTAGAAGTGGTTTAATGTTTTAAATGTCTGGATGAAATTTGTGATGGTTTTGTGCATTTATTTGCACCTAAGGAGGTAGATGGTGTCATATCAAAGTGAAATAGACAAATGTTGAATGTAGGACTTGGATTGGAAGCTGACTGGAAATATTACTGCAGTTGCAATTAAAGAAACTTTGGAATTTTAAAAGTCCATGATAAAATCAAAAATGTAAGAATTTTTATCAGTTATTTTAGTAATATTTATTCAATTTATTATTGTAATCTCTAGTCTAAAGTCCTGTTAATGTATGGTATGCCTCAGAGGAGATGCTGTTGAATTGTGGGTAAATGTGTTTTAGTAGAATTCTTGTTTATTTACCCCTTCCTAAAATGTTTATCTCTTCTATTAAATATGATTTACTGTCCTTTGCTAAATATATTTCCTGAGATATTGGAACTTTCTGTTGTTTTTGTTTGTTTTTTATTTCCTTGAAATAGGAATTAAGATGGAGGAAATGTTTCATTGGTCATAGCAGCAACAGGACATATAAGGTGGGTATGTTTAAAGATTGCAGTTAATATCTTTGCAGAATATTTTAGATTTTGATTCTGTGTCCATCTGAACACAAAGACAGTTTTTGCCTCTGTGTTTGAGTTGCTGTTTATTTGCTCATTTAAAATTCTTTAAGGTCAATGAGGGTGTATTCTATTAGGCTATTCTATTCTATTACTCCAGCAAAACGAATTGTTTTCATAATTTCCATAAAAGATATTAGTGTTTCAGCAGCAGGAAAGTATGTTTTGATTCTTATCCTTATTTGCAGTCAAGACGAGACATTGGCCTTATTTGCTAAGACTTAATACTTCGTGTTGATGTTTTAATTCACTTACAGAGATCCAGAACATGCTTTTACTTAAAAAGAGTTTTTAAAAACAAATTCAAAACATGAACTTATATTTTACAAGACTAACATTGGCAAATAAAAGAAACAGTGCTGCTTGAGTAATAATTGACCTCTTTCTCATGGAGCATTATTTGCGTGTTGTTGTCAAAGTTAAATGAATTACAGACTTCTTCACAATGTAACCATCATTAAATTATGACAGAGATTTTTATTTTTAATTTCAAAAATAAAAATGGTCTTAAAAAATTATTCTTTCTTGTGCTGGTGTAGCAATGATTCTTACTACCACCTTAAAATAGCATTTGGAGAATGCTATTGTCTTTGTATTGTATTTGCTCTATCACTGTTGGTCTTGTCACCTCATGAAACCACAGAAAAACTGGGTAGAAGCCATCCTATTCAAATATCATAAAGTGGGATATTTGCTAATTAAGTGTGTCTTTGACTTACTGTATTATTATATTGTATTTGCTGGTATTGGTTTGTCCCTAATTGGCTGATTAAACTTAGTCTCAGTAGTATTCAAGCACAGCTTTTTTAAAGGATTGATTTTATGGGTATTTATAGTGTAATTGAATGTTGTAGGATATATTAGCGTGGTTTGTGTAGCAATAATCATAATCTTCCAGTTAATACCAAGAACATAATCAAAACACCATAAACCTAGCTGTGGCAGAACTGTACTGTGTATTGAACAGGGATGAGAAAGGGCATCAATTAAGGAGAGACTATCTTTGCTTTGTTACTTGAGTCTTTTACCATTTTAGGAAAGAATGTTTTCCTCACTGAAACTGTGAACTGTTCTTTTGCTCTTTGGTTCTTTTCTTTCATTGTTTTGAAGGCCATACAGTACTGAGAGCCTTGCTTGAAGGGAGGTTGGCTGGTGTCCTCATACCAGAAGAGGTTTAGTGCTGAGCTGCCAGTGCACCTTGAATTGTTGCACAAATGGAAAGGAAACAATAGTATCAGTAGCTCAGTACGTCTTTCAGAATTGTAATGCATTGTGGTCACTTCATTTGTGGTTAAACTTTTATTTTTTGCAGAATGATGAGACTTTTTTTTCAGGTAATGGTAAAAAGAGTAAAATTATGGAGTATTGAATCATAAACATGGTTTTTTTTGGAAGTGTGACTTTGACTTTTAGAGGCTGCTATAGGATGTTAATTTCTGTGTATGCATCATGTTGTTTCATTCTGTGGGTTAGCAGTTTATTATTTTTCAGAAAGCCTAAACCTAGGATTGTTGGTTTAGAAAAAGTGTCATGGCTAATGCCAAGAAGAGGTCATGTGATGTGCTTCAGAGCTGGACTGTGTCAGCCCCGCTGAAGAGCCTCTGTTGCAGAAAGTCACTGGAGAGACAGGAGTATTCTTGTAGCTCACTTGGATGTTTGCCAGGAGGAGCAGGTGCTAAAGAGATGGAAAAACAGCTTGGAAATTTTGTTTGATAGGTAAAGGAGTTGTAGGGGAAAGAAACTACTTCTGGCAGACTTACTAGGATCTATCACTGAAATTGGTTTGGGACATTAGGTTGGTTGTAAGTGACAGTTCCAGGGAAAATTTTTGCTGTTCAAGTGTGGGTGGCAGAGCAGTCAGAGCTGTGTTTCCATACTCAGTCTTTTTCAGAAGCTCTCTGTTACCAGTAGCTGAATGCCAAAATGTCTGTAGGAATTATTTAATTGTTTTACGTGATGCCAAAGCAGAAACCAAACAAAAAAAAACCCCTCAAAGGTGCATTGTCTTAATTTTGGTGCATTATTCAGCTGTTAAAGGCTGTATCTCTTCTTCAAAGAATCTTTCTCTTGGGCCAGCACTATGAAAATGGTGTGTGGTGACAAATTACATCTTAGATTGATGTCACAGACTGTTGTACCTGTGCTTCTTTGCCACCTCACTTTTCTTATATGTATGTTTGTGGTTACTTGGGATGAACTGTAGAAAATAGGGATTTTACAAAAATGTTACTGATTTTTATAGTTTTGAGCACACTTCAGTGTTCTGCTGAATGACATACAACTTAATTTTGATAGATCTTTTTGGCCATGACTGGTTGGCTTCCCTCAGGGAGGCTATAGTCTGCTGATTGTGAGGGTGTGTAATCTCAGATTTATATCAGGCTGTCCTTTTAACGGGTGCTGCATACACCAAGACGTGAAGTTCTGACAGTTTTTGCTCTTCTTCAGCTCCAATCAAAACAGAACTGCTGGTGAAGGTATAAGGTAGATCCATGCTTTTAGGAAGTAGGGCAGTAAAGCTGAACTACCCAACATTGGTGTCTGCTAATTATGTGCAGTGTCCTGAAGATAAAACTATGTGATCCCCCAAAATACTGTTAGGGAATTTAAAAAGATCATTCTATAGAAACCTGCATAGTCCTGCTGTGTGTGATGAATGAAGCACTTGAAAGTTACCAGCCTGCCAGAAAAATAATATGGATGTTCAGTGGGTTGTGTTGCTTTTGTCATCAACAGATTTTCAGGCTTTACTGAAGCAGGAAAACAAATAAGTATTGGATTTAGAAAAAAGGAACTGTTCTATATTACAGGACTTGAACTGAGACCACCCAAATGCCTTCAGCTGGTTTTTGTTATTTTCACAAATTGTTTGTTCTTTTAGCAGAGTGTTTAAGAACAGGAGAGTTGGATCAATCACTCTATTATGTTTTGCCTTAAACAGCAATATTAAGCAAACTTTACAATATTGTTCATCATTGAGGAAAAAAAAAAGGCTTACAGATACTCTTGGGGTTTTTTTAGCTTCCAGAGAAAAATAGTGATAGTGATTTCAAATCTTCAAATTATAAATGTAATGCACTATATAATAAGAATAAGTAGGATGCAGAATATTCTTGTCCTCCATATAGTATGAGTTATCTTTTTTATTACAGTCTTAATTTTTTGAAAGGGCAGGTCTGCTGTATTTTTTACTGACTTGTTTTTGTGCCAAAGCACGCTTAGTGCCTGATGGAAGACCTAAAAACAAAAAGTCCTGGGCAGTTACCTTTGCTTAGTGTGTGTTTGTGTTCTCCTATAAACCAGTGATTTTCCCTCTGGGAAGGTTCCCTAACTGGCAAATGACAAAGATTTGCAGACTGTAATGGATGAGGTACAAAGCAGAAATTATGCTGAAGGACAAGCAAAGACTAGGTGGCCCTAAATGATGTCACGTCACTAATTACATGTTAGTAATGCCACATACACAAAGTAGGGGACTGCATGTTGAAAAACTTGTTTGTTCTCTTAACTTTGGATACCTGTGTTCATACTTGCAATCAAAGTAAACCAAGTGTGATGGGAGTATAAAATGATATGGTAAAAATCAGTATCTTACTGTCATACAGCATGCCATCACAGTGGATGTGGTGCTGGATGTCTTTAAAAAGAATGTAGAGAAGAAGAGAATCAGGGAAGAGTCTAAAAGAGGTATCTGTGGGAATGGAAATTTGCTTTTATAAAGAGAAATTGGTAAAAAAAGATATTGTTTAGTCTTTGAAAGGCAGTGAATACAGAGAAATATAACACAAGTACACAGAACGATGAATTGTTTGAGAAAAGTAACTCAAAGGCTTTCATTTTGTTGGTTCATGCTGTAAGAGTAAGGGGACATTCTGTGAAATTAGGGTGACAAAGTGAGAAAGGAAACTTGAGGAAGGATATATTTCTTAATAAACTGGTAAGACTGAGCTTTGCAGTCTAGGGATAATTTTAATTTAGAAAAATTCTGATAGAAATTGGATAAGCTAGTGTGCAGGAATATTTACACAGGCTCAGGTTACCTTTTGTCCTGAAAGAATATAATCCCTCATCTTTTTGTCACCTGTAAAATTATTTTTTTCCATCGTGATTTTGAATAAAGCCTATCTGCAAACCATGTGTTGGTGGTGTGAGTAAGGGAATTAAGTCTAGCCCAGGTTTGTTTATGGGAGAAAGAATTACAGCATCTTCCTAATTTGCTTGCTCTCTTTCTCTGTATTGGGTTATATCTAGGTGAGATACCCACTAGGTAATAAGTCTAGTTTCCCTTGGTAGGATGCACTGATTTACTTTGTTTTTCTTGTAGATGTGGATATTGGAGAAGAGATTTTGGGGATTAACATCAGGGTCCTCATGGAATTGGAAAGAATTTATGTAGGCCAGTTGTTTTTGCGACTTGCTACTCTTGTTCTCTTCAGCTTTGATTTTTCTGTTGCCTGGGCTTGTGCATTGAGTTGGTGTTCCTGCAGTAATTTCATTTGAGTCAGTACACAAGTTTGTTCTGTACCTAGAGTGATGGAATATTTTGGGAGGATGAAATGAGCTAACGCTGGCCTTCTGTGTCACCCTGCCAACTCTCAGCAAGTATGTAAAAAGTCATAAAAATAGCAGTGGGGGTATCTTAATTAAATGAGCATGCTTGTCGCTCTGCCAGTTTTTTCTCTTGGCATGGTTCAAGTCCTAGAAACTGTTTGCTTTCAGTCTCTATCAAAATCAAATATAAAACTCTTTGATAAAAGCATCAGAAGCAGTGTTCAACAGGAAAAGACTACAGAATTGGCTTTTTCTTATTCCCACTTAAATGTCCTTTTCTCTCTTAGTGCAGGCTGCAGTTTTTACTTTTGTTGTGTTTAGCAGCAGATTTGAGTTAAATTTGTTATATTTGGCTCCACAGCAGCAAAGAGCAGATGTCAGGGAGGTGCCGTGACAGAAATAAAAAAATTCAGCAGGCTTGTGGGAATTTGGGGGTGAGAGGGAAGTCTTCCTCCTATTTTTTCCATGCTAGAATCCGTATTATAACATTTAGAGCTGGCATTCAGTTCAAAACTTGCCGTGCTGCAAGAGTTGATGCATTGACGCAGACATTCTTTCCCACAGCTCAATTTGTGGAAACAGAGTTTATTTATAAAATAAAACATGCCTGTGAAATTATAATTGATACCTTAATTACAGAGAACTTGCCTTGAAAGATGGTAACTTTGCAATCCGTGGGACATTTTCCTGGCTTAGAATAGCCACGATTTATACTGAAACATTTTCTCTGAGTGAATCGTAGAAATGGAATTCTCCTGTCAAGGCAGAAGGAACTTCAGTAACTGAGAGGTACTCTGCCAGGGATGACAAGTCTAAAATAATAGTCAAGTTTTATACATTATTTAGGGTTGGAACATTTGATCAGTAAGCCTTGCTATTCAGGATTGTCGCTATTTGAAAAATACACATTTAAAAGTCACCACTACATGTTGCCAGTCTTTACATAATCAGGTGGGTCCCGGATGTGTGTGGAATCCTGGAGAAGTTTCTTGCTTTGGATTATTTCTTTTCACTTTTGTAAATGAACACAGTGCTCCAAAAGTCAGTGGTAGCTTCTTTCTTCTTTAAATCTCACCTTCTTAAGGACTATTTCTGAAAACACCTGGTGTAGTTTGTTAGTTAGCAGCCTGATTGCTTGTTTGTTTCTCTCTCACATCTCTGTTTTTCATTCACCATCTACTTGCACTGTGAGAGTACATATTGCCACAGTATAGTTTATAGAAACATAAATACAATGTAATTTGCATCATATTTACATTTACATAATTTTGATTGCAGGTTGTCGTATTTGAAAATTGTGCCAATTCTCTGTTGTTGTATGTGTAGAATGATGTACTTGATAATTTCTGGAGGGTTTTTTTTCTGTAATGAAAAGGTTTTATTTACCCAGTGATCTGAAGGGGAGGACAGTAATAAATCTACTTTTCCTTGAGATGGTACTCACTGATCTTGTATTAGTGTTTTAGTAAACCACATTGACTCCTGCTTTGGGTCCTCTACTCTGGTGGTGAAGCTGGACTCTTGTCTAGCTCTGGTAGTACCTCTTATCATTTGCTGGGGAGATGGATTTGAAATAAAAGGAATGTATATTATTGTGCATTTAGTAAGAATATGGATTCTGACTTTTTTTAGAAAAACATCAGTATTGTGGGGTTACTTGACAGAAGCATCATATGTGTAAGATATATAATGTACATGCTCTGTTCTCCTCTAGAGAGTCCTGAGTGGAGTGTGCTGCTGCTCAGGTTTGAGAACAAATCTTCCCATGTCTTTTGCTGATGAACAATGTCAATGCACTGCTAAAAGAACACAGGACCAACTTGCCTTTGGCTGTACATGTTGAGTTTCTTGGTTAGACAGGTAATTTCAGTGGCTTGGAAGTGACAGGCCTGGAGATAATTGTGGTCAGAGATGCTCCAAGAGGATTTAGTGAAGCCTTTTGGATTTTTAAATGGTAAGGAAGCCAGATTTTATCAACAGCTGCTGGGATAGTTGTTCAGACACTGAGTTAATCTAGTCCAGTGCAAGGTTTTTTACCTCTGGCCAGTTTAGAGCATGTTCTGCCTAAGGTGAGCTGGTGAAACTAACAGTTTTGGTGTGTTTGATTAGCATCATTTATGTTTGCCCTGAACCTAATTTCTTACAGGTATTTTTCACCTGGCTGTCAAGTTTCTTTGTTGTGTCAGAAAGACTTTGTGACCACATAAAAAAATTAAGAAAAATGGTTGTGTTATGGATTCTGTATTTAAAGACTGTGTCCTAGCTCATTTAAGTAATTAAGTATTTGTAAGGTTTCTTTTACATGATAACGTTTTGCTTCAAAAGAAGCATGAAACTGTAGAGTCTGTTTAGGCTAGATCAAGGCTGTACCTGCTTTATTTCTTCTTTAATGATTTCATGCAAGCATCAAACCTACATTTATGTACTAACATGCTTTGAATATAGCTGGATATTGTGAAGAGAGCTGGTCTAGGGTGTTATTAAGGTATAATTGATCTAATTCACTGTAAAAGTTTTGAAACCTTTTTGAAGGTGTTTTTTGCATGTAAAAATCTTCAGCTATTTGGTATAAAATGTGTTTATTGGAAAGTGAAATTTCTGTTCAGTTTTGAAAGAAAGCTTTGTTCATGTTCACGACTAAAGTGGACCAAACTGTTACTTTTCTTTTTCAATTTTAAAATTATTCTACACTTACAGAAATGCGGATACCTTTGAAAGATTTAGCTGATCAGCTTTTGAGAAGCATAAAAATTCTTTAGATTAAGAATAATGCTAACAAAATTGATGGAAACTCCTGAATATAGAACTGGTTAGTTCTGGATAATTCTCTTCCTGTTTCAGGAAGCTGTTAATTTTGGAAAAGCAAAAAATCCAAAAACTATAAAGTCTTGGTTATGCAAGTTGTGGAGTAATAGATTTTAATTGGATCATCATAAAAAATGCAGGTCAAGGAAAAAGAATAATGTATTGATGGTAATATCTAAGAATTTGTAAAACATCTTCCCCCTAGAAAAAGTAAAAAAATAATTTGTAAAGTGGACTGTACCTATAGACTATTGCAAATGTCCTATCAGGGGAATAGGACAGACTAAGTATCCTGAGTCTTATTTAACTCTGAGGGATTTCAGTGATGAGAGACATAATTAACTTGGGCATGAGAGCTTTTTTTTTGTCAAAGGGTAAGTATGTTTTAAAGTGTTTGCTGTTCAATAATGGAAATGATTTATTTGAATTGTTTCTTCATAATGTTTCAAACATGAAACACTAGAAAGACCATTTCCAAAACATTTATTAATGATTGCAAAAGTAATGGATAAACCCAGAGAATTCATAGATGTTAGTAATGGTTGAGAGAGAATAGCCATGCTTGCCTAATGGAGGATATTTACAGAGAACAGTTTCAGGTTTTCTTTACTGGCCTTTGTCTCTCCAAGACTTGAGTGTCAATGGTGTAATTACCTGATAATTCAGTCTTTGGCAATTATCTTTAGAAAGCTGCTCTAGATTGGAAAAGGAGAACATGTTTAATGTGTACACTTGCAGTGAGGAAGGTGCTGGATGGGAATATTAACTTGTGTTAGGTTGACTGATTGTAGATGTACCCAAAAGAGGAAGTTTTAAATTTCTATTGAAATCTAGTCATATTAAAAATTACTGTATTTAGAAGCATAGTAATTTTTGAAACTAGTATCTTTGGAATTCATTTTTTCATTATAAAGGCCCAAAATACAACATTTCTTACTTTAAGGTTTTTAAAGTTAATTACATTTTTTTCTAGAAATAAGTCGAATGCCAGTAACCTCCCGATTAAAGGGCATTACTTGTAGTGGTACACTAGAATTGTGGAATGTCCGGAGTTGGAAGGGGCCCACAAGGATCCCTGAGTTCAACTCCTACAAGTTTTCAGATACAAATTCTGCAGAAGTTTCACAAAGAGCAGATGTGGCCAGGTGGAAAATGTTGATTTCCAAAGGAATCCTCTGCAGTGCCCACTGTTGTGAGCCACAGTGCTGCTTCAGGATGCAGCACATGAGTCAGTTACAAATTCATGTGTTGAAAGGAATGCTCAGTTTCTGAAGTGCTGCCTACACTTGGGAGATGCAGGGAACCCTTCCCATGGCTGTTGCCACCAACTCATTTGCACAGTAATAGCCCTTGTGGGTAGCTCCTGGCTTCTGGCAGACTTCAGTCAGTTCACCTGGCTGAAAATAGGCTGTGGTTTTAAGCACATTGAACTGAGAAAAACCGTACAGTATCACTGGGAGTATTTTTGCTCTACAGATACAAGTCCTTTGCAAACAGACTATCTTAAAACAATATTGAAATTTTTTTTTCTGATCTGTGAACAAACAGTGTTATATGCTATGGATAGGTTTGTATTGCATTTATAGCTGTCGAAAAACTAGTGGCTCATCCACTATTGCAGTTTTTTTGGCTAACACACTGTATGAATATTGTACTGCTGAATCTTTAATCTGCTGTGGAGACAGACAAATTTAGGAGAAGTGACTTTAATCTTTGAAGAACGTGCATTGACTGGGAAAGCTAGTTCAGTTTATTTTTGCAAATCACCAACCCTTAGAAGTGGGATTAAGTTTAGTGCAGGAGAAAATGGAACTTTCCCTTTGTCTCCAGAGTGAGGTCACAAGTGCTTGTCTCTTTTCAGCCTCGATCTCAGTAAAATAATAGAAAATATAATTGTTTCATGTTTTAGTTTTATCTCCTGAAGAATGGGAGTTACGGTTGCTTGTGCAGGCCATAATGTCAGAAATTACTTCTTGTCATTGTTGCTTCTTTACTGCACTGTCTCTGCCCTATTTGCATGCCTGTGTTTGAAATTCTCATGTGCTGCTTTTTGGGGTTTTTTTTGTTTGGTTTTTTTGTTTGTTTCTTTGTTTTTGGTGGTTTTTTGTTGTCATTGTTGTTTTTGGATTTTTGGTTTTGTTTTGGTTTTTGTTTTTGGTTTTTTTGTTTGTTTGTGTTTTTTTGGGGTTGGTTTTTTTTTTACCCCCTGATTTTATTTATTTAGGGATTCCACTGAGCAGGTAGCTGAGTAGACTTCAGCCATGCAGGAATTGGTTGTGCATGTGGCTTTAGTGATGGCAAAATCCCACCCACCTTAGATGTGAAGGCAAGGAAAAGGAAACAAAACAGAATCCAACAGAAGAGATGAGAAAAGAAAGGCTTTGATAGGAAAGGAGAGTGGAACACCTGAGTCACAAGGTTGGAAGAAAAGAAGTTACAGTGATACACCGGTTTTGGCACTGCAGTGTGTGATGATACTGTTCTGACTTGTAATTTTAAGAACAGTTTAAGAAGCATGTTGCTTAAATAAGATAATTCACTGATTCTTTTTTTTTTAAGTAAAAGTATCTTTTAAGCTCGTTTTTCAATAGAGCAGATACACACTAGGGCTCATTTTAGGGGAGCTAATTTTTGTTTAATGAGGGTGTATTCATAGTAATTTTAATAAATAAATAACACTAGTGCTTGGTTTCTTTATTGCTCATCTCATGTCTGACTGGGGTTATGTGCAGCATTAGGTCTTGGTGGATTTAAAGGAATGCTATTTTCCTATGTGAGGAGATTAGGAAAAAGTCTTTTGTCTCACTAAAATGGGTCCCAGTTCTGTGTGAAGGACAGGCATGTGATCACTGTTCACTTTCCAATATCACAGTTGAAGGCTTTCTAACTAGACTGAACTACAGTCACATCACTCAAATTCTCCTATGTCCCTAGAGAGTAGAAATTGTTGTACCAGCAAATACATGGAGTACTTTGATCCCATTCTCTGGAGTTACAGGGTTTATTTCAGAATTTGGGAGATTCATTTTGATAAGTAACTGAGAGAATTAGCATTCTTACTTGAATAATGCCCTACATATTTTGGACAGAGGTTTTTCCATGACTAAATAAGAACAAGATATTTGACCATCTTCTAGAGGGAACATTGTTTGGTCAGCATAAATTTAAAAGAAAAAGTCCAGAAGAGATGATCAACCATTCTTGTGTGGTGTTTGCAACTTTTTCATGTTTTTTCTGGGCTTTAATTATACTGCATATACATGGCAAGAAGAAAGACCGGGGTTTTGTTCTTTTGATGGAGGTGTAGCTTTATCACATCGTTGGGAATTTGTAGCCTAGTAATATATAGTGTTTTTTCCATTCCTGCATTTTGCAATTGGTTTGTACTGCCTTATAGTCTGGCAGCTAAGAGATCACTTTTTTGCTATTTTTTTTGGCATGAAAGAGTTACTGTTCACATTTCCTGTGTAATTCCTTCTGATCTTGCTGGGCTGTAATTACTTTCTTGATGTGAAACATTCCCAGGCTCCTATAACCTTCTAGCCTGCTTGTACTGGCCAAGTTTGTCCCAGGTGATCATGTGGGCGAACCTCCTGTTTTTGAGGATAAAAATCTCTCCTTCCTGTGTAAGATAGGCTACATTCTCATTCCTTTGCTGTGCAATCCCAAGAGAAATCCTTTAAAAAATAATAATAAGGTAGCACATCACTCTTTTAGAGTCAGACTTAGCAGCCAAAATACGTGACAGATCAAGTGTGTGGGTTTAGAATTTGCTGAATCTTGGTTGAATGACTGCAAGTTCACATTGAAGATTATTTTTTCTTAATACATTTGGAAAATAGGTTATGATATAAAAAAGACAGATTTTGACTGTAGCTTCTTACTTTTGACCATATAATTGGCAAATCTTTTTAAGCTTGTTTGAATGTAGAACTACTTAGCTGAGTCTTCAGGATTCTTTTTTCTTTTGAATTCTTTGCAGTAGCTGCATATCTAAAGGAAAAAAAAAAAAGAGAGAGGAAAAAACCCAGAATCTTACTCAGTACTGTCTTTCCTATGTAGTTCAGTTACCCGATATTTCTTCTGATTTTCCTGTATTCCTTCTACTGTATTTTTTGGTATATAAACAATAAACCCAAGGTATTACGTTGTTTTTAAATAGAAGTGACTGTATACTACTGAAAAGTGTTGACTTCAGAGGTGTGGGAACTGAAGTGTTCTGTTCTGCAAAGGCACCAAAAGGTTTTCTGTGCTGCTCTTCAGCTTTAATGTGGAGGAGACACCTGTAAGAATGTGAGTGAAGTTTGTTTTCCATGACCTTTATGCTGATTTCTCACAGTGCCAAGAAAGATGAAAGGTTGTGATGCAGGGTTTTTTTAGGGGGTGAGGAGTCGTAATGTGCTGGTACACTGACATTGGTGAGTGTTGGATTGTTTTTTGGTGGTTTTTTGTTGGGGTTTTTTTTTAATTACTGACAATGTAGTCAGTAACAAAATTTTTTTTGCTACTGTCAGATAAAGTAGTTGGAGGTTCTGTGTGCTATTGGTTCAAGAAGTAGCCTGAATTTTGATACTTCAGTTAAGAGCAATCTCATTATCTTACTGTGGTTTTTTTATCCTGTTATGGGTAACTTTTTTGTCATAATCCTAGTCTTATTAACTTGTGCATTTAATTGGCTGCTTTGTGAAATTCTCAGGCTGCAAGTAATTCTATTTTGTTTAGCTGTATTATTGTACTTGCAACACAGATACTCAGAAGTCTTCCCAGTAACTGACTGACTGAAGTTCTGTGTATGTGTAACTGTGAGCTCAATGGGATTATATGATTATACCTGGAAGAAAATGGTTTGTAGGTGATAAATTGTATCAGTTTGAGCCTTCTTCTTAGTTTAATTTTCATGCATTCCAATGCCTGTGCTTTACTACGTAAATAGAAATTAAAACAGTTGGCATATGTGTTGTTGACTGTGCTGCTATGCTAGTGAACGACAGGAAGAATATATTTTAATGAAAATGTCTTTAATCTTTTCAGGAAGTCTTGATTTCGATGCCTTAGTTATAATGGGAATGCAGCCAGTATGTTGCCCAGTTCTTAATTGCATACTCCATCACGTAACTGGGAGCATGGCTGTCAGATCTATTTTTGTCGTTGAACCCAGATGTTCTTACGGGGTATTATTCAACACAGAGAAATCCAATCCTGGCACAAAGCATTTGTACAGTAGTTATGTGAAAAAACCCATGAAGCACTAGGTGAGTATAACTGGATAGAAAAAGATGCTGCTTGTAATTTCCAGCTACACTGTCATTTTATTGTGGCCCGAGATTTGTTAGGAAACTTCATATGAAGAGGGTTTACCTTTGCAAAGCCACTTGGGTATGTGTTAAACATGTTGCAAGCGTGATAGGCTTCCTGTGCAGTAGGGTAATACTTTGGTTAAAGATTTTTTTTTTTTTTTCCAGAACAGCTCACTTTCAGGTATATATTATGAAAACACTGATGAATTTAGAGTTAGTTGAGAGGCAAACTCTCCTGACGCCTGTTTTCCATCTAATAGGATGTATGGTTCATCTTGCCATTCTCTTTATCTGTTTAATTTTGCTTCTGCTTAAATGAGGGAAGAGAAGAATTACTTGCTATTTTGTAATTAAAGGTAACCGGTTTTGCATTTATTTTCTAAAGTATTTTGAATGTAATCGACCAGACCCTCCATTATGAATTTCACCTTTGTGGTGGAAAGTACCCTGGGTGGTAATGTTTTTTCTTCCATGAAAAATTTGTGGTTTCAGAGTCTATGTGAATTGCCTCTTGCTTTTTGTATAGAAGTCATGTTACAGGATGTAAACTGGTTCTGTTTATCCTCTGTGCGTATTGATCTTCTCGTAATTTAATTTAAAACTCCTATGGACTTAGATGTCCATAATGTACTAGAGGCAAAGTGATTCCTACAGCTGTGATGCAGGGAAGAATTGGACCTAATCTTAAGTGTGCAGAGAAAGAAAGTCTTTGGTTTTAACAAGCTTCTATAGAAATAAGGAATTATTTGAATTAGGGGAGCTTTTAAGCTTTCAGACAATGTAGTCAACTGTATTTTTATATTCAGACTTGTACAAGTTCTCTCTTAGGGAGGACTTGTAAATTACTGTTGTGACAAAATGCATAAATGTGTCTATGATTTGATAGTAATTAATTCATTTTGCTTATCTAAGGAAAGATTAAGTACCTCAATTTGAAATTGGCTATAAAAAGTAAAATGTAAACAAATTTCACACACATCCGGTGCAATAGCACATTTGGTAGAACTGAAGGCACTTTGTTTCCAAGTGCAAGTGGTTTCTCACTTTCACTTTTCACAAGCTGTTTAGTCACAGAGCGCCTCTTGACTAGATTTTAAGGGCAGTTTTTATCTCCATGGCTTTCTTGATTTGAACTGTATATGATAGTCTTTAAGTACTGCTAAAATGTTGCTAAAAAGCTCGTGGACCTTTACGGGGCAGTCCCAAGAGTCACACCCTGTCCCTGAGAGCATTGTCCAAACACCTCTTGAACTCTGTCAGGCTCAGTGCTGTGACAACTTCCCTGGGGAGCCTGTTCCAGTGCCCAGCCACCCTCTGGGTGAAGAACATTTTCCTAACATTCAACTTAAACCTCCTCTGACACAACTTCCGGCCATTCCCTTCGATCCTGTCACTGGGCACCACAGAGATCAGTGTCTGCCCTTCCTCTTCCCTCATGAAGAAGCTGTAAACTGGAATGAGATCTCCACTCAGTCTCCTCCAGACCAAATGACCTCAGCCATTCCTCATATAGCTTTACTTCAAGGCCCGTCACCATTTTGGTGGCTCTCCTTTTTATGCTTTCTAACAGCTTTTTATCCTATATTGTGGTGCCCCAAACTGCACACAGGCATCAAGGTGAGGCTGTGCCTGCACAAAGCAGAGTGGGACAATCCCCTTCCTTGCTTGGCTGGTGATGCTGTGCCTGATGCACTAGGGAGGCCCTGCAGAAAGATCTTGACAAACTAGAGGTCTGGGCAATCACCAGCCACAAGAAGTTCAACAAGGCAAAGTGCTGGATTCTGTTCCTGAGATCGGGCAACCCTGGATGTAGAGACCGGCTGACGAGAGGCTGAAGAGCTGTGCCACAGAAAAGGACCTGGAGGTCCTGGTCCATGGCAAGTTGAACATGAGCCAGCAGTGCTCTGGCAGCCAGGAGGGCCAGCCTTGTCCTGGGGGACATCAGGCACAGCCAGACAAGGGAGGGGATTGTTCTGCTCTGCTCTGCACTGAGGCAGCCTCACCTCCAGTGCTCAGGGCAGTTTTGGGTGCCACAATATAAGAAAGATAGAGAACTGTTAGAAAGCATGAAAAGGAGAGCCACAAAGATGGTGAAGAGCCCTGAGGGGAAGCCGTGTGAGGAGCAGCTGAGATGCCTTGGTCTGTTCAGCCTGTAGAGGAGGAGGCTGAGAGCAGACCTCACTGCAGTCTTGAGAGGGGAAGAGGAGGGACCAGGCACTGATCTCTGGTGCCCAGTGACAGGACATGAGGGAATGGCCTGAAGTTGTGTCAAGGGAGGTTTAGGTTGGATATCAGGAAAAGGTTTTTCACCCAGAGGGTGGTTGCTCACTGGGACAGGTTCCCCAGGGAAGTGGTCACAATACCAAGCCTGATGGAATT
>VZSR01001283.1:10021675-10037102 GCA_013398615.1 Brachypodius melanocephalos
CTATGATCCTTGTGGATCCCTTCCAACTCAGAATATCCTGTGATTCTGTATTTTTAAGGTATTTTAATTTTGTGGTTTTAGATGAACAGTCATGAAAGCAGAGAACTTTACAAGGTATTTAGCAATTCGAAAGATGTTAGGAAACAGAATACACTGTATCCTTATTGTACATGTGTTTCTTCTGTATAGAAAGAGTTCTCTTGTCATCTGCTCTGATGCTCAAAGTAATTTTGTTTTGTTGTCTGCTAAATGTATTATATATTGTCTAAATTTTTTACTTATTGGAAGCTTCTTTTAAAATTCCTATCCAAAACTTCACATTTCAGAAACTTAAGCTCAATTCTTTCATCTATATAAAATAAATTTGGCTTCCAGTCTGTGAATTTTCATGATACTTAAATACTATAGATGTTACGGCTATTGCAGTCAACAGTTTTAAAAATACTTTCAAATTATATATATATATATAAATAAATATAAATACTGGAAAAAATTACTTATTTTGAAGTATTTTTACTTATATTTAAAGATAACTGTCATCCATGGAAGTACTTACTTTTTAGATTTATCGCAGGACTGTGAGTTTGAAGGGAACTCTTTGTCGCTGCAATTTTGTGTTTCATTTTTAAGGTTAATTCAGTTCTAACTTGTAACATGGTCGTTGACATTTACATGGTATGGGCCATGAGGCCTGCATGTAGCAAGTGAATTCACACAGATCAGAAATAACTTAGAAGAAAAGTCCAAAATGTCTTTGGCAGTTATCACCATTATTTTTAATCTCCCCTCCTCCCTTCCAGTGCTCTAAAAAAAAGTAGTTGTGCTGGATGAATGAATGTTTCATACAGAGGATGATGCAGATTGTTGGCATGCATCCAGTGTGCATCTCAAAACTACAAAGTTTACAACACAGATCTTACATTATTTCAGGACTAGTGAAAGGTGAATGACTTTGAAGAGGAGAAGTGAATACGGTAGAAACAATATGCAGGGTTTTGTGGTTTGCTGCAAGGGAAGCATTGATTTTTTTTTTTTTTAACAGAAGTATGTTTGGTAATGTTCTCTCTATTTTAAACCCTTATCTAAATCTTAAAAGATACCGTGTTCTTTTTCCAGGTGTGTATATTTTGCTAATCAGTGCAAGTTTTTGAGATAAAGCAAAACGATAGGTTAAAAAACAAAATCACAGCTGTGTAAAGAAAATTATAGCAGACTGAAATAATTTGTACGTTAAAACATGTTTAATGAGTGTTCACTAGAGAATCTCTCTGAAAAGTGAAATGTCACAGCAAAGCCTTACTTACGTTTCTGTGGTCTTGTATATTAAATGTTCTGTTGCCTGCTTGACCAGTTCTCACCATTCAGAAAACGAGTAATACTGTGCCAGTGTTTTTTATCTGAAAATGATACATTGGAGACTTTTTATCAATGTAATTCAGATCCTAGAAAGATGAGTAGTTTCTTAAAAGTAATTTTGTATTCAGTAAAGAAAAATTATGAGAATTCAGCCTGTTGCAGGTGTTGGGAGCTTGTGCTGATAAATCACTTGGTCACTAATCAATTTCTGAAGCTTTGAAAAGACCTCTTTATATCTATCTGACAGTTTTCAAACAAATAAAAAACACTCTGTTGTCTTCTGTACCAGTTTTTCTTTCTGAGGTGTGTACAATAAATAGAGCAGGTGTGTTAGAACTGTGCTGTAATTTTGCAGGTTGGGAGCCAAAAACAAGTTCTGCATGCACATATCTCCAACTTTAAAAGAAGAGGAGATTTAAAAAACAGGAAGTACTTGAGCATAAAAGTGTGACTTGCTTGACACCTACTTGTTCATTTAGTTACTCTCAGAACAATTCTTCTTTTAGGAAACATGTTTTGTTTGGTTGAAACAAGGTAAGGAAGGGAGTGAAGCAGTACAGTTTTAAAGAATGGGGAGCTGATGATGGCAAGCACTGTATGGCTTAGAGACAGGAGATTAAGGAGGTAAAGTTATTAATAAAAATCTGTGGGCAGTAGAGTACAATGGAGTTCTTTAAATATAGAGGATATTCTTGAAGGGTACAAAAGCTTAGTAATGATAGAAGTCCAATACTGGGCAAGGATGATAAATTTCTGCTGTGCAGAGAAAGGCATAAATATTCAATAAATATTTTGTTCTGTATTCAGAAAGAGGCTGCATGATGCTTTTACATCTCACCACCTCCATCATTAGTGATGGGAAGAATGTATTATCACTGTACTGGCAACTATTAATGTTAAATGTTTTTAAATCTGCTGCACTGACACCTACAGATACTAAAAAAGAAAAAAAGCTTAGAAGCTGTATGAATTATTCATTTTGAATTTTAACAAATCATGGAACAGTGGAGAAATTTTAGAAGGCTGGAGGTGAAGGGGAACTAATGTGCCCAAATTTAGAAAGTATAATAAGTGCACCTTGAAAAGGCCGATAGTAGTATGCTGTCAGTGAAGATTTAAAGACGAATTGCATAATCCATGCTGATGAGAATGGGCAAGTCAGACCTGCATTGTACTGCTGCATGGGGTTAATCCTTTCTGTAAACTAATATTAGGTTGACTGGCCTGTAGTTCTCCAGATCGTCTCTCTTGCCTTTCTTGAAGATAGCTGTGTGCCATTTTCCAATCTTTTGGAATTTCCTTTGATGCCATGACTTTTAAAAGATGATAGAGTGCATCCTTGTGGTGACACTGATCAGCTCTCTCAGCACAACTGAATGCATCCTTCTGATCCTGTGGATTTGAACTGCATCTTCATCTACTCTTGGTAATGTTATATCAGTGCCTCGGCCTCTTCCATGGTTTTGTTCACCTCCTCTGCTAAGCATTAGACTCGGTTTTTCTTTAGCCTTTCTTCTGTGACCTTTGCTTTTCTTAACTCTGTATGTGCATGCTTGAGCAGTGTTAAATAATTAGAACTCTGCTGTAATCCACAGACACTGAGCATGACTAGCAAAGTTTGGATTCGGACATGAAGTAGGAATTAGTGGTGCTATTCAAAAAATAGATGTTTGGTTATTCGATTACCCTAAGTGAGCAGAACTTCAGTGTTAAAATTTGAAGGCTTGACATTACTCAAGCAGTGTAGGTGTCCCACAGCATGGTTTTTATGGTAAATTAATGAAAAGGTACTGTGTGTCAAACCAAAAAAACCTAGTTGCTTTAAAAGCTTGGTCATGCTTAATTTTTTGCCTCTTGAAGCACTGATTCAGTTTGGTCTTGCTTAGTTTGAGATTTAACTGAATGCATTTGGAATACAAATATCCGTAGGAACTGAAGGCAAAGCTGGAGGCCATAGAGAAAGAAGAATGTTCCCAGGGTTAGCATAGACTGCACACCACAGCTGGGTGCTGGACAGCATCCAGAAATAATTTTGACATGTTTATTTCACATTTTTCCTCCATGAACATGTTTTAAGGACACTTCATTAAAAATGTCCGATAGTCTTTGAAGCTCTGTGCCTTTAACGTTTTTCAAACAACAAACAGGGTGATGGATACAAAAATGAAAATTATTTTGGCAAGGACTATTTGCAAAATGAGAACAACATGAACTGAGTGAAGGCAGTAAACTAGGACAGGTTGGATTTTGATTTACTGTTTTTTGTATTTCAACTGTGTGAAAGTTTTTTTAGTAAGTATGGTTCATCAGTAACATAGTGCTGATAGACAATAATAGACTGCAAGAAAGAGATTCATTTAGATAAATCATAGACTATGTTGTCCTGTATATTTTCTAGAAAAGGTGTACCAGTTTGAACAACAACTGATATTTTATGTGCTTCTTGATGCTAGTCAATAAAGCGTGTCACCAAAACTAGCTATGCCTGTGGAATATTTGTGTCTATTTAAATTGTACTATTTGTATTAAAAAATATATTTATACCAGATTGACTAGAAAATGCACTATGTTCTGATTGTTCTTAAAATAAATGACACGTTAGTCACTTCAGCCCAGCAGTTGCTTTTTCAGTTGGGTCAGAGCTCTGGGAGTTCCCAACCAGGGAACTGAGACATTCCATGCAGGAGAGTCCATCAAAGTGGTGACAGTCCTTTCCCAGAAAATGAGAGGGATGTGACTGAGCAAAGAATGCGGGTGAACAGCTGAACTTCTCTGCTGGGGTCTGTGTGAATTAGTCTGGGCACAGCAGTAACAGGGAGGGCAGATGCTGCCTCTGCTGCTTGTGCTCCGCTCTCTGCTGGGCTGTCACTTTCCTGGCTGTAGCTCTCAAGAGGATTCCAGAGCTGTAGTTCACATCTTCAGCTGTGGATGCTGAACTGCCCTTAATTATGCAAGATAATTTTGAGTGCATTGGTTGCATGTTGGGAATTCTTTTTATCTGCAAGTGTAAAATGTACACAATATTCTTTAACACTTAAGGTGCCTACTGTGACAGAACTTACATAATATATGACCTTTTAATTTTTGCACTAAATTTGGAACTCTGGGTTTTATGAGGGTGCTTCAGTGAGATTATGTTCTAATTTGTCAACTTAGATTCTTCCAATGTAGAACAGTTTATTATATGCTTGGGAAGCAGTAAAGGTGGATGGAATTTGTGTAAAATGGAAGTTGCTTATGCTAGTTATTAGATTTTTACAGGGTTTTTAGGTGTGACCTGTTAAACACATATTCCTTTCTGGTGAGTAGGATCATGTTGGGGAAACATAAGATACAGCTTCTAGTTGAGCAATGCTTTTAATGTTGGGTATTGTTAAAAAAAAAAAAAATCCAGCTATTTTATTTGCATCTCTGGTTTTAAAAGCGTATGTGTTCTTGAAATGTTTCTTGAGTACTTGGACACTCAGCTGTGCAGAAAAAACCCATCCTTAGCCTTGAAACAGTCTGGGCTAGCAGTGTTAGAGGCAGAGTTTTGGGGCAGAATCAGTGTAGCGCCGAAACAGTTGAAGCAGTTCTTCCTAAAACATCTAATTCGTTACCTGGAATATTTTTTACTACAGGGCTATCTGCAAGGACCAGCTGTGCCCCACAACAGTTACACATGCTCAAATGAATTCTACTTCTTCAATAGAACTTAAAAGTTATTTCTGAGTTCAGCTGAAGAAAACAGGCTTATTCCTTCAACATAACTCACTAAATTTTTCAGTTTTTAATTCAAATGAAGAGGTTTTTTTTGTTTGTTTGAAAGGAATTAGGCCTTAGAATTTAGTTTGCTTTAATGATCTTAGGCATGTGGCAGCGTTAGTTTTTTTGGCACTAATACAATTTTCTTGTTCTTTGTTTCTTTAACTTCTGTCTTAGGAGTTCGAATGTGTGTTAGAGGTGAGCCCTTTTGAGAGGGAATTTAAACAGAAAGTCACGGTAGGCAGTTGGAATTTTAATGTCTTGGAAGTACACCCCATCTTGGCCTAGGTCATTTATTGCTTGATTGGGCACAGTCATAGTAAATGGCTGTAATTTTTAATTTTTATTTGTTAGTTCTTGAATACTTGTTTTGCTTGGGTCTGTGAATACAATGCCTTGAACTTAAAAAACATGCACTGCATTTTATAAAGTATAGAGGATATTGCTGCGCAAACTTTGTAAATGCCACAGTGTGGCTTTCTTGACATTTTAAGAAACTTGTAATAGAAATTCTTATAGAGACAACTGTAGATGATGCTCTTATTTGGTACCATGGCAAAATTGAGTACTATATTCAATTTTGCATCTGTAAAATCAGAAATAATTCCATTGTTTTGGTCAGAATTTCAAAAGCAATGCACCTTGCAAAGCCTGGAGTGTTTTTTTGCTTTTGTCAGCTATTGTTTTTTCTTCTACATGGAACATTAACAGCATACCCAGATATATGAAAATAGTGAAACTCTATACAAAATCCTTGCTGTATGACACAGGAAGTTTGATCAGAGGGATGCAGATTAGTGTTGAAGTAAGCCAAAATACTTCAGTCAAAATAGAAGTGATTGACTATTTCTTGTTTAGTCTCTACAAAACTTAACGGCCATTTGTGATTCTGTGAAGAATTCAGCATCACATTTCAAACTTAAATCAGTCAAATTGTGTGGGTGAATGTAACTCTTAATCCTCTAATTATTAATGGAATTTTTAGGGCTGTGTTATCTAACACATTCCAATAATTTTTTTTTATATGTGTGGTTATGTTTTGAGGTAACAAGTAGCTCCAAAATATGTTAGGACTACCAAATTAAACAGAACTTGCTCTCCTTTCAGCATTGCAGACCTGGCTTGTTCTTTCTGTAGTCTAAAATTAACAGAATCCTAAAGCTTTCACTGGAAGTTGGAACATTACTAGTAGTAACTTATTCTTCAAATGTTAGAGTTGAGGAAGATTTAAAAAAAACCCAAGTAGAATACAACTAATGGGGGTTTTTGGTCTTTCGTTTAGTCCTCTCTAATTATTTTGGTTGGTATCTTTGTATGTTAATCTCGTTCTGCTCTCTGAAATAACCTGATCTTCTGTAGTGTAAAAACAGGTTATTCATTAGGTAAATAAAAAGTATACATGGCATTTTATTCCAGAATATCTTTATTCTCTGCCAGTCACTAAAGTTCTCTTTAATCCATCAGCATAACTGATGGATTAAATATGAAATATGTGAGTTTTAGGTAATTCTGAAGTATGGTAAGAGCATTGCCATAGGAATTGATGGAACAGTCTGTCCTGTATATGTAGACCAAAGTTTGCTGTCATTTTCAGGCTACTCTTTGCTGTCAGATGGTAAATACAATTTGATTTCTGGAAGGCAGCTGTTGATGTTTTCAAGACTCATCCAGACAAAGCTGTAAGGCCAGTGTTGACCCTGTTATAAGCAGGGAAGTTGGACGGGATGACCTTGTGCAGTTTCTGCCAACCTGAATGATTTTGTGAGTAGCTGTGTACACAATCATAGATGTTTGTCTAGTTCTGTGAAGTTTTAGTGTAACCACTGAAATTGCTGTTTAGTGTTTGCGATACTGTTTATCTGGAAAGAAACCTAATGGACAGCAGCAGGTACACAGTGAGAGATAAAATATGTAGTCTGGTCTTATCAGATCAAAACAGTAATTAATTATGAAGGAAAGTCAGAAAGTCTCACAATTTAATCAGGTATTGCAAACTGAAAACCACAGTGGTGTGTTGCAATTTTACTATGAATGACATAATATATTGCTAAAAGAAGTGTAAGATACATAGATTGTGTCTTATGAAACTGCCTTGTTGAGAATCCCAGCAAAGCTTCTAAGCAGTTTGGACCCAAGCAATAAATGAATGCTTAATTTAAGAACCAGGATAACGTGGTGGTGTGGAGGAACATGAGTAGAAGGAAGTGTGCTGTTTGAATTTTAAAGGGAATTCTAGATTAGTCATCACCCACTAAGAATGGTACATGTTTCTGTTTCTTGTTTTATTTTAAATACTAAATTAATTTGAACTAAAATGTAAGAACTCTGAACAGCATAGATTTCGTGTAGTATGTTATAAAAATGAAATTTATATTTTCCAGAACTGTTGTTTCTAGTTGTCCTAAAAATCAAGAACAAAATCTGTCAATTTGTATTTATTCATCATTTCACAGTTACTTTGACACCAGTAATAACCAAGACTGTATTTTAGATCAGAAGCTTTGACCTTTTAATACAAAGTAATGGCAAAGATGTCTAACCCAGACATGGAACTTATATGGGTCTCCAGTTTGTGGCATTCAGAGCACTCCTACGAAGAACGGATTTACTGATGAAAACATAATATGACAGTCTGTCTTTTTAAATTGGAAATTTGGAAAAAGAGATACTATTTTTTGACATTCAATAAATTTTCTAATATTAGGCATAATAGTGACCATGCTCTTTTGAAATTTTTTTTGAATGGAGTTGTTTTCTTAATTAGAAGATAGTTGGGTTATTTATAGTTGTAAAAACTGTTCAAGTCCACTTTATTTTAATAGACATACATTTCATAAAACGAAGACTCAATATTGCCCTTCTTTAGCCTTCTTCCTGTGTCTCTTTGAGAAATCTTACTTTTATACATTTTTTGCAGGTCTTTGAATTTGCTTTTTGGAGATAGTTATAGTTGTAAAATAATAATTAGTGAGGCTGTATGCTAGTTTCCCCATAATAGTAGAAAATGTGTGGAACAGCCTCATCTCTGCAGTGTATGTGCTAGTCTTTATTCATACATGTGAAAAACCTTCAAGGTGATTTCAAAAAACTTATCTCCACAAGAAAAGCAATCATTTTTCATTTGCCTGCTATTTTAAGTCAAGGGATGATGTTGCCCTATGTTGTTTCAAAAATAAGCTTTTATTCTCAGCAACATGTTACTGAAAGTGGCATAGAACCTGTCGTGTAGGCACAGTTCCACTCTGACAGATGGGCAGGGTGTAGGCTTGCCAGCCAACCATTCCCCACATCACCCAGCAGAGTATGAAGGGAAGCATTTTTGTCCAGGATTGCCACTGTGGCATTCAGTGCATGTAAGGCTTGAAGTTCAGGAAATGCGCTCGGACTGGTCCATCTCACAGGATGACCAAAAGTTTAAAAATAGCCTGGGTTTTAGGTTCTGCTGGGTTTGTACCGTTCTGTTTCTTTTTGTGGTTCTGCTGAAGTCATCTAATGGGCCTAGCCAAAAGAATTCTGCCATGAACACAACATTTCTCCATGATGAATTATCTAAGTATGGAAACATAAGCAGTGAGCAATTTCACACACTGTTGTTTGCGGCTACATGCGTATCTCTTTGGATATAGAGTAGGAAGACTAGGATCTGATACAGGATTAACTCCTGGTGTAAAAATATGTAAAATAGAAAACACAGAGTAAATTAGATATTTGAGACTGAAGACGTGAATAGTAAAATGCAGAATATTTTTGTAGGTTTTCAGGAATGCAAATCAGCTATTGCTTGGTTATTGGGGTTTAGGATTTTGGAGGGGTTTTTATTTTTTAAACAAATTGGCTTAATGCCTTGTGCTTGATTTTATAAAGTAGCCAAGCACTGCAGGGGTTTGGCAAATACATTTGCTTGAACAAATGTTTTTGTGTATTACACTAGTCAGTCATTGTTTCTGTCATTTTTATCTTCCTCTCTATTTTTTCATAGTTTCAATGTTTTATTCTTTTATTTCAAGTCTGACTTAGCCTTTATATAACAATGGATTTTGCCAATTTTCATGGAAGCTGGGCTACTTCAATACATTCAGGATTCTTGGGAAACTTGGTTTCAGTTGAAAAGTTTCTAAATTATGGGAAATACTGTTTGCATGGCACTCATTTACAAGATGGCATGGTGTGTGAAAGAACAAGTGTGAAAAATGAAGTGAATAAAATTTCTTTTGAAGTACAAATGGGCATTTCATGGGCATCTGTCAGGAGAATGTCTTTTCTAAACTGTACTAAGTATTTAATTTTTCTTTTTAGCTGGATGTTTTTCTCCTGAAATTAAATTACACAATATTTGACTAACACTTCTTTACATGCTTAGTTTTAAATTAAAATTCATAATTAAGCTTAATATGAAATTACAAGATTTGATTTAATGCTTCCTTCCAGTGCCTGAACTAACGTTCACTGCATTAGAAGGTGCAATCGTCATTGAGAAGCTTTGTTCTTTTAACAAAAGGCACCAAAAATAAATTTGGTTAGGGTCACAGTGGTCTAGTTTAATACTGTTATGATAATAAGTCCTATAATTACTTTCAGGTAGTTCTTCCTTCCCAGAGGACGAGGTTTTTAGTTTTGATGTCTGCTTAAAGCATGAGGCTGACAGTAAAATTAATGTCATAACCTTTACAGCCTATTTATCGCTTTCTCTGTAATATCCTAAAGGATTTTGTGTAACATCTAAAATAAATGTCTTAGTATGGACATGCATCGAATTAGGTTAATTGGGTTCAACTGATATTCATATTCAGTGTGTCTATCAGGACACCTGTTTCATATAAAAGACCTGTGGGTATCTTCCTGTGAAAATTGCTTTTAAATTATTGCATGTATATGCTCTGCTTCCTTTGGTTGTTAAAGACTGAGGTACAGCATGGGATTTTTTTTTCCAGTTTACTTGCTATTTTTGCCTCTTAAGGGATAATGAAATTTATCCTTTCATTCTCTGGTAACATAAGGAACAGTACAGACATGATAGAGCTTATTTTATAGCATTAAGAGAGATTTTACTTTCTAATTCTGTCCAGCTTCAACTCCACTTCACTTGAAATTCTTGTAATAGATTTCTTTTCATCTCTGAGTAGTCATCAGCAGATTTCTAGAGAACTATTTTGACTTCTGGAGTACTGTGACTTGAATTATTCTATTTAGTGTCTTATGGTAGAGTTATAAACTGAGCAAAACAAATTTTAAGATTATTTAGAATTTTAACATTTTTATCATTTTGATAAGCTCTCAGGTGGAGAAGAATTTGATATTGCCAGATAGAAATAATCCATATCATCTCCTTTATTTGGAAAGAGCCAGTATTGGACTCAGATATAACCAGGGAAGAGTGAAAGAACATTTAACTCTTTAGTATTTGAAAAAACCACTAGGACATATTGAATTATTAGTTGGTGATAAGCCTAAATTTTTTTCTGAATGTAAGAGTGTAAAAGAGGTACAAAATTTAATTAGTAATTTTAGTTCTAAGCTTAGGGGTTTTTTTAATATCAGCATGGGGTTTTTTTAATAGGAAGTAGTCAAACCAAGCCAGATTTATAGGGAAATGGGGGGAAAAAAAACCCCCAAAAAACCCCCTGCTCAGAGCAAGCATAAGTAGTTTTGTGGATGTTATAACCTTCAGATTCTAAGAGTTTGAATCAATGCACTGTACACTGCACATTTTGAACATTTTGATAAGACTGTATTTTATGTTTAGGACATGCATAAAATGTGTGTAGATAATAAATATCTGTTTAACATATTGCAGCCTAGCAGAAAAGTGTCAGAAACTGTCAGAGAAAGGATCAAAAAGACAGGATCATAGTTGATGTATTTGAAAACAGTGTAAAAACAGGACAAGTGCACAATGTTTATTGTTTGCTTTGTAAACTGTATATGTACAGTCAAAGAAAACATGCTTTAACACAGCTGTATATATAAGGATGGATAGAAAAATTTGAAGGGATGATAAGAATTTGTCCTCATTTCAGAATCTTGAGCTCTTCAGTTATTCCAAAAAAAGGGAGGTTACTTGATTAAGCATCTCCAAATATAAAGTGTTGTGAAAGGTTCTTTCGCATAACAACAATAAAAATGCTATTAATGAATTGCTAAAAGAAATTATCAATGTTAATTGGAGAAATTATACTCTTTTAAAATTACTGTGATTATTATTAAGAGCAGGTGATCACTGTCTTTGTCAAAAAACCACTGGATTTTCTAGGCTAATGCCACTGCCTTGCTGCTGTTAGAACTGAATTCAAATCAGAGATGCCTCTACAAAATCTTAGGATCTGTATGATCCAATTTTGTGTTGTAGTTGTTAGGGTTTGTGAATATGTCTGGAAAGAAGATTGGAAGAATGTTTAGAGCTTCTATTTCCATATGGTATTCTAAGAACTGTTGATCTGTATCCTGAAGTCTGGTTTGTTATAATTGTAAACGTAGATAGTCACTGTAGGTGGAGCACCCTCTTAACATGATTTAGTGCTCCCATACACAGGGAAACACCATGGAAACCTAAAAAAAAAAGTGACTTAAAAATTTTGAGAAGCTTTATTTGAACATCATTTCTCAAATTGTTTTTACAAGAATATGTGTTGCTTTAAATGTTTCAGTATGTTTTGAAGTGCTGTAAATACTAAGGGAGAAGAAAAACTTCAGACTGATTCTCTGAAAAGCTGTTATTGATCAATATGGCCTTAAAGAAGAATGCCTTACAATGTGGGTGACAGATAAGTTGGAAACACACACCAGTTTCTAGAAGTGTCTCGCTGTTCTGAAATTACATTGATGTGGCCCGTTCCATTGTTGGATGTGCAAGAGGGAGTTGTCTGTGTGTTCCCACAACATCAAACTGCATTTAGATGAGCCAGTGTGTGTTTGAGTGCTGGGTGTGGCAGCTCAGGGGTTGACTGCTTAGTACCACGGACAGAGGCCCTTCGAGGCAGTGGGAGATCTGCTGATTGGCATCAGCAAACTGCTGGTAGGAGGTGCTGGTTGATGTACCAGAGCTGCTTGTTAGGTATGGCTCAAAACAGAAGATATAGCTACCAAAGAGCTTCACCTGTTTGCTGTGTGAGAGGTTTCCTCACAGCAGCCATGCTCAATGTTCTTCTGTGCTTTGATGTTGAATTTCCTGAAAATGGCATTGGTTTTCTCTTTTTTACTTTACTGCTTTTTTACTTTACTGCTACCTACAGAACTATCTTCTTCCCAGAACCTCACCATTGCTTTTTGAGAGTCAATTGCATGATAGTAAAGAAATATATTCAAGGCTTATTTTGTTGGGTATTTGCATCAGTATTTGTCCAACGTATTTCTGTATTTAATCAAAACTAATCTTTGGTACTACATGCACTCAGAAGATGGATCTTGAGTGCGTGTCTGGCATGTTCTTTACGTAAGATTCTCCTGGCTGTTAAATCAGTCAGGAAAGTCAGCAATCTCCACATCTGTCCAGCTGGCTTTGTTTGTGGGAATGTTGTAAATGTGCACTGGTATGAAAGCCTAGATCTGAGTAAACCCCCAGGAAGTTGTAGTTCTATCTGTGTCAGTCAATGGACTTACCTGTTTGTCTTGCCAAAGCCTCCAACTGCATCAGGAGAACAAGAGCTTTATACCCTTTGTGATGTCTAACATCTAATAGTGGTATTCAGTTGAACCAAACTATTATGCAGCCATTCCAAAAGCTAGGCCATTTTATGAAAAATAAGTGGATAACAGTTTTATACTGTCATTATATTATCCTGTGTCTCTCTTACCTGACTGTTGAATCCCAATTCACCAGAACTTGAACAGCACACTCAACTACACTGGAAAGAAGTAGCCAACTCTTAATTTATGGGGTGGCCATTTAATGTAAAGCTGTTTTGTCAAATGTAGTGCACATCTTGTTGTAAATACCAACAGCACATTCAGGACAGATGGCAGTGTAATGTTTGGCTCACAAGAGCAAGGCAGTATCTTCATTGTAGCATCCATGGAAGGTTCTGCTGGTTAGAAATTTATGTGGGATCCATGCAGTCACATAGAATCACAATGGTTTGGGTTGGAAGGGACCTTAAAGGCCACCTAGTTCCAACAGCCCTGCCTGGGCAGGGAACCTTCCACTAGATCAGGTTGCTCCAAGCTGCATCCAGCTTGGCCTTCATGAGGCATTCACAGCTTCTCTGGGAAAACTGTTCCAGTGCCTCACCACCCTTACAGTAAAGAATTTCTTCCTAGTATCTAATCTAAACCTGTCCTCTTTCAGTTTAATGCCAATACCCCTTGTCCTATCTGTAGAGGCACTTGTAAAAAGGCCACTCCAGCTTTCCTGTTGGCTGCCTTTGGATACTGAAGGGTGCTGTAAGGTCTCCTTGGAGCCTTTTATTCTTCAGGCTGATCAGCTTCAGCTCTGTCTTCATAAAGAGGTGCTTCAGACCTGTGATCAGTGTAGGGGGTCTCCTCTGGATCCTCCCCAACAGGTCCATGTATTTGAAGGAAATGATTGCTTAACCCTATATTGTCTGTGATTCTTCAGAATGCATTGTCACATTGGGATTCATGACTGTCCTCTTTTCTGGCTTTAAGAGGGTTGTTTAATTACAAGAAGCTTAAGTTAGTAGTACACAGTGTTGAAATACAGAGAGCACATATAGGAGTCCAAAGAAACGCTTGGTTTAAATCTCTGGTGGTGTTTTCTTGAGAGCTATGGACATACTGGGATCCATTCTAAAATACAAGTCTGGAAACTATTGCCATTGTCCTGTTCATTTTTTGTTAGTTTGTAAGAAATTATCAGAGCTTCTAAGTATCTGTATTTCTTTCTAGGAACATTGTCGTAACTGTTAAAGGGCATAATGCAGAATCCGTTAACAGTTTCTGCAGGTATAGTATGCTTTCTATATTTTATTTAGAAATTAGATGCTTGTGATTCAAAATGTGGAAGAAATCTCATCATTATTAATCACTGTATTACTTGTGTCTAGTATTCTGCTGTGGAGTGATTTGAAAAAAAAGCCATTACTGCAGCATTTATCACTTTAAACAATTACAGTAGCTAAAATTGTTTCCTTCTTTAGGGTATTGCTAATTACTGTTTAACACTTGTAGTTGAAACTTGAAGGGCATAAATCTGCTTCTTTGATTCAGCAAGAATTAAGTATTCAGGTTTTACTAATTTTTTTAAAAATCCTCATTTGTTTGAAAATCCCTGTTATATTTGATCCCTATATTAAATAGGGTCAAATCTATCTGCAAATTATGGTACACAATTAGCAGAAACAGGAAAATAAACATTAACCTAGATTTTTTAAAATATCTTTTCTTCAGCATTCCCATCCTTACTAATTTTTTGTGTGTTTAATTCTTCTGTGTGGTCTCTTCAAAAGTTGTCTTTCATTTATTTAGTTTTCACTAGGGTTGATGTCTTGATTTTTCCCTCTGTTATTTACAAATAAGGATATTTGTATATTCTCTAGTCTCTAAATGTGTAGCTGTAACTCCAGCTGCTTTTCCCTTTTGATCTGTGTCTCAATGCTAATGTTTAAATATGATTTTTAATATGAATGACATTTTTAATGATATTTAAATGTGAGTGAACGTTTGATGGATATGACATCAGCTCTAATGGACCTTGCAGAACCATTGCTGGTTGTCAGTTAAGTTTCCATTGTTAGTACTTATGTTAATTAAGAAGAGCACTATCTATTACTTAATTTGAAGCCTTGAGCT
The DNA here is from genome assembly GCA_013398615.1 of Brachypodius melanocephalos. Classification (NCBI taxonomy): domain Eukaryota; kingdom Metazoa; phylum Chordata; class Aves; order Passeriformes; family Pycnonotidae; genus Brachypodius; species Brachypodius melanocephalos. Next base: position 10,036,520 of record VZSR01001283.1, read on the forward strand.
TTTAATGTCATGTAAGTTTATACTTTACCTGTTTTGTGAAGACTGAGTATTTTTATGATGCTGTAATAATTCTGAGGAAGCTGTTTCAGAAGCATGTCATTCTGATTGATCTCAATTGATGAGTTCTGTGTCTCTTGGGAATATTCTTTCAAGGAAGACAGTACTTACTGTTGGGTAAAGTTGTCCACTCCAGAGTGTGCTCTACATTCCCATTCTTGTGACTGAAGTACTCAATTCTAATACTTTAAGCATTATTTTAGTTTTGCCTTTAAGTATCAGACATTTGACCTTCATTATAGTCTTACATTAAAACCATTTCTGAGTAGCAGTGGGAGAATACAGACTGTGAAGCTGTTTGCAAACTTCAAATTGATTAAGCATTTGCTTTGAAATTTTCCTGAAGGCCTTTTATTTCTTCCTCTAAATCAAAATCCATTCCAGTCAGTATCCTGTTACTAACTTGTACTCAGAGAGAATGGCAAACTTGGAAGCGATCTTCCATGTTAGAAGTCACAGAATCACAGAATAAGCTGAATTGGAAGGGATCCACAAGGATCATAAAGTCCAGCTCCTGGCCCTGCAC